>OZ007581.1:32101456-32133956 GCA_963931925.1 Onchidella celtica
GGAATCATTTAGCCGAAAAAGACTGGCCTATGTCAAAACCAATGGAGTTTTACCATTAATATTCATTTCCCAAGCGAAATAATTATAACCTATGGATTGATCACTACACATAACATCTATCAACTTTTTGGTTTGCGACCCCCCCCCCCCCCTTCCACGTAGACTTCAGAGTATGTGGTCAGTTTTGCCACGCTCAGTGTGATCGATATTTTGTGTTCAAACGCATATTACATCGAATACTTGTCATCGCTGTGGCCAAAATTCAGTGCCTAGTATTTGAACATGAGGGACACGCATAGATTCTGGTATCATGATTTAAGCTGTGTTTCCAACGAAAATGGCAACGGAAACGTCAAAAATTCTCCAAATAGTGAAACAGAATATTTTCAATCGTACAAAAACGCTGTTTCCATACACATGGAAACACGCTTTCTAGATACCTTTGGATGGATTTCCGACGTTTCCGTTGCCGTTTCTGTTTCCGCACACATGGAAACACAGCTTATGGCAGTTTAAAAGCTTTAAAAATCATTTTAGACATTTACATAATTATTATAAAGGTCTGGAAATCCCTGATTAAGAGTAAAAAATTGTGTATCCCGGCCTGAAGCAATGCCTCGCCTGCTTTAAAACTAAGGATAGTTCCATGTTATTTTGCTTTCATATACCTTGAGCCACCAAGACACACAGAGAGAGAGAGAGAGAGAGAGGAATCGTAAAGACAAAGAAAACCATAGCGCGGCCAAGAACGAAGTATTACACTAGATTAATTCCACAAAGTCACAACCCTCAGTTGCTGAAAAGACAGTACTGTTTCGCACTCGGCACACATGTTAATGCTAACATTTGAACATTTACCACCTTCGATATCGACTGACAACAGTCATTATCATAATTATTATGTTCGTGGACTTTAAGTACACGAAAAGATTAATTGTAGGCCTGCAATGTACTTAAATCACATATCAATGAATTTGTAAATTAGAATTTAAATCTAAAAGAGGGATTACGTGATATACTTAATCCCATTTCTATGTAAGTGCAAAGTAGCATTTAAATCTGATATTCAAATAAAAAATCTTCTTATAACATTATTAAAGGACAAAAGCTTACACGAGAAACCGGTACAAGGTGCAAAAAGCTGCCCCTATCCAGTTTTGCAAAGAAAGCACACAAGTAAATGAATATCAGCTACTGTACCATGAAATAAGCACTGAACAGCTCCTAGCTGGAAGAATTATATCCAACTGATGGTAGTGGATCAACCGATTAACAGGTCCTTACATGAAGCACACAAGATGGTCAGACAGTTGCTAAGTAGAGTCTCGAAAAGATGCCCTTGTTGAATTGTAGAAGCCAAGGTTCAAGCTTGGGCTGATGGAGTGCACGAAGAGAGCCGATCTGATGTTATCATAGGCTAGGATAATGTTATCTGTTCGATTAGGGGGGCCCCTCTTGAGGGCAGCCTGTTAGTGATAACAATAGAGATGCAGAGTTCTGGGGCGATACCGTGTCATTTACAACAGCTGATTACGATACTTCAAAAACTTTGAAGTAGAAGGTATTAGGGCCACGTAATCAAAATATTAAAGGTAGGAGTTTTGTCATCAATATGTCGCCAATTTCTGAAAAACGTTCTCGTGGCCACATCGCGGAGAACATAATTATTGTTGTGGCCAATTCACTCAACTGAATGGTAATCCTATCCTAGTCCTAACTCGAAGACCTTCCAAAAAGATGAACTGTTCAAGCGAAACGATCCGGAATTTTGAGCGCAGCGATTTACTTGGACCGACCAGGAAAGATGGGACTGTTGAAAGATCTTGCTATCTTCAAAGATGAATTTGATCTCTTCGCTATTGACGTACATTAATTGAGCCCGGTGATCTAACACAAAACATTATTTATAATGAGGAAAGGTATAAAGTACACGAATCCAATTACGCTAAAGAATGAACGATAATATTTTCATGAACTTCACTATCTGTTATAAACAGATATTTGGACTAAAATAATAAATGTGTGTTTAGGCCTTCATTTGAGGAGTTTCACTGCTAACTGGCATTTACACCTCATTTTGATTCTTTTTATTTTTCTTCTTCTTGTTTCTATGTGTTTGTGTGGTAGCGATTAGGTTTTAGAATTTTGCCCGGGCAGCGGCCTGTTAGGCCTGCTCTTCTTTGCCAAGGTATCTTTACCGTGCACAGCGTGCACACGGGCCCTCCGAGTTTTTCACCCTTATCCGAGAAGACTAGGTGCTCGATCCTACCTATACCATAAGATCAGGGACAGGAATTTTTTCACACGAAAAAAAAAAATCCAACATGCCTACTCCGACCGGGGATCGAACCCGATACTTCGGCTTGAGGGGCGAACACCTTGCCTCTAGACCACCTTGTCCCCGGACAAATATGTAAATTCCTCAAACTTTCCAATGTGTTTGTCCATTTCTGGACAATGGTTATTTAAAAATGAATAAGTAAATACGTAAATAAATAAAGAAATACCCGAAAAAAAAAATTCCCTCACAGCGCAACAGGTTTCATGAAAAGTTTTAGTTCCGTTCTTTAAACTAAAAATTTTAATGGCATGTATATTAAAAAAAAATAAAAGACGACAACAATTACTACGAATTTTTCGTGTCATCGACAGACAGCTGGCGCTATTTTAATATACATGCACTTACATTGTTCAAGGAAACTAAATCACACAGGCACACAAAAGGTACCAGACTCCAGGTTGCTGACAGGGTAGTTTTAAAATGAAGTAGTGACCTCTTTGGGACTTGCATCGTCACTATGATAAAGATACAATGAAATGTGTTGGTCTGTCTCAGTACACAGTGGCAAAGGTGTGCACGTGTCTGATTCGTGTGTCATCGCTATGTGTATTATGTATGGGCAATGGAGAACATGCATGACCGTGCAAGCTTACTGACAGTAGTTTTCTATGTATAATCAATTTGCTCTACTTTAGTTTCGACACAGAGGGCCTCGTTACATTTTGTTTGTTTGCTGAGGAAGGAGAGGATTTAAACGTGCAAGTGCAATCAGTAAATTGGTCAGATAATTCTCTGCTAGCGTCTTTAAAACAACGTTTCTGAATCTGGAATAAAAAAAAAATATGTTCATCCATTTGACTTTACTGCAAATGTCTTAATTTGGTATCTTTTTAATCAAAATTTCACACGGATGAAATTTTCAACATATCTCAAGAGTTTCCGACAACGAAGAACTGAAGGTTGTTTTTTTTTTCTCTTTTTAAAAAATACTTTTGACAGTCTGGACAAATATCATTTAGTGAATTCGCCCCTTGAAGGAGGAGATGGTTAAAGTTGCCTTTGCGGACGAGTTGAGGGTATCGCCTTGCTAAAATCGTTGCCTTAAAAGCTGGGAGACTGGCTCCAGCTGGTGTTAGTCCTTAGAGCCTCTACATTGTCTAAGTAGTCGTCGCAAATGAGACACCTTGGCTTTGTGTCCTCAATAAATTATGTGCCATGCAACAGGATACGTGTATCAGACAGTCCTGCGTCGCGTGGACGGAAAGGACCCGAGGACTAACCTGACAGGATGGTCTTGAGAAAGAACTACTTCCTTTGGACTACGTATAGCGGGCTTAAGGCTTTCTTCGGGTCGACCTGAAGGTTGGGGATCTAGTGTTGGCTGCGCTGTGGTGGGAGCTGTTGGCTGTTAGCGGTGGTGATTCCCTGGAGAAGAGGACGTGTCCTAATGCCTGTGCGACGAGTCTGTTCATAGTGAACCAGTCTGGAAAGTATAACCTCATTTTTCTCTTCATTCGACAAACGTGTACAAACCTAAGGCTGTGATCGTCTTTAAATAAAGATCTTCAACCCAAAAGTGGGAAGGATCAAATGTTCGTGTGAACGAAGGGAAAATATTATGGAAATGGGATTTTGAGTTTCAGTTTGGGTTGAACGTCTCGTCGGCACGATGAGGGGCATGTTGTGCCCATCACGGTCTATTTGGGTACTTTATTTATGTTTCGTATTCAGAGCTTCATCAATTTAAATTTCACAAATATAAATAAGTAAGTCCGTATGCATTTTATCACACTAGTAAAATTCTCAAAAGTTGCTTTGTATGGATCTGGGAAAAAAAAATGTAAATGAGTATAAAAGTTTTTAAACCAAGTTGCAGATCTCAGCAGGATTTTAAAGACTTGACTGTGGACGTTTTACGGTTTAGGCACGCAGTCTCCAGCTTTCGTACCTCATGAACAGAAAGTGCGCAGACCTTGAAGTGAAAACTGGGACTTCCACGATGATGTCTGCACATTTCATGTGGTGCACGATTCACCTTTCTGAACATCATAATGGTTGACTGATTAATTGAACAAATTTATCTCCATTCTCTTATCGCATTTGTTGGAAATGATTAAGTGTCGGGAACATTATTTACATGTCACTCAAAAACTAAGTAAGATGCGATCTTAGTCCTCGTTTATTCCAGCTCCACTTTTAGCACAACTGAGAAATTCGGCGTTAAAAGTTTGTCCTTTTAGTATTATGGTAAGGAGTTTGTATAAATCGGAACTGTGAAACAGTTTTGGTAAGTGCCTCAACGCATTATAAACAAGTATCAAAGTGTGCATTTGTTTTATCTCTTCTACATGCTAAAAGATCTCCAGTTTTTTTTTTCCTTCAGAAAATGGAGATGGAACGAACAAAAACTAAGGTCGCGATGAGTGTCGGCCGGATGTCGGTATTACCAGAATGAAAACTGGGAAAAGGAAGGCGATGCTTGTGATGAAAGGTAGTGGCTACGGTTACGGCAGCTGGCCGTATGCATAATCAATGCGTAAACTAAAGTAAATACGTTAACTGGTGTTAACACAAGAAATGAAAATTTCTTGTGTTAACACCAGTTAACGTATTTACTTTAGTTTACGCATTGATTATGCATACGACACACTAAAGTAAATACGTTAACTGGTGTTAACACAAGAAATGAAAATTTCTTGTGTTAACACCAGTTAACGTATTTACTTTAGTTTACGCATTGATTATGCATACGGCCACGGTGAACACAACTCATCATTTTTCTTTGTTCAGCTTTACTCCCTTTCATACTCCCTTTACTCCCTTTCTTTGCTTGTTCTATTGGGGTAAGAGCTTGATCTGCCGTAAACGTAGCCACTGCCGTGATGAAAATATTCATTGAAGACGATCAGATAGACATGTAGGTTGTCAGTGTAGATGCCCAGTCTTGGAGAGAGCCTTGCCGATGGCCGGGCAAAGTGGAGACGCACCTTGCGCCAACATCTCAAGACAGGGAGAAAAGAAACTGATGAACACAACACAAGAACAAGCAGGCTTACAAAAAAAAAAAAAACGCTATAACCCCAAGAGATTCTTACAATATCCACAAATGTGAGACCATTACAGAGAGAGAAAGACAGAGAGACAGAGACAGAGAGAGAAAGACAGAGAGAAAGACACAGAGAGAGAGAAAGACAGAGAGAGAGACACACACACAGAGAGAGAGAGAGAGAGAGAGAGAGAGAGAGAGAGAGAGACCTCGCCTCGTATCCTGAGTCAAAATCAAAGCACAGTGCTCCGGCAGCCTTATTAGGCAATGACTAAGGACGGAATGGAATGAAGCCAATGGCATGTTTCGAATCATCAAAAATCTATCTGCCCGCTATTTCAAACTCTCATAATGCTCTGACCAGTATATTTAGACGAAACAAAAAAGGCGGGACAAAGACAGTATCGATACACATATTTTATAAATAGAATTTTCAAATATCGGCTCAGCCCCCTAATGCCCAAAATAACATAAGCTTTCAGAGTGGACTTAAGATGCTCTAAGGCAAACTTGTGTCGGATACTCACGGTAACAGGTTTCAGAATTTGGGTACTGAAACTACCACCTGAACTTTACTGTTGGTGTCATAGTGTATCTGTCCTGTTCATTTTCGTGTTTTAGTGTATTCCAATGTCTTCTTTTCTCTCTCAATCTCTCTCCTCCTAATCACTTTTTTTTTTTTCATTCTCATCCAAAATTGGAGAACTATTTTGGCACCAGACATTTAGATCGACAGATAGTCAGACAGACAGACAGACAGACAGATAGATAGATAGATAGATAGATAGATAGATAGATAGATAGATAGATAGATAGATAGATAGATAGATAGATAGATAGATAGATAGACAGATACGTTTAGACAGATAGTCCCCAGCTGTTACAATTATTATTGCTATCTCTTAAAAAACGTCTTCGTTTCTTGTTTTCTTTCAAATGACCAAAAGTTATAAAATTTATGTAGGGGCCGTACGTGCCCTGTGGCTGTGGCTAAACTGGCTTTTGTTTGCAAAGTGGGTCCCCCCCCCCCCCCCCGTTTTACAACAAACTTTTCTTTGACAACATCACCACACGCTGGTCTAGAAGCAAGGGTTCACCTCTCATGCCGAAGGTACCGGGTTCGAATCCCTGTCGATGTAGGCATGTTGGAATTTGGAATTTTTCTCATATTTTCCTCCTGTCCCTGATCCTATGGTAGTTAGGATCGAGCAGCTAGTCTTCTCGGATAAAGACGAAAAACTCGGAGGGCCAATGTGCACGTTGTGCACGTTAGAGATACCTTGACAATTGGAAATCGAGAAGAGCAGGCTTAACAAGGCTCCTGCCGGGGCAGAATTAAAAACAACAACAACAACAAAAAACGGCAAATTTCCCAATTGGAATAAAAAAGGATCTAAAACGCACACACAAAACTTGAAAATAATTGTTTCGTAATCTTGCCATATGTTGGTAACCTAGATTCTGTTGCCCATATTTTTTGCCTATATGGCCTAACTAGGAACTGCCGCCCCCCCCCCCCCTCCAACAAAAAAAATAAACCAACCAACAAACAAACAGGAGAAATTCCCATGAAACATTTATACACAACAATGGCAAGCTCGTTTTGCTTTTCACTTCTCCTATGTCCACAGCGTCCGTTTCGGTCCGTTATTTTTACGGACAAGGGCGTAAGACACTCTTTGTCTCTGTGTACTTGCAGTATCCGTTCCGCTCCTCACCGCTATAGAAGCAAAGAGAGTTTTTCATACTTCATTTTTCCGTAAAAATCATTTTTTCCGTAAAAATAGCGGAGCGGATACTGTGGACAAGGCCACTTACTGCTCTTGTCCACGGCATCCGCTATATTTACGGACAGTGACGTAAAACAATCTTTGCCTCTCTGTATACTTGTCCACAGAATCCGTTCCGCTCCGCCCCTTAGGCCTACCGCTACAGAGGCAAAGAGAATTTTTCATACGTCATTTTTCGTAAAAATAACGGAGCGGATGCTGTGGACAAAACCGCTTAGAAACACAGACAAACAGTGTGAAACATCACGTTACTGGCCGTGTCCCTTCCGTCACGTTAATACCACATTTCAATCACACCTTGTTATCGGACATACCAGTAACATGCAATTAAATCAATAATGAGGTTAGATATCGGTCAAAGATCAACTTTTACAATGTAGTTCATCAGGATTGACCAAGGTCATCTTAATTAATGTTGGTAATGTGATCCATTTCTCCAAAATAATGATCACAAAATCTCTTCAAGTGAATGAATAAAAGCATATTTAAATTTTAGAATTTAAAATAAAATACGATTAAAAAAATAACATAGAAGCAAACAAACTGATACAGAAAGTTAGTTTAGTCAAACTGAATTAAATTAAACTAAATTAAAGTAGATTAATTATTTAATTAAACTAATATAAATTAAACTGAATAAGCAAACTCAAAATCAGACCACAGTCTAAGAAATGAAAAAAAAAAGAAAATCATTTCCTTCAGGTTTCATGTGGAATTTTGACCCTTTGCGAAATGTAAAAAGAAATCTGAAAAAAAAAGCTTTTTCCGAGAAAATCAGTGTAGATTCGGTTCATGGTAAACACACATACACACACACACACACACACACTCTCTCTCTTTTTCTCTCTTTCTCTCTCTCTCGCACACACACGCGCGCGCACAAACACACATAAAATGCTAAGATCTGTCGCTCAGATTCATATCTAGAAAAACAATAGCAACAAAAAACACACAATAGGTTTGAAACGGCGATCTATCACATTCAACATTCTTTATTCCAGAGCCTAAGAAACACATTTATGACTTCCCCCCCCCCCCCTCCTCCCCGTTTTTGTATTATCCTTTACCACTTTGTAAATTCTAGAAAAGAACATAGGTCATTGGCATTGTTTTGGAGTGTTTGTTATCAGATAAGAAAATTACGCGTTTGTGTTTGTCTTCTGAAATGTGGAATTTGGAGTGTGTCAGGCAATAAACATTTCAATGTGCCGAGCTTGGTACACGAGCAGATAGGTTATATGAGGCAAATCTTTGGCTTGAGGTCTAAGCTTGAATGTTCGGTTGGCATAGAGAAATATGAACAGGTTGATGGAAGTTAACTCTCACTAAGGACATGGTATAATAAAGTAAGTATACAGTTTTCATTTGAGGTAATTGTTATTGTGATAGACGGTGACACTGCAAACATTGTAGGGAGAGAGAGAGAGACAGAAAGAAAGGGGGAACAGAGAGGAGGCGGGTGGGGGAGAATGAAAGAGGAGGCAGGGACCGGTCAAATTTCAGAAAAATAAAGAGAGAGAGAGAAGTGAGATAGAGAGAAGGACAGAGTGGGGATGGGTGGGGGAGAATGAAAGGGAAGGGAGGGACTGGTCAAATTTCAATACATGAAAGAGGAAGGGGGAGAGAGAGAGAGAAAGAGAGACACAGGGAGAGACAAAGAGAGAGAAGAGAGGGAAAGAGAGATAAAGAGAGAAAAAGAAGATGAGTAGGAAAGACAGAGTACCAAAAGAGAGCAAGAGAGCAAACAAAACAAAGCAAAGGGGAGTGAGAAAGGAAAAAAGGAATGAGAGAGAGAAAGAGGGAGAGAGACAGAGAGAGAAAGGGAGAGACAGAGAGAGAGAGAAAAAGAAAGAAAGACACACAGAGAGAGAGAGAGAGAAAGAAAGACACACACACACACACACAGAAAGACACAGAGAGAGAGAAAGAGAAAGAAAAACAGAGAGAGAGAGAAAGAGAAAGAAAAACAGAGAGAGAGAGAAAGAGAAAGTAAAACAGAGAGGAAGAGAAAGAGAAAGAAAGGCACAGAGAGAGAGAGAGAGAGAGAGAAAGAAAGGCACAGAGAGAGAGAGAAAGAGAAAGAAAGGCACAGAGAGAGAGAGAGAGAGAGAGAGAGAGAGAGAGAGAGAAGGCACACACACACACACACACAGAAAGAGAAAGAAAGGCACACACACACACACACAGAGAGAGAGAGAGAAAGAGAAAGAAAGGCACACACACACACACACACACAGAGAGAGAGAGAAAGAGAAAGAAAGGCACACACACACACACACACACACACACACACAGAGAAAGAGAAAGAAAGGCACAGAGAGAGAGAGAGAGAGAGAAAGAGAAAGAAAGGCACAGAGAGAGAGAGAGAGAGAGAGAGAAAGAGAAAGAAAGGCACGTAGAGAGAGAGAGAGAGAGAGAAAGAGAAAGAAAGGCACAGAGAGAGGGAGAGAAAGAGAAAGAAAGGCACAGAGAGAGGGAGAGAAAGAGAAAGAAAGGCACAGAGAGAGAGAGAGAGAGAAAGAGAAAGAAAGGCACACACACACACACACACACACACAGAGTGAGAGAGAGAGAGAGAGAGATAGCCACCTGACCATACTAACTGAATCAGCACGTCAAAATGAATCCTTGATCTTGTATCTAAAGAGGGTGTCACCCATTGACTGAACTGTAATGTTATTGCGACATGGATCGAGTACCGTTATCTCTCCCCTAGTTCGTATGTGATATCTCTCAAGTGTTTGACTGGTATCGAAACTGAAATATATCTATTAGAAACCAATAGAAAATATTAGAAACCAAATTACTTTGATAATGTTTCATTATATTGTTATTTTTTAAATTCGATTATTGCACCTGCCAAGGTTTCAGTATCAGTGATGTAAAATAAGGTGTTCGTTGCCAGATTTCACACACATTTATGACCAAATCATTGAATAGATTAACGAGCAAGAATACAATATCGATATTTCTTCAACGAGTATAATGTGTGAATGAGAATAATCAGCAACTTCGATGCGGCATCGACACAGTGGACGCTGTTATCGGTTCAGAAAACTTGAAGGGAAGTTTCTGGCGGAGATTATTTCCCTTCTTGAGTTCGGTCATTCGTCAGTCTCCGGCACAGACTAATAAAATACCCAGACTGGATGATCCCATTATGTGACGTCACAAAACAGCGAAAGGTCATGAACCATCCGCCACATTAGGTTTACGGTTGCGACCGACGCTTCAGCATAGATACAATGCAGCGGTCGCTAAAAGTCCATACGGTCATCATTTATAATAATAAAAAAAAGGCAGCTGTAGACAATAAAATGAAAGGATAGGCAAGATAATGCATTATTAATACATGTACAACCAATCTTGACAAATAAAACGAAATTTCTACTGCAGATAGAACTAGAATCGGAATTTCCCGAGCGGCGGCCACGTTGGTTATACGGCCGCATCTCATTAACTTCCGTAAAAAACGACACAGCCCGAAGCTTGTGTTTCCAGTCTGGTTGATTTATTAGTCTGTGGTCTCCGGTCACTTGGTGGACCTAGGTTGGTGCGTGCCTTGATAGATCAGTAAGGTGAGAGTGTGGTGGGGCTGATAATTTCAACCCCAGGACTGCCAAGGGAGAATCAGGTGTCCTGCCAAGGATTTTTATAGCTGTAAGTGATTATCTCCTAAATTTGGCATTTGAAGCTTGCATTTACCTGGCAAGCCAAACAAACTTTTACATGTCTGAATAGCTGATTTCATTGGTTTTGGCAGCCTGGCAGGTCCAATAAAGTAAATATTTCTAAAAAAAAAAAAAAACTGATTTCACCGGCTCTGGCAGACTGGCAGGTAGAACAAAGCAGTTAACTGAGATCCAGAGGTGTGAATGTCGATACCCCCCCCCCACCCCTCAACAGACTGATAAGTCACGCTCCATTTAGTGCCAAGAAGTCAAGTGCAGAAACATTTTGTTTCAAGGGGGTTCAGGTCCCCTGAGGTTGATGAGGGCCCTGTTCCTCGGAAGTTGACGGTGGATTCTGATCCCCTAAACTTGATTGTGGTCCTGTCCGTCTCTTGTTGACAAGGGGTCCTGTTCATCTGAAGTTGACAGAGATTCTGTTCCTTTGAAAGTCTTTATACTTTGTAGTACAACTCATAACTTGTCTACGGGTGAGTATGTCAAAATTGGGCAAAAAGAAAAAGCTTGCATGTGGCAAAGCCGCACGTAAGAAATAATACGCAGACTATACAATGAGAGAGGCAAACTAAAAGAGAAGACAGAAAATGGCCGATATTTCGGCAACCGCCTTCCTCAAGGAAGAAAAAAAAGAAGTCTCCCTTTTATTGTCTCGTTTGGGTATTATTTCTTACGCGAGGCTTTGCTATATGCAACTTTTTCTTTTTGCCCAATTTTGACATTGTTATAGCCTTGCTGCGACCCCACAGTTTTTGTGTGGTTTTTATAATACTACGGGTGAATATACGGATCTTTAGAGTATACTTATAATGTGACAAAGGATCAAGAGTGAATGGGCAATTAACAAGAACAGTAAACCAAAATCCTTTGCGTGTCTTCGCATGAAAGTAGCGAGTTTGTCACACACAGACACGCCCGTAACTCCTTGGCTAGAACCATTTACACCGAGATAAAAACATTATTAATAATATCTAAATTAGACCAGGTGAGAATGACTACTGCTGATATGTAATATGTAAAAATTAACTTATACAGCGCTCAAATAAAAAAAAAATTTAAAAAATCGTCGCTATGGTGCAAGACTCCTGTAACTAACATTTTTGGCCAAAATCACTTTTTTTCATTCTTTGGATCTGAAAATCAATAGCGCACCTTGTGTCAAAAGCTCTTAGCTCAATTCTTATAAATAACGATATTGCAATAATCAAGTTCATTTTCTTTACAATATTACATAAGCCAAAGAAAATCAGATTTTTTTGGCTCTCCTGTAAAATTTTCGAAATGTCAGTTGTCACAAATCCCAGACTGGGAGATGTAATAAGTTATGACAGGACAACAATCACGAACAAACAAGTTTAACACTTAACAAAACAACCCATCAGACTCACACATTTATTAAACATAATTATACATATAATAGCGCAATTACATACATTATATTATTGAAATGCACTGCCGTACAACGGCCTTATTCTCACACACACTCTCCCTCGGATCCACAATCCGGTAGTTACTCCTAAAGGCACTTCGGCCTCAGCCTCTCCCCTCAGGGTCTTAATAGCACATTAGTAATTCACTGGCACCGCAGTCTCTCAATATCACATTCCTATTGTCATACCCTTAGCACTCCCCTAGCACCTCAGCAGGGCAATAACACATTATTATTTCCATAGCCATCAACATGGCAACAACATAGTATCAGTTCACTAGCCTATCAACATGGCAACAATATAGTATCTCATTCACTCTCATATCTACGTCCCTGTCCGTGGCCTGACTGCCACGACTTTATGTGCCTCTACTGTCCTGCACTGACAGCCTCACTTCTGGCCTATGTGTGGCCTCCGGCCCTATGCTGGCCTATCCCCTGTGCTCATCGAGGTGGCTCTGCGGCCCGTCCCCGACACCTACAAGAATAACATTACATTGGTATAATACCCTACCATTTCTATTCACTCCACCTCTCCTTACAATCCACGAAGCGTACACACACTAGTTCACCTTTCACTCACCACACATCTTACGGTAACACACTTCCATCGGAGTACACACTACTCACTCGCGCTACAAATCCATGAACTCACTTTCATCTATCGCTCGTGGCGCACATTGCTATATCCAATATCAGGGACTTCCACATTCCTCACATATACTTATTCACATCATGGTAATAGACGAATATAATATAATACATCAATCATAATAATCAATCAACGTTCTACATACCAGTCATAACTGGAAAGACTCTCACTAGTCTTCTCGACTGCTTCCCTTTATGTCCGCCCGATGGGCTCTTATTCACAGGTCCGATCCGTAGGACCTTCTAACTTGCAGTGATAGTAATCCAGCGCTTTCGCCTCATTCAGACTTCCACACCACTCATACACGCACGCTTTTCCCACTTGTCTGCATGAGTTATTTTTACTCTTCCCCTTTCACGTCTTTTCCTATCCGTCTGTCGTGAGCTCTTCTTATTCTACACCCGCTCTGTAGCAATCCCCTTAATTGCACTCACTCCACTCGTGACATCAGTTACAAGGAGTCTTGCAGCATAGCGACGAAATGATGTGCTCATAGACGCTGAACTGAAATTAAAAACAGAATTAACATAAAATTAATTCATCATGCTCCCACTCACACACATTAACAAACACTTGATCTACTCTCATCCTCAAACCCCTGAGATCAAAAAGGGACATCATTCAGTTTCAAGACAAACGGCCCTAGACAATTCTATTTTGAGCCTAAGTTTAAATATGACGATGTTCTCACTTTTCCTATTGTCAACGCCGATGTCGTACCCACAATTTAGGCCCACCAGTAGAAAAAGCCTTTTCACCAAGCGGCAATCTGGCTGTGAGTGTCTCGAGAAGTCAATATTAAGCCACCGGTGAAAAGAATCTATTTGCTCCTATTTATACCAGAAACATATTGGCCCAAACCCACCGACCTGAATGTCAAACTCTATGGTGCTCTGCCAGAACTGCAGGAAACCGTAGATTTTCTTAAAACTAAAAGAACAAAACTGCAGATTTAGATTTGGTGAACGAAAGAAGAAAAGAAGCTCCTGTACATGCATATCTAGAACCGGCGGGCCTACCCAGTGAGGCTCGAAATATACCGGTAAAAATACGACTGCTTTATTGTGGTTTAAAAGCTATCAATAACTTTACAACACAAATTAATCCGTTCATGGAGCGGCAGGCAAAATGCCTTCTTCGGACGTGCGCGAAATCCACACTTTCTGCAAAAATTTGGTCGACAGCACTAGTTTGACGGCCTTTCTCTTCCTCCAGAGGGCTCTTATAGGCTCGTTCTTCTAATGGGTTTTAATTGATCAAAATCTGAAAATCAAGCCACAGCACATCCCGACCCCCCCCCTCCCCCCCCCCAACAAACCCAAACTCAAAGCTTCTCACTGTCTCTAGTAGATCTGTCTCTCTGTCCCTGTGTGTCTTTGTGCCAGCATGTCTATCTTATCCTTTCATCTCTCTCTTTGCTTCTCCATCTCTCACTTTTTCTTTCTCTCTCTCTCTCGCTCTCTCTCTCTCTCTCTTTGTCACTCACTTCCGCTTTGTCTCTCTCTCTCTCTCTCTCTTGCTTTTGCTCTTACTCTTTGTCTCTCTCTCTCTCTCTCTTTGTCTCTCTTTCTGTCTCCTATTTCCCTGGATCCCTCTCTCTCTTTCGTTCTCCCCCTGTCTGTCCCTCTTTCTCCCCCCCCCCCCCCTTCCCAACTGTGACAAACAGATTAGCTCCACTTCACGGCCACACTAAACACTCAAGAACAACAGGTCATGCTAACATCGCCTACTGTATGCAAATTATCCACGCTTATTCAAATTTACTGACCGCTTACTAGTAACAAGACCACTCAGTACTGGACCTTCCTTCAACCATATTAAATGACAGATAATACAAAATGGACATAACTCTAGTATATTACATTTTTTTAAAACCGAACTAGCCAATCCGGGCAAAATAAATCTTGCCCATTTTCCCTGTACTAAGACTAGCTGCTAGATCCAGGTCACAAATAATTAACAACGATACTTAGATTCAAAGCAAAGACTTACAGATCTTTATCTTACACCACAGTTCCTTGCAGAATATACAGATGAAATAAAGTTGATTTTCGGCCAACAGTGTGCAAAAAGTGGCGTAGATCGCAATTTCTGGTCATACTTTTCGATCCATGTCGGAAAATTTTCTTCCGTTCAACTCAGATGTGGCTCAGAATTAACAAAAGTATTAAAAATAATTATACCGGATTTCAAGACCTTTTAAAATATGCCCACGTACGTCTTTACGTCTTTCTATGTGTAATAATTATGGCATTTTGTAGTAAAGGTCAGCGGTTAAAAAGCTTTTCATGATTACACTGGAGGCCTTACTTCCTTTATAGACCCTTTTCACTTCCGCGTTACGGTTGTTTGCGGGGAGCCGCACAGCTTCGAAAAGCACCGTGTGGGGCAAAAAGCTCAACTTGCCTTAGTGATGGCATCTGAATATGTGCACAGTCTAAGCAAAGATGCATTTTTATGCCAGAACCAGCACGTAAAACGGGTTTGTACAGTTGGGTGCTCAACAAGAGGATGGCATCGTTCGACCGTTGTCCACCGCTTCCGCCCTACAAGTGGGGCACGCCGCCATTTTGTTGCAAATCACGTGATATGGAGGACGGTAAATGAAAAGGGTCTATAATATGATATATTCTGAACTAAATGTCATTGCAGTGTTAACTGAACTAAAAGGTGGTTCCCCGCCCACCGTGTTTAGGTCTTTTTAAACATTATTTTTAGGAGGTTCGCGGCCCTTGACATTTACACCTGGCTTTCCTTTTTTCTATTTTTCTTGTTCTTGTTTCTGTGTATTTTTATGGTAGGGATGAGTTTTTTAGAATTTTGCTTGAGCAATGGCCTTGTTCGGCCTGCTCTCCTGACTTTCAGCTGCCAAAGGGATCTTTAACGTGCGCAACGTGCACACGGGCCCTCAGAGGTTTTCGTCCTTATCCGAGAAGACTAGGTGCTCGATATGTGTGTCAAGTGTTTGTGTTTCTATGTGTGAGTGTTGGTGTGTGTCTGTTTGTGGAAATACTTGTGGGGCCTGAGTACACCAATAATTATGTGAAACTCACAAATGGCTTGTATCACATTTCAACTCTGCCATTGTCTGTGTTAAGAAGCGATGGTGTCACGCAACAATTTGATTGGTCCAATTTCTAGTGGACATTTCATGGTGCAAAAATGATGTTTTTAATTATTTCATTAATGAAAACCACTTATTACTTCCTCTCTGCTTCTCCTTTTGCCGTCCGTCCACCCGTCCGTCCATTGCGTTTATCCATCTATCTGATCGCCATTCCGTCCAACCATCCATTCATCCGTCCGTCCATCCATCTATCCATCCATCCATTCATTATTCATTCCGACAGTCGATCCATCCATTTATCCATCCATCCACCCACCCACCTGTCCATCCATCCATTTACCCACCCATTCACTCATCCATTCATCCATCCATGTCCATCCATCAATCCTACCATCTATCCATTCATCTATCCGCCACTCCGCCAGTCCATCCATCCATCCATCCATCCATCCATTCACCCACCCATTCACTCATCCATCCTTCCATCCATCGGTCCTTCAATCCATCTATCCATCCATCTATCCATTCGCCTATCCACCCGTCAGTCCGTCAATCCATGATCTATCTATCCGTCCATCCACCAACCCACCCATCCATCCATCCACCCCCCCCCCCACTTTCTGCCCTTCCCAACCCAAAGCCTACAGGCTTGCCCACCCATCTACCCGCCTATCCACTCATCCACTACTGCATTCCTTACTTCCAACGTCTCATCATTATAACACTCCCTAGGCAATAAAACCCACCACAGAACCATGCAATAGGGCAAAATATTGCCTTAACAGATGCAAAATCGTCTCCATTAAAGTGTCTTGTTTTAGCTCCTTACCCTACTGAAGACCAGAATTTTGCCACAACCTCCTTACGCATGAAAATACAACCTAATTACCAAAGCAAACGGTCAGTGACCTTATCTAGGACAAAAATTAGGTGGAGGACCTAGGAGGAGGAGGAGGAGGAGGAATCTCTCGAGGTAAGAAAGCAAACACTAGCGGGGCTTTTGTTGTTTCTTTATCACACGAGGTCTTTGACCTTTTATGCCAATATTTTTAAAACTCTGATCACTACCTCAGACCCCCCCCCCCCCTCTCCCCAACCCTGTCAAAACATACAACAAACAAATAAACAAACAAAGAAAATCATGTCATTGTCCCTACAAATAGCGGAGCGGATTGGATGCTGTGGACAACAGCTGCAGTTACCCCTTGTTTTGCAAAGGGCCCTCCGTGTTCATTGTTCTGTCGCTTATAATCATTTCTATGGAAAATTTACCTTGCAGCCCTTGATTCGGACAGGGTTGCTGCGCATTATACATGTACATTCCTTAATCTCATGACATGGGACAAAAGGATCCCAGAAAATTTAGCATTCTTGAAAAGGTTGTTTCTAAATTCCTCTGTGTAAAAATCGTTTTTCGGTAAACAAAGGGTTAATACCCTTAAAGTTGGGCGTTCATGTGTAGTGAAAAGGCAATGGAAACGGGCTAGACCCCTTTCATGTAGTAAGAAAGAAAATAATATTTTCATGAGGAAAGAAATACTTTTTCCGTACACATGGGAAGCCAGCCTGAGCGACCGAGATGTCAAAGCTTGAAATGTTTTTTGCAGCGTGTTTTATTTATTTGTTTATATAATAATAATAACGAGAATTCGATCTTTGTTTTAGGAGGAGTCGATGCTGCCATTGGCATTCATGCCTCCTTTTTCTTGTTGATTTTCTTCTTTTCTGTCCTGTTTTCTGTCGTGGTCCTGTTCTTGGCTTTCCTAGCCCTCAAAAGGGCTAATAATAATAACAATTATGGATGGCATTTATATAGCGCATATCCATTGCCATTAGAAATGCTCTATGCGCTTTACAGAAGCTCTCTCACTCGCTCTTTCTTTCTCTCACCCTCTCTCTCTCTCTCTATCTCACTCTCTCTCTACCTCTCTCTGTCTCTCTCTATCTCAGAGCAAATTGTAACCGCAGCCAGTTAGGCGCAGTTCACAACTCACAACTTGTATTCTAAAGTATTATAATAATATTTGAATGTCTATTAATATTTATTTAATAATGAATTATAAATTTTTGTTGGTGATGGGGCGGGGGAGGGGGGTGGGGTGATATGGCTAAATTTTAATCTATTAATTTTATTTTAAATTTTGCCCGGGCAGCGGTCTGTACGGCCTGCTCTTTACGATTTCCAACTGCCAAGGTATCTTTAACGTGCGCAACGTGCACACGGGCCCTCCGATTTTTTTTCGTCCTTGTCCGAGAAGACTAGGTACTCGATCCTACCCCCCAATAGGATCAGGGACACGAAAATATGAGAAAAATCCCAATTTCCAACATGCCTTGGCATGAGAGGCGAGCACCTTGCCTCTAGACCACCTTGTCCCCTATATCTGCCATTTCATTTAACTTCTGTCTATCCTGATAATAAAAACTAACTTGAAATTGCAAAAAAATCAAGCTTATGTAGTTTATGAACGGGCCCCCTACTCCACAACGGTAACCAGCGAAGTTGTGTCTCTATTGCAATGGATTCTAGATTATCTGGTACATCAGTTGTGACCTTATGGCTGTCCGTTTGATTAGCCTACTTGAAATACCCCCAGTGACCAGAATTATTCCCAAAATAAAACGACACAAATTTGCGTTCTGATGATTCAAAATGTCATAAAAACCACAGAAAATCCGTGGGGTCGCATCCCCCGTCTTCTGTTCTGAGCACAGACTAATAAATTAACCAGACTGGAAACACGAGCTTCGGGCTGTGTCGTTTTTTACGGAATTTCCCGAGCGGCGACTGTATAACCAACATGGCCGCCGCTGGGTAAATTCCGATTCTAGTTCTATCTGCAGTAGAAATTTCTTTTTATTTGTCAAGACTGGTTGTACATGTATTAATTTCTTGGTGCGGAACCAAACTTCCGCGTTCAGTAGGAGCGTCAAAATGATATCATTCAAAATTATAGCTATGCTGAAGCGTCGGTCGCTACCTTAAACCTAAAATGGCGGATGGTTCATGACCTTTCGCTGTTTTGTGACGTCACACAATGGGATCATCCAGTCTGGGCATTTTATTAGTCTGTGGTTCTGTGGCATGGCACCATTTTATTTGTGCTTTCATCTTGGTATCTAACCTATGCGTCACTTCGGGCCTCCATATCGGGTGGACATTGAGCTCTTCGAAAATCCAAGTCGTGTGTTGATTTAACATCCCACATTTTAAAAATGTTCAGTGGTTTTACTGTTTCAGTTTTCCAACCGGTTACACATTTGTGAGTGTGCATGAGAAAACCCACAATAGGTCGCAAACATGACATTTTGAGTTCTGTACACATAATAAAAGACAAGACATTTCTGATAAATTGAAGTCAGTGACCCCCCTAAAACAAGATTTTGAGAAAACGGTATTTAATCCCAAAAGTGGCAATAGCTAATATTGAAGTGATTGCTGTTAGGAGACCGTAGTCTAATAACTAAGCCGTTATAGAGATCATACTGAGTAGTGTTCACCGCCCATCTACAGTTTACCCTGTAACATGCCACGGTCCCCTAAACAACAGCCAAGTCGGAAGTTTTCTGATCTTGTTAGGAGACCGTAGTCTAATTACAAAGCCTTTATAGAGATTATAGCGAGTAGTGTTCACTGCTCGTCTACAGTTTACCCTGTAACATGCCACGGTCCCCTAAGCAACAGCCAAGTTGGAAGTTTGTGTCGGACCCATATTTTCACTTCAAAGCCGTTTTTCTCAAAATCAGCTCTGTCGACATAATTGTGGGTTTTCTCATGCACACTCACATTTTTTTAGGATGAAGGTTTAAACACCTAGAGCTTGATTTGTCTTTACTTTTCCTTTGTTTCTTGTTGTATCGTTTTGGTATTTTTTCTTACACAAGGCTTTGTTACATACGTCTTTTTCTCTTTGCCGCATTTTGACATTCTGATGATTCAGCAGCACTCAGAAGGTTGAATACAAACTGAAACCTCGATTTTTTTTCTCGTATCACAGTAACTAGTTTGGGCCGCCTGGGACGATGACTCAATCCGTTATCAGAGGACCTCCTGCCTATCATTGGCGTACTGCGTACCCAGGCCTTGTACACTTGACAGATGCAAGGCTTCGCATTGTGAACACCGCAGATCTAATTGTCTGTAATCAAAACCATAATTAGGTTTATGCGAGACCTAGGTTAAGTGCCATCCATTAGTTGTCCAATGAAGGGAGACAATGAAGTTAGGCCACAAATAACGAAAAGATGTATGCTGTTATGGCTTTTCAGTGAGTAGAAATACTGTTTCGTGAATTTTGAAATATCTCACTTAAAAATGGAGTTCGTATTTTTCGCTGATAAGCAGAAAATAGTAACATTCTAAAAGGGTTAATTGCCCCCAGCTGATTGGCAAACCGCTCGGTACGCTTCAAATCAAACTAAAGCATCTCGTGACATTTCCTCCCTTCACTAAAGTAGACTACGTGTACAGTAGAACAGGGTGCAGGTATTATGCTATCCTTCGTAAAATGATAACAAGGGTATCTTGTTTTCGTTATCAGCGTCCTGTGTCGTCTGATAACACAGTGGTTCTCAATCTTTCTCAGAAAATAGCCCCCCTCAGCCTTCAAAATTTCTGTCATCACCCCCAAAAAATGCCTACTCAAAACCAGCAGGTACATTTCACAGTAAGTTTTTCAAAGCCTTTATCACTGACAATAGGCGTGTCGATTTTTTATTACAAAACAGAAAGTATTCTACATCAAACGCACTTTAAGCATAGGGCCTTTCCTGTTCATGGAACTCGTTTTCGCGTGCTGTTGAACAAAGTCAGTGGCTATTTTGAATATACTTTTGGAAGTCCAGAAATGTTGCCCGACGTTGTATAGCAGAATTTACAGAAGGAAATGGGCCTAAATAAACCTGATCTCCAACTTTAACTTCAACAAAATGGCGTGTTTTGGTACCATTTGGTAGTTTCAGAAGAGATCAATGACTGAAAAGTCATTTCCAGAAAATGACAAAAGTAGGACAAAGCCACAAGCTAACACACTAGTAAATACAAAAGTACACACCAAGATTTGAATGTCCTGGTAGGTACATATCATAATTTAAAAATATTATATTAATATTAATATATATATATTTTTTAAAAACTGGACTAAAGAAAAAAAAACAACCCGAAAAAGATTACCCCTTTTGTTTCAGTATTGGACAATTATAAATTAACATTTTCAGTGCAAGTTTGAAAAATAGGTGAGTGGGTCGTGAGGATGGGGTGAGAGGCAGAGATTTGAATACCAAGGGACGCGACCACGGAAAAACTCTTATGAAAGATAAACAAATTTAAAATAAGAGTTATCTCCCTGGAGTGTTTGTTTTTTTTTAACTTTTGACTGTCCTGTGTTATTTGCTCTGTGCACAGGTATAATTATGCTGATTTTTCTCACTGTCCGAGAGAAATGCGATGTAGAAAAGCAGATCTGATTGCTCGCTCATAATTTGTTTTAAATTCTATTTATTCTCAATTAATTTATTCATGATAATGGTATTAAAGAAATCCGATTCCTTTTACCATTCAGGCATTCGCCTAAGATACTTCCAATCGATCCAGTCATCTATTCTAACCCTTTCTTCCGTCCATCAAATGAGTAGCCTTGCTATTCATTTATCTGTGTTCATATATTTATCACTTATCTGTCCATCTGATTCTTAGTACGCCTGTCTGTTTTTCACCCATTCACCGTTCTCTCTTTTTCTCTCCATCCATCTATCCATCTATACATCCACCGATCGGTCTGTCCACCTACCCATCCATTCATCCATCCATCCATCCATACATACATCCATCCATCTATCGGTCTGTCCACCCAACCATCCATCCATTCATCCATCCATCCTTCCATCTGTCCGTCCTTCCGTCCATCCATCCATCCATGGATTCATTCCGTCCATCCATCCATTCACGCATCCATCCATCCATTCATCCACCCACCCATCCATTCATCCACCCATCCATCCATTCATCCACCCATCCATCCAACCATCCATCCATTCACCCAGCCATCCATCCATCCGTCTGTCCATCCACCCATCCATCCATTCCATCCATCCATCCACCCACCCACCCACCCATCCATCCACCCATCCATCCGCCCGTCCATCCATCCATCCATCTATCCATCCGTCTTTTCACCCATCCACTATCCATCCATCAATCCATTTCAATCCCAAATAACAGCCATCGACTTCACCTACAACCTAAAACGCCCCCCCCCCTCCGCTCGTATCTTAACCTAGACGCACACCAGCCGACTTGAGTTGGCCAATTAATTGGATGGTGACATCACAACACTGAGCTTCGGTAAGATCAACTAGTTGGCTGGGGCGGGAGGTCTCATTGAAACTCAATATTTTGAAGCCACAGTCCGAGTAGGTGGCCGATCAGTATCGGCAAGTGCGCGCCAAGGCTAAAAACAACAACGCACCATTTATTTAATTGCAAAATGCACTGAAATAAACGCGGAATAAAAGGTCACAGCCAGCATTTTTCATAAGTTTAACCACAAATTTACATTCGTCTTGCTTCATTTGAAAGCAAACTCTCCACTGACGTGTACTGTACTTTCTGAGAGAGGCTAAGATCTACAACTTGATTTAAAAACTTGTATACACATTTATACAACTCTTTACAGATCTATACAAAACAACTTTAGAGAATTTTACCAATGTAATAAAATTTACAGGGAACTATAATTTAATTCTATTTGTGGCATTTAAATTGACGAAGCCCTGAAAACCAACCCAATTAGACCATGACAGATGCAAAGTGGCCGTTATCGTGCCGATGCGCTGTAAAACGCAAAACTCAAACTCAACTGACCCGGTCATTTTTATCCCTTTGCTACCCAGGGCTCTCAATGTTATGACAGTGGCCTACTTTCAAATAAAATCTCAAACTGATAACTAGTTTCAAAAATCCAATAGCTGTCATCCCCCGTTCTCCCCTACACATTCTGCAGTTCACCCACTGTTTACTCTTGGTTCCACATTTGTGCTGTTATCTGTACCTTTGCGCGTTATCTTTAGCAAGCATTGATAACAGAATTCGGTTAAATGGAAACCGGCTAATAAGCACGTTGAATGTAAACCCTGTGTGTCCTTGCAGTGGAGTCATCTGAATGCTTACAGTTTGAAATAAAAGCTTATTATTAGATATTTGTGCCAATGAAAATAATTAGGCTGCTTTTTGTTAGAAATATCAATTATTTCTTGGATTTATGATTGGAAGAATACTTGAAAACTTGAATGAGCCAGCGAGTTTAATGTAATGAGCAGTATGGTTAATAACTGTCCAAACATTATCCTAGTGCAATGTCATGGATGACAGAAAACTCATGTCTTGCAACTAACCGGGACACAGATCTGATTCATTCAGTGGCCATTCCTTCTGGTGACATTTGTTAGTACAAAATGGCGGATACTTAGACTTGTGTTAGAATTCCCAAAGAACTATTCACAGGACTGTTTGTGCGATTAAACATTTAGTCAATTTACCAGACTTCTTATTAAAGGATATATAGGAGTTTCCCTGTCATGTTCATTGACAGTTGAAATTAGAAATTGAATGTGTGCAGTCTGCTGTGTTTAGAGTTTGAATAAAGTTGACCTAAAGTAGAAATATGGGCTTCCTTCACCTGGCTCTATGTCTGGTAATCGTCCATTTCTTCGGAGCCGGTAAGTATTGCATTACTTGTCATAACTTGTGATAAACCACCATAGTCTAAAAATCGTACAGAATATGCCTGGATGAAATGTGGTCATATTTTCGTCAGAGTCAACAGATGGGAGAATTTACTCTTTATTATATATCCGGTAGTTCTGTCTTTTTAACACACCTGCAAGTGACTCAGATCAAAGCTAATGTCCTATTACTATGAATTCTCCGCACTGACCCTGTTTTTGGACCTTCACCATTTAGGATTTTTGAGTGCGTTTGAGATTCTCCATTTTCAGATTTTTGTCTTTCAAATAGGGTTAGAAGAATAGAAGTAAACAAAATGGCGCTAGACGCAGCTCTAGACAAAAATATGGTTACTTCCGGTTTGAGAACTACCGAGGTTGAAGAAAGAGTTTTGTTTTTTCATATTTACCGATGGGTGCTGAAGAGGAAAGATGAAAGAGAGAAGAACTAGTGGAGGAAGAGACATATTAATCTAAAGGAGTAAGGAAAAGAGAAAGAATTGAGAATAGAGGACTGTGTTATCAGTGGTTTTGTCTGTTTGTCTCCCAGTTTACTGTCAGGACCCGGAAATTGTCAACGACATTTTACCAGATGTCAAACGTGTGGGTATGACAGCCAGGCTAAACTGTACAGTGGCCAGGCTTAGCGGAAATTCGGTACGGTTGTCTGTTTGTCTCTGTCTGTCTGTCTGTCTGCATGCCTGTCTTCCCGACCACTTGTCTGTCCGTATCCTACCTGCCTGTCTCTTTGTCTGTCTGTCTGTCTTGTCCTTCCTGCTGCATGTTTTAGCTTCTTTCTCATTTTGCCATTTTACTTCCTACCCAAACCAAATTTGCGCCATTCAAAGCAGGGTTAGAAGAGTATGTATAGAAATAAACACAATGGCGCTAGAAGCAGCGTTATACTAAAACACGGAGACTTCCGGTATGGAAGCCACTGAACCCTGAAAGAAGAAAAAAAAAAATTGTCGTATTTTCTGATGAGTGCAGAAGAGGAAGATGAAAGAGAGAAGAACTAGAGGAGGAAGAAACAAACTCTAAAAGAGTAAGGAAAAAAGAATGACAACAACAACAACAATAGAAAAAAACAAACAAACAAATGAAACGCAACAAAACAAACACAAAAGCACCAGTAAATGCTTCTAATTTATACTAATATGCCAACCTCCTTATTTAGCTAACAAGAAGTAAAGAACTAAAATCGTTTTGTGTATCTGCCAGGGTAATCTAACTTTGCAGGGCAAATTTTGAACGTTTATAAGGCTTTTTCAATCTGTGACATCAATAGGTCCAGTGGTCATTCAAAGGACCTATACAGGAGGAAGTCATCAGTGTTAATGAGGAGATAAAGGTTCTCAACCCAAGAAAGGGCGGAGTCCCCACATACAGGTCAGTATCTTTTTACTTCTTGAGCAAAAGCAGGTTGTAATTTTTTTTGGGAAGGGGGGGGGGGGGAGGGGAGGGAAGGTTGTTTATCTCTTTTTATTTTCTTTTGGTCATTCTTTAAACCTACATTAAATGTAGAGAGAGAGAGAGAGAGAGAAAACGAGAGAGGGAGTGACAAGAAGAGAGAGGTATAGAGAGAGGGAGAGAAAAGAAGAGAGCGATATAGAGAGAGACAAAGAAAGAGAGTGAGACACTAAAGAGACAGACACATAAGCACAGCGAGAGAGAGAAAGAGAGGAGAGGGAGAGACACACAGAGAGAGAGGGAGAGAGTGTATGTGAAGAAAATTAATGCCGGGTACCTCACCTACTTTTCCATACGTATTTTTATCTTTTCCCTGGTGTGGCGTCACAGAGTGATACGTATCGAAGAACAAGGAGACAGGACAACTTTCCAATTAATCATCAGTCGCTTGATGCCCGAATATTCTGGAGATTACCAATGTACCATCACGGTGACCAATGAAAATTTTGAGAACTGGACGAGGAAGACTGGAAAAGTGACGGTGTTACGTGAGTTCCGATAGTGATGTATTCATCCGTTTGCCAATCTTCTGTCTATCCTTTATCTATCCTTACTCATTCTTTTGTTTTGCCATTTGTCTTTACACCCACGTAGTGTTAAGCAACAGTTGTAGACAGTGCCACACCTTTTTTATTCTTTTGCACATCCATGCACCCATCCATCCACTTATCCATCTATCCACCCATCCATCCATCCATCCATCTATCGATCCATCGATCCATCCATCCATCAAGCCAGCCAGTCATCCATTCATCCATTCACTCTCCCACTCGCCACCCCATCCATCCATCCATCCATCCATCCATCCATTCACTCACCAATCCGCCCTCCTATCCATCCATCCATCCATCCATCCATCCATCCATCCATCCACCCATCCATCCATCCATCCATCCATCCATCCATCCATCCATTCACTCACCCATCCATCCATCCCTCCAAACAGCCACCTACCCACCCACCCATCCATTCAGCCATCCTTCCAAATATTCTGACAAATAGACCATTTTTTCTCCACAAAATGTATGTCAGACAAAGCATACATTTATAAATAATAAATACATTATATCGATATGAAAACTATTGAACGGTTGACAAATGTGCGTGGATCTGGCAAAATTTTTATACCTCTTTAAAAAATCAAAATCAAATATTTCTAGGACGGTTTGTAGCAAAACATTAGCTGAAAAAAAGGCTAATCGTTCATGTCATGAGCAAATATCAATTTCCATAGAACATTCCCCCCACCCCCTCGTTTTCTCAGGAATTTTGATATTTCACCTTGAGCCCCATTTTATCAGATTCACTCACAAAGTGAGACAATATTCATTGGTTATGAAAGTCATAAATAACGTTGAAGATAACAGCGGTGATGATGTCGTGTGTGGCGTACCTGATGATCAGGACGATTTTTATAGATAACAATCTGTAAACATAGATGTTTTCATTCTCTATACCCACCTCTGTTCTTGTTCTTTCTTGCTAAGCCTTGCCCGTGTCCAGGATGTGGCCTTCCGCCAGCGATCTCAGTTCTTTCCTATTTTCTGTCCGTCTTTTCCATGCTTGTCCATATGTCTGGACTAAGCCGTTAGGCAAACCAAGCTCGTGCTTAGGGCATCAAGGGAAAGGGGGGGGGGGGGAACCACAGAAAATTTTCACTGCCAGATTTACCATGGACCATATGGTGCAAAACTGCCAATGGTACAGCTGAACCCAGGGGACACAAAAAAAACCCCAAAAAACACCGCCACCAGTAAATGAAACACCTAAAGTATTTGCTGATCTATAAGACTCGCTTTTTTTATTCTTAAAATGTATTTAAAAAATTGCCCCACACAATCTCTTGTATATGTTTTGATTTACATGTATTATGCAGTATTTATATAAGGCATCTTTTACGTGCCTAGGGCTTCTAAATATCTTAATCCAGCCTTGCCTGTCCACCTGTCTGCACAATATGTCTAGCTCTCGACAAAACGAGGCACATTTCGGCACTGCACGATTCCAGAAAATCGTTAAAAGGCATCATAGGGTCAATTTGGTCGATATTGTGTTTTCAGTATTTTTGAAAAGTTTAACCTGTTTACTATTCGTTTTCCAAATGATAATCCTGTTTGAGAAGTGTATATGCCTCAAAATTGACTTTCAATTGAGTCACCATTTTAATGAAAACCTGAAAATTTAGAAACGTTCTTCTCAAAACTGTGGTTGTGTCACTTTCTGTCTTTGATAGGCCATATCTTCTATGCTAGTGAAATTACAGCAATATTTTTTTGACCAAATGAAAAGACTTGTTTAGCGAAACCATACCACCGAAATGCATGATATGCCTCATTTTGTCCGTTCACCTATACAATTATCTCTACATCGTCTGTCGGGGCGTCCTACTGTTCTCTTTCCTTTTCTATGCCTCCATTCAGTGCAACGCTCTGTCCATCTGTTGTCTTTCATTCTTTCGATAAGTTTATCGCCAGTCCATTTCCATTTTTAATCCTGGTATAAATTTCTCAATGTGTGTAACCTGGGTTTGATTCCAAATATCAGTGTGAAGGGATTTTACTGTTAACCTTTATTTTGACAATTTTTCTTTCCATTCCCCCTTTGCTTGATTCTGAATTTTCTAATTTTAATTAATTTTTTTTTTTTTACCCATTTACCAATCAATATTCACCCACCTTACAGAACCGCCCATGATACGTCCTGGCTCTACTGATTCCGTCAGACTAATAGAGAAGGGAGGCAGTGCCAACATAACATGTGATGCCTTCGGAGTTCCCTTCCCTAACATCACCTGGGTCCGGTCAGATGGTAAACTCTTGCCTAATGGAAAGGCCATATACAGGGTAAGTTCTAGCCAAGGATTTAGTTAAGAACGATTACATGATGAGGTTTACAATAAAATAATCCTTGAACTTTTGAGTCATGCTAGTTTTTCAATATGTCTGTTCCTCCATCCATCTATTCATCCATGAACTCAACATTCATCAGGATATCGTACTCATCCATTCGTCCATGCATCGATCCATCCGTCTATCAATGCTTCCATCCCTCCATTTATCCATCCATCCATCCATGAATCCATAAACCCACCCACCCACCCACAATCTGTCAATCCATCCATCTTTCCCTCCACGCATCCACCCATCTATTCGACCTTCCCTCCCTCCAGCCATCCGTCCAACCGTCCATTCATCCATTTCTGAATTCATCAGGTTATCATACTGCATTTCATCCATCCATTCGTCCCATTCATCCACCCTTGCAGCAACACCATCCATCAATCTGCCCACCCAAGTGTCCACCCATCCATCCATACATTTATCCATCCATCCATCCATTCGTCCATCCATGCATCCATAAATTCACCCACCCACCCACCATCTATCAGTCCATCCATCTTTCCATCCACACATCCAGCCACCCATCCATCCACCATTCCGTCTTTCCCTCCATCAATCCAGCCACCCATTCATCCATTTCTGAATTCATCAGGTTATCATGCTGCATTTTATCCATCCATCCGTTCCATTCATCCGATCTTGTATCAAGACCATCTATCAATCTGCCCACCCAAGTGTCTCCCCATCCATCCACACATTCATCCATCCATCCATCCATCCATCCATTGATTGCCACATCAACGAACTCTGTGTAACACCTCTAGGGTCGGACAATGAACATCAAAGGCGCCACTGTAAGTTACGCTGGTGTATATCGTTGTGTGGCTGACAACAGCATCAAACCTCCTGCTGAATCTCTGACACAGGTGTGTAGCCTTGTTTCAATGATTGTTATTTTAGGGGATCATAGTATTTCCAACAGTAAGCTATATAATCAATAGTGAACACACCTCATTATTATCTCTATATTCTTTGTAATGAAACTCCTGGCCGCTACGTTTGTGAGAAGCTTCGTTTCCAGTCCATCGTTCCAAGCATGGGCATCTCCATCAGAAAATAAAAATAATGAGATCCAGGCCTTTGACAAGAGCCAAAAATATTTAACCTCAGTTTTCTTAAAACTCTTTTTTTTGTGTGTGTGTGTGTGTGTGTGAAATTGCCCAATTTGTCTTTAAAATCGACCAATCGCCATTCATTCATTTAGCAGGATAATATGTACCTTTTGAATCTGGATATGCTATAATTTTAAACTCCTTTATCTCACTTCACAAGAAAACAACAACAACAACAACAACAGCAGCAACAACAACAAACAATAGCAACGACAACAACAGAAACAGCAACAATAGCAAACCACAGAAAAATTTGCCCTCCGCATTTCGCCTCAGCAAGACCTTATAGCTAGATTCTATGTGTGCCATGCTCTATGCCTGCTGTCTGTGTAATATTGTGTTAGATGTATGTACTATGTATGTGCTCTTAAACGCTATGAGAAAGAGAATTTCCCTCATGAGATAATAGAGTGATTCTCTTCTAGTCTTATCTTATCTTTCCCTCTGACTGATCTCACCACGAAGTTCTTTGCAATACCCCAGGTTTACGTGATGCAAGAGCCCACAGCCCGTGTGCTGCAAGACTCTGTTGGTCAGTACGCCAATGGCAGACTGCTGGCCAAATTGGATTGCATTGTCCAAGGTACTTTTGAATGAAGTAACATACACTGAATTATCAGTTCACTTGGGCTTCCCATTTGGGGCCACCCATAATATAATACGTACGCTCAATTTTGACGATTTTGGAAGCCCCCCCCCCCCTTTACACACACGCACACTTCATTCACTTGGCCTCAACTCCCCTTTCTTTTGTACGGATACGAGAGTGATTGACTGTCCATGATATGGTTTGGATTCTCAGGCATTTTACATGGGCTACCTGATTGTTTTTCATTAAACTTTTCTTTTTATGTATTCTAGCAAATTTTACGTTGCTGAAGAAAGCAAATAAAAAGAAATTTCTTTATACTTCATTACCATAGCTGAAAAACAAACTTTTTATATAGTAGGGACAACTCCTCCCCCCCCCCCCCCCTTCCAAACATTATGTATTTTCTGAACCACTCCTATATTGAAATACGTTTTTCCTTTTCCTTCTTCCTCTCCTTCCTTCATTTGATGAAGGTTAGATGAAAAAAAAATGTAAAGCAAGCGCGATAAGACTGACCCCCCCCCCCCCCACACACTTTTTTTCTCGTCTTTGCTCATTTAATCAGAGTCAAGTAAAAAGAAACAACATGTGAACGTGGCAAATCAGTATTCTATAGCTGATCTTCGGTTATAAAAGTAGACGTTTTTGTTCACAAGAACTTCAAGTTTTGCGCGGAAATTGCCCGAGAATATAAGTGAAATGGTCAGCATCGATATAGAAAATGATGTGATAATGACCAGAAACAGGGAATTATCTTTTAATCTATAACCGACGTTGTTTAACTCGAGGCCAGAGAATCTGGGATTATATTAGAATCACGGATTGTAGATCGCCCTTATTTAATATTTTTATTTTTTTCCATTCCTCCACAATTGTTGTTTTGCTTGATGATACACCTGTTGTTTTCCTCGGTCTTATAAGTTCAGCCGTCAACACATTATTGTTCCAGTGGATTTGTACACAGGGTCGTAACTTTTAAATTAACGCAGGGGTGGGGAAAGGTGAAGGTGATATCACCTTCTGGAGAGGTTATGTTATACATGTTTAAAGAACACTTTCAGTTGTGAAGTCTCACTCCCAATCCATTTATTTTCTCAATTCACTTTATTTTTGCTGTTTTATAGTTTAATTCATGCCTATTATGTGTGTGTCTATGTATATAATGTATATCTAGCACAGAGAGAGCGAGAGAAAGAGAGAGAGAGAGAGAGAGAGAGAGAGAGAGAGAGAGAGAGAGAGAGAGAGGGTGAGTTGCAGATGGAGAGAATAAGACTTTCTGTAAAGCGCCCAGAGCAAATTCTTTGGATTGGGCGCAGTATAAATGATCTTCATTATTATTATTATGTTGTATGATCGCGATAATAATCTTCAGCGGTTCCATTAGAATAGGGGGTTTCATGTTGTATTTGTATTAGCATTATGAAAGCGGCCAGTTCATTCACAGGAGTGTCACCTTTTGAGTTAATTCGTAAGTCAAATTAATAACAATGAGCTTGAGTAAATAGCAGATCTAGTGCTATGCACTTTAAGAACAACAACAATAACAAAAACAACTGCTTTGTGAATAAAATTTAGGGAAACGTTCATTGCGACACCTGTTAGGGGTGTCAGATCATTCCATCAGTATTTTGTTTATAAAGGATGAATCATTCGCTTTCCTCATCTCACTTCAGTGATTAGAATTCACAAAAAGTCTTATTTCCTTAAATTATTTTTACCAGAGTAAACAAAGCAGAACCAAAAATGCACTACAGTAAACAAACATGTGAATAGCATTTATCATTAGAGTGAATATTTCTTAGCAAAAATATAAGGGTATCAGCTGTTAGTTTGTTCCAAACTCACCTTGCAGAATTTGTTTTCTGAATTCGTGAGTAGAACTTACCGTCAAGAAAGCTCAGTTCAATGTTTAAGTTGCAGTCATAGTTGTGGTAGTACATCAATGGTTGCAGTTTGAATTGTGTTCAGGATGAAACTAATATTGTGATTACTGAGGTCAGGTGTGGCTGGCAATCTGTTTTGAATTCAGTTCAAAGTTAGTTATTTTGTGAGTGAATTCGTGAGTAGTATTAAATTGGCTGAAATACCTTATTTCTGTCAGCAGGTTGAACTGTCTTTTCGTTGTTTATAAACGTTTCTACCAGTTTGCTGTCTTCACCGTTGTTTTGCCTGAATAGATATCAAAAACTGGCTCTTTTTGGGCGGACGTAGTCTAGTGTTTTACCTAGAAAGCTATAGCTGAACAGTGAACACACCTCAGTATTTTCTCTGTTTGGCTTTGTAATTACACCATTGGTGAACAATCTCATTAAATTTTGGTGGGGGTGAAATATGAACATTGTGATTTGGCATTTTCCATTCTGAGGGGTGTCAGTTCATTGGTGCCCCCAAAATATGGCGACCTTACTTCTTATTTGTTCTATCTCCATTTTCTGAAAAACTGGAGATTTTTTAGTGTAGAAGGGGTACAACAAACCCAACTTTGACCCTTGTGTAAAAATGCCCTCTGGTACCTATCAAGCTGTTTCACAGTTCCGATTAACTCCTTATGAAAATAAGTAAAGCTGGAAACGTCTAGGGTCAAATTTCTCGTTATGCAAAAAGTGGAGTTGGAACAACCAAGAACTGAGATCGCTACCATAATGAGGTTGAAAAGAACATAAATGACACAGATACAAGAATTGGCTGATTTTTTGTTTATTTTGCATTATTTAAATAATTGTACAAATAATTATGTACTTGTGTGCTTATTC
>OZ007581.1:32136456-32141456 GCA_963931925.1 Onchidella celtica
ATACCGCAGCATGCAAAAAGTTGTTGAATTAGTAAAAGTTAAGGCGTTGTAAACTTGTGTGACTCAAAATTCAGCAGATAAACCTATAATTGATGTATTTTCATTCTGAAGGTCAAAGGCTCCCTTAGGAGCACATCCATGGTATACACATTAATGTGTCAATTACATGGACATAGTCATCATCATAACTCAGTAACAGGCTTAAAATAGCAAGTACCACGGTGTCTCTTCCTTAATTCATTACAAATGTACCAAATGTTAAATTATACATGTAATACAGTGACCAATCGTTTCCCTCACTAACAGCCACCTGGGACTGCCAAGGGCCGCTATGCTACTCTCTCGATCCCGACGGGCAATCTGCAGCTGGAATAATTCAGTTGTGTCCCTTGACATGGATTCTGTGTCTCATTTTCCTGCTCTTGAGAAATAATTTGGTTAGAATTTAGGAATTTTTTTCTGGTGGTAATTTTGGGAGGGGTGGGACATGACTCAGCCTTGGGCATGAGGTGTTGAAAAAGAGGAGGGGGGAGGGAGTGTTCAACGAAAAAAATGATAATGACAGACGGACAAACAGACAGACAGACAGACAGACAGACAGACAGTCCGACGGACGGGCCGATGGACCGACATACATACATACATACATACATACATGCATACATACACACATACAGACAGACAGACAGACAGACAGACAGTCCGACCGACGGCCGGATGGACCGACATACATACATACATACACACATATAGACAGACAGACAGACAGGAGCTTCCATGACATAATATGAATATTTTGCTTTCCATGTGTTTTAAAAATTAATGTGTAGTTCTGCTTTGTAATTCAACAGGGCAGTTCAAATTTTGTAATGGTTAATATTGATCAAATGTATGGAAAAAATGTATTTTTGTTATGTATTTTGACAGGAAGGAATCATTTTTAATGATAAGTTTTGATGAAATGTATGAAAGACTGTATTTTTGATACGTATTTTTGACAGCGAATAATATTTTTCAATAATTAATTTGAATGACATGGATGAGAGATTGTATTTTCATCCGGCAGTTTTTTCATTGTCAATAGTGCCATTGAAAGGAAACAGAGGAAATGTGTTCATCCTCATCATAACACTTCGTAATCATCAAATGCATTGCTTTTTAAATTTTTTTTTTAGTTCTCACTTGTAATCAATATGCAGCAATATAATATACCCTATCTTGTACAGAGAGAGATATGTGAGTGAGCTTGCTAATCATGACTGAGATGACAGTAAATTTGAATAGACTATTAAGCTGAAGGTGACAAAATATTTCTTGGTAATTTTAAGTGATGAAACTGAGAAACGTCTGTCATCAATTTCAACGTCACCTTCATTACTTTCTTTATCTCTTCTTTCTTCTCTTTGGTCATATTCTAACCCAGCCAGCATCACTACGTCAATCGGCCGTAGATTTCCCTAAGATTGGTAGGATAACCGTAGGGGCGGGTTCCCGACATTAAACCGAGGTCAGCGGGATGTCTTACCTGCGGATCTACGTAAAACACGATGTCATTCCTACGGGCAAACTTGACGTCAGTCCAACGCGTCGAATTTTCGTAGGGTTCGCTGGCAGGGGACTATGTTCCAAGCGCTGCTGCGACCTCGCAGGATTTCTGTGCTTTTTTTTAAAAAGAGTATTTTGCCAGTCTTCTAATCATCATTGTCGTCTACAACATCATCATTTTTGTCATTGGCCTATCAACATCAGCTTGAAGCTCTGCCGTGTTGCCGAAAAAGACTGAACTCGTATATATCCCAATTTAAGTCAAATTCAATTGTTAAAACACCCTTTAATCCAATGAAACGTGCTCTGTCTTTCTACCTGGGCAGGGCTGGATTAACCATAAAGCAAAATAAGCGCGTGCTTAGGCCATTAAGAGAAGGGGCTCACCACAGAAAATTTTCATCGCCAGCTGATTCGCCATGGACAATGTGGTGCAAAACTGCAATTTAGTGGTACAGCTGAACCAGGGTACGCAAAAAAGAGCCCTCACAATAAATGAAAAAAAAAAAAAAAAGAATATTTGTAAAATTCTAGTTTATGATTTTATTTTGGCTTGTGTTTTGAAATTACAAGTACAGTACATGGGGGGCACCAAAATCTTTAATGATTAGGGCCTAGCCTCTAAAGGTCTTAATCCGGCCCTGTATCTGAGTTATAAGTTGGTTTGATTTATACTTTCTTTGGTCTTAGGGGACCAACAACACTAGGCTGAGGCCCCCGAGAAACCAAAGATCTCCTAGTTTCCTTGGTCATCAAAAAATGGAAACTGAACAAAGAATAAATCTGGATGAAGTGCACGATAAACATTTTCTTGCCTCGTTTGCAAACTGTTTTTTTTTTTTTTTGTCTTAATGGTATTTTTTTCCCCATAAATCGGCAGATATCTCATTATAGAAACAGCCAGATGATGACAGAAGTCATTCATAAATTATACACTGTAAATTTTCACTCTTTATGATTGCAAGCAGTTTATTCTTTTCCATTCCCTGAAATAAATTTGCTACTATGTTTACCATATCTGATGACTTGTTTGGTTGTTTTCTGTCTCTTTTTATGATTGTATCAGCTATAAACTGGATATTTACAAACTGGGTGTGAAAAGAACCCAGTTGTGTGAGATTTTGTTATGTGATACAAACAGCTTTCCATAGTGCTGAAAAAATCGGCAGAAACAGCGAAAAAGTGCATGTCGTAAGAACAATGCAGTGTTTAATATTTAATGCACTGTTTTTAACTTCATCGCTTAAGTTTTCTGATACATCCATTTGTATTTAACTGGCTTGGGGTGTTGGAAGATGCCGAGTCAAACCTGAACTCTTCACAGATGGCCAAGGTGCACAATTATATTTACACTGACACAAGGCAAAAGCAGATTTGTGGTTGTGAGGCTGTCTTGTGAACGAGCTCGCCAGACGTTGCATATCGATATATAAGGGTAGATTAAAACAAACAAACAGACAAACCCACACCACCTCTCCTCCACCAGATACAATTCAATGATGTTTTTGTTTGTTTGTTTGTTTTGTATTGTTCAATCTCCTGTCTTCGATTTGTCCAACCTAGTTGCAGTGGCGGACCCACATTTTTGGGACCCTGAAGCTTGAACTCTTATGGGGGCCCCTTCGAAACCAGCAACAATAGGGCAGAATCCAAAATTCACTAATTAAAAAAAGGTTTCTTCAGGGCTGCTCTGGATTAGGGGCCTGAAATTTAAGCTTCATTAATTTCATAGCAGATCTACTTCTGCCTCTGTGTGTGTTGATATTACTTGAAGGATTTAGTTCTGTGCCATGCCTAACTACTTCTAGGCTCCATTACATACATTATAATAGTGATGCACAAAAATCAGCTAATACTGTCTTTAGTGCAAAAACTGCTAACCCAGTTACGATTGTTATCATTAGGTGGTGGTGGGGCGGTGGGGGGGGGGGTGGGGGCGCATTGAAAGAGCCGAAGTTCTCAGAGTTGTAGGCTACCACGTACGCAAAATACTTTTTGCTCATTACACGTACCGTATCTCTCAGTCTTAACGTTGTATGATCTGGGCACGATACAGAATAGAAGTTGTGAGCCCTTGTTGAAGATGCAGTCTGTTAGAGATAATTATATTATTCATGTTCCCCTTGCAACGTCACAATGAGTGCTGGCACATTTTCTGCAAAAAATGTCTTTTTGGGGGAGTGTGGGCGAGGGTGGCGACAGAAGGCTGAGAGGGCAATGCACTTATATTCAACTGCGCGTCATTTGTCAAGGTCAAGAACGAGTGATTAATTCAGTACAATTGCACTGAGTGTTTGTCTTTTTTCATTTCCTCCTCTCTCTCTCTCTCTCTCTCTCCCCCCCCCCCTCACCCTCCTGGCATCCTAGTCACAGCCAGTGAGGAAACCCCATCCTTTCCCCCCATAGCGCGGGCAGCCACAGCGCGAGATCCTGGTCTAATTTTAGCCCCGCGAACAGCTGATCCAAACAGCTGACTGACCCGACCTCGCGCGCTGCCTATGAGTTTTCCTGCCAGCGCTACTAGCACTTCGCATCAATACTCCGTTCCGATGGTTCATTCTAGAAGGGTGAGATAGGCTAGCATTTCTCAATTACCAGAGGACGAGCACTGTGTGTGTACCCAATGTGTATGGGCGTCTATGAATCATTTCTGTGACTATCAAGAATTCGGCAGCCATCGATTTCTGTCTGTGCTCAATTCTGTGACTGATAAATTAATGTTGTCGTGATAACAGTATCAGGAACGTGCCCATTCTACCGCCTCTGAAGTCGAATCTACTGGCTGGGCAATAAAATAGATACTTTCAATTTCGATCACAGGACAATTTTTTGTGTGGTGAATTGTGCCAATTTCTTTACTCTTATATATTTGAAGGTTTAGTGTTATAGCAAATTGTGAAGACATCCAGTATACGGACTGTGAAAATAACATTATACATTTCTGTTATTTTGTTATCTTTGTGCGTGAAACGGAGGGGATCTTTCAGACCAGAATCTAACACGGATCCCAATTGCGGGAAAGAGTAGGCTAGCCTAACTATTCCTTTGCTTGAGCAGCCTCCGAGTTCGAGTGTTGTGTCAAGGTTAGATCCAGGCAGTGCCGCCTGTTCAAGGTCCACACACGAACAGTCTGTGTTATCTCAGTTGTTATTGATTTAAAGACTCACAGAGAGAAATATCAAACTGTGACATTGACAACCAAGGGAATTCTCGCTTCGCCAGAAGAAAGAAACCCTTCGACTACAACGCGCCCTCGAGAAGCAGGTGAGTCCTTGTGTAAAAATATCGAACGTGCCGGCGAGTGTGACCTAGATCTATTCTGTGGGTGTGTCGCAGAAGACCGCCTCGCTGGTACAGTTCGTTTCCCGCTTTATTAATACAACCGCAACCCAAACGAAATCTATTTAGTATTAATACTTGAATCACTGTACCTTTTGATTCATTTGTTCGTTTAG
>OZ007581.1:32146456-32188956 GCA_963931925.1 Onchidella celtica
AAAACAGGACTCACCTCACTTTCCTTGTTCTTGTTTCTATGTGTTTTTGTGGCAGGGATTAGTTTTTTTTAAAAATTGTTGCCCGGGCAGCGGCCTTGTTCGGCCTGCTCTTCTAGATCGACTTTCAACTGCCAAGGCATCTTTGACGTGCGCAACGTGCACACGGGCCCTTTGAGTTTTTGGTCCTTATCTGGGAAGACTACTACTTCCTGACATAGGATCAGAGACGGGAATCCCCCCCCCCCCCCAAGAAAAAAAAAAAACATGCTTGCACCCACCGGGGATCGAACCCCGTATCTTCGGCATGAGAAGCGAGCAACTTGGCTCTAGACCAGCGGCTGTCGACCTTTTCTATACCCCGCACCCCTAGAAAACTTCTGATATATTCTCGCACCCCCTACAAAAGTAATATCTGCTTTGAAGGTGAAGAAAGGGAATATATATGTACTCAATTTGAGCAAATCCAAGTTGTTGGCACCCCTGAATATTGTCTCGTACCCCCAGAGAGCGCGAGCACCCCCGTTTGAGAACCCTTCTCTAGACCAACGTGCTCCCCACAACGAATAGACTTGAAATTAGAAAAAAAAGTATACTGGATGTGACTTGAAGTCCATTGATGACATAACTCAAATTTTTGTCCGGAAAAGTGGATACAACATAATTTGTAAATTGAGTTGACCACAATTAGATCTATACATTAGAGACGACACAGTCTTAAACATGTTATACAGGCCGACACAATGGAAACAGGATCTGCTGCAGTTACAGATAAGTACAAAAAGCGGAAGTGTGGTTAGTTACATGTCCTGCTTCACCCCGTAGTATTTGTTTATAATACTGTTACTGGAGTACAAAGCGCTGTACAGTGAAATATTAATTACTGTCTGTCTGTCTCTCTGTCTCTCTCTCTCTCACACACACGGACACACACTCTCTTTCACTCCATTCTCTCTTCCCTCCCTCCCCCTCTCCTCTCCCTTTCCCCCTCTCTCTCTCTCCCTCTCTATCCCCGCTCTTTCTCTTGCCTCAGTCTTTCTCCCTCTCTTCCCCCCTCTCTCCCTCTCTTTCCCCTCTGCCTCTACATCTCTATTCCGCCCTCCCCCTTCTCTCTCGTATACTTATTAATTATCATACTTTCACGCTGCACTAAGGCTAAAAGGCAGACACTGTCAGTCACCCAGTAAATATTTCCAATACAGGACTGATGGCAGCTCCGTTTTGAAAATATTGTTATTGCTGTTTTCCAAAGTGACAGTGTATGGACCTGGTGAACAAATTAGGTTTTATTTACACAACGAATTTTTGGGAAAGGTTACGGTCAGGGGGTCAGGTTTGCCTTCTAAGCCGCAGGAACTTTTTTTGTTGCCGAAATGGCTAATCCCGATCTTAGTTCTTGTTTGTTCTATCTCAGTTTACTGTAAAACTGGAGATCTTTTAGTGTGGGGAAGAGGTACAACAAATGCCACTTGTTTAAAATGCGGTGTGACATTCACCAAGCTGTTTCACAGTTCCGATTTACTCCAACTCCTTGTCATAATACTAAAGCCGCAAACGTTTAAACGTCGAATTTCTCAGTTGTGCAAAAAGTGGAGTTGGAACAAACAAGAACTAAGGAGCGTAGTGTAACTTTCTGACAAGTCTGATGCACAAGTCTGACAGTTTGGCCTAAACATTTTGACAAGTCTGACACACAAGTCTACCAAGTTGGCCAAAAAATAAAAAAAAGTCCGATGCGCAAATCCAACAAGTTGGCCAAAAAAAGTCCCCCCTTCCCCCTCCCAAAATAGTTACAAATCGGTTATAAAAATTCCTATTTGGCTACATACCCAAAGAACCGCCACATTATTCTGAACTAGGAAGTTCATTGCCCACCTGCACCGTTTGCCCACTAAAGTGTTCAGGTTCACACTAAAGAGAAGAAAAAAAAAAAAAGGTTTGGCGATAACAGCATGTTGGGTGAGATAGAAACTTTGAACCATGAAAAATCTGATAGCATGTCCTCGAAACGAAATGTGATCGGCACGGTTATTGATAAGAAACCTTTTTGAGAGATAGCACAGTTGGCAACTTAGAAGGCCGTCTTGCACTAGAGGAGCAGTGTTTAGAAATTGATCATTTTTAGAAATGAAAAAAAGAAAAAGATTATAGGGCGTTTATTTATTGATGTATTTATTTGATGAGCGGAATCAACATCGATTTTTCTCGGAAACTGTCTTTGATATATTTGTTTGAAATTTTGTACAGACTTATATTTTAAACAAAACCTTACGGAACTGAAACGTAGTTTGATTTTGAGTTTGTTTTTATGCGCCTTGCAAAGAAATATTTTAATTGCAAGAAATTAAGTAAAAAAAAAATAAAAAAAATTATACAGCACCATGTTACTGCAAATGGCGTAAGTCATTTTTGACACATTTGAGATGTTAATAAAAAAACTGTTTCTTGTCCTGTCGTTCGGTGACTTGTGCTTTTTTGATTCTAGTGGATTATCACATTTTCCTATTGGCGCATTTGTCTTTCTATAATATTACCTGATAGCTCTCATGCCTAGGAATGCAATGAACGATCAGTTGCCTTTTGGCTCATGTCTGACAGATGCCATTACCTTAGAGCAGTATCGACTAAGTGTGAGAAACACTGAAACATGTATTCACCTTGGACGGTGAAATGGTCAGTAAATACGCAGCCAACACTGTTCCACTAAAAAATACCTAGCGTAATTACGCAACAGACGCGTAAATCAATTTCTGACCTACAGACTGCGCAAGGATTTGATTGGTGCTTTTGAAAAACTACCTGCCAGTTCAAGCGCTTCAGTTCTGTTCCACATTGATTCGGGCAGCACAGTCATCATGATGCCAACCCGCTACATAGTGGCGGTTCATGCATATTGTACTGACAGTGGCGTGCAAAAAGGGTGGAGGGGGGAGGGGGAGGGGGTTGGGAAATGACCCCGGGCATCCATTTCAGGGGGCATCCAATCAAAGAGTGCCTAGGCCCTGTGCTTGAGTCTTGTCGCATACAATTAAGGGGATGGTCCCCGGCATGATGGGGCATCACCAAGCCTCTGCACTCCACTTTGCACTGAGAAAGCGAAGTAAATCCAATTTGGCTAGGAATATCCACATTTATCATTGATATTTCCATATGAAATTTGGATAGAAAGAATGAAAAACCCTGCTCTTGGCATTCACATCTCACCTTTCTTGTTTTTCACTTTTCTTGTTAATGTTTTGTGTGATTTTTGTGATAGGGATTAGTTGTTTCTTTGATTTTGCCCGGGCAGCGGCCGAATGCTCTTCTCGGTTTCCAACTGCCAAGGTATTTTTAACGTGCCAACGTGCACACGGGCCCTCTGTGTCTTTTGTCTGTATCCGAGAAGACTAGGTACTCGATCCTATCTACCATAGGATCCGGGACAGGGATCCCCCCCCCCCCCCCCCGGAATCACCACATGCCTGCACCGACCGGGGATCGAACCCGGTATCTTGGGCATGAGAGGCGAGCACCTTGCCTCTAGACCAACATGTCCCCTTGAAACACTCAATAATACATTCAGCCTTACTGCAAACACACAGTTTTTCTGTGGTTTTTATAACATTTTGTCAGTGTCAATAAAACAATATAATATATTACTATACGAACCTGTTTATCGTTTTTTTTTTGTTATTGTTTTTTTTTTGGTCAAAGAGAGCCCATCGATAAAAACAGTGGCTGTTATCCTTCGGTCGTCTCCCCTCATCAGTTAGTCTTGATCAGGAGAAGCTTTCTAAAAGTTGGATTAACAGCTCAAGTCAATGACAAAAAAGAGAATATCGTCGCAGCCACCAAACGTAAAACATTGTCTTTCAAAAAGGTACCTCAACAGATCACATGGTGGTCTATTTCACAGTAAGCCAAATATAAATTAAGAGACATATTTACTCGTTTGGTCATAATCTGTTGAAAGAACTGTATGAATAATTATTATTAAGCGTCTGTGAACTTTATCGTCCCTGCTCTACGATAATGGCACATGTCAGACTTACGGTATGTCAAAGGGCAACTGACGGTTCATTGTATTCCGAGCATGAGGGCTATCAGATAATATTATAGAAAAAGAAATTCACCAATAGGAAAGTGTAATAACACAACATCGAATCATAATGGCGCAAGTCACCAAATGATTGGAAAAGAGACAGTTTTTCTTAACGTCTCAAAAGCGTCAAAACTGACTTAGAACTGCCATTAGCGTAGAGCAGTGTCGTTATATTTCACTAACAAACACGTCATGGTCTAGTCTGGCTTGCGCTTCTCTCTCCTTCCATATTCTCGTTCAGATGATTGTATTGATTTGTCCAAATTGGCAACTGCCAGACGGATTCTGCTCGTTAATTTGATCTTGTTAGAGTAACTGGCGACCTGGAAGTGCTCAGGTGGTAATGACATGTGTTTGCCCCGAGGTTTCTTCCTCATCTCGCATTATAAGTGATAATTTCAGATAATATGGATTTTAGGATAACTAGAGTACGTTTAAAACAACAACAACGACAACAACAACAGCAACAACAACAACAATAACAACAACACAGTGGTGTAGAGGCAAAGTGCTCGCCTCTCATACCGAAGGTACCGGGTTCAAATGCCGGTCGGTGCAGGTATGTTGGAATTTTGGGATTTTTCTCATATTTTCCTGTCCCTGATCCTATGGTAGGTAGAATCGAGCATCTAGTCTTCTCGGATAAGGACGAAAAACTAGGAGGAGCCGTGTGCCTGTTGCGCACGTTAAAGAAGATACATTGGCAGTTGAAAGTCGAGAAGAGCAGGCCGAACAAGGCCGCTGCCCGGGCAAAAATCTAAAAAAAAACAACAAAAACAACTAGAGTCCAATCCGCGCTACAAAAACACAGAATCAAGAACAAAAAAATGTTAAATCAAGAAAAGTGGGGGTAAATGCCAAGGGCAATGAACCCCCTAGAATAAAAACCTAAAACAACATAGTTACGATATTTAAAACAACAACAACAAAAGAAACAACAACCCATAAAACGTTATTTAACCCCAATTTTCAGAGTGTAGCTACCCCCCCCCCCACCCGCCACAATATGTAATATAACCTGTGAGCGGCATGGGGCTACAAACCTGTCAGATATCTCAATTGAAAGAAAGAAAAAGTCGAGTTTACGACAGTTTAACATATGGCCCTAGAAATGAAACTGCAACGAATTCTCAAAAGATCATTGTGTCCTTTCGTTGCTATGCGAAAGCAAAATGCACGTTTTCTTATTTACTGCTAACTTAGGACTTTGCGGCAAAATGCACATTTTTATTTTGGCCACATTAATTCAACCTTGTACAAAGCAGTACTGTGTAACCCTTTCAGCTTGCCTGTGTTGTTTTAATTACGTTCAGAATAATCGGCTGCAGCTGGGGTGGGCCGGTTTTTGTCTGACTAAGGAGGGTATCATAACTGAGCCCGGCATGTCACATTTAGATGCCGCCAGCAGCTGACTGATATTTGGGGCTTAGTATGACAGCCTCTCAGCTTGTTTGTGCTTTTAAAATTTTGTTCAGAATAACCGGGTGCATCTGCGATGGGCCAGCGTCTGTCCTACTAACACCTCGCGTGCAGGTGTACGTGACTACTCGCGCATTTTGCTCACGGAAAATCCGGTTTACGTAATTATTTGTACTTGTGTGCACTCAGCGTCTCATACTTTCTACAGAGACATTTCTAATTTCCACACATGCATAGATCTATATCTTATTTATTTTTCAACATACTAAACCCCCCCCCCCCCCCCCCCCCCCGCATGTGTACATGTATGTTGTAATCTTTGCACCATCTGACCTATCAGCCTACCAGCTTCATCCCATTCCACACAGTAATCACCCTGCCCCTGTTAGGTTGTACTCGAGGCGGAACATTCCTTCTTTCACTATATGTCCACAACTTGCGCGCGTATAAACATGTTGAGTACTGTCCGCCGGGCTATGTGGTACTATTCCTTTTCGTTGAACCATGAAGGGGTGTGGCACGGATTATTTTGTCGTTGTCATGGGAGATACGCGCGCAAATCAACGGACAGAATTTGGCGAATTGAACAGTGTTGGTATCCCGTGTCTCGGGTTGTGCCCGGCGAGAGGGGATTTCGAACCTAGAATCTCGTCACCAAGGGAATGCGCTTTAATCACTGGGCCATGCACGACTCAACAGGGTGACATGACGGCAAACAGAAAAGAAATCAAAGAGGCAAATAAATATCTGGACAGGCAGCCAAATGACCAAGTCACATACAGACAGACAAACAGAAAGTCAGACAGACATACAACTAACCAGCCCCCGAAAAACAACAACAGTGCATGCACATGATGTGTGGCAGACATACCTTCCTACCGATATAACAAAGAAAAGTATTGTACATATCACCAGGAAACACAGAGCACATTAGAGTATACCTACACGAAGCATTACATTACAAACATATTACGTGTACAATCCCCGCTGTGTTGCATCAAAAGATCGTACACATCAATCGCTTTTTTTAACATTGTCATCATATTATTGTAGAATGAAATGTGCTATTATGTGTCTGTCTGGGTTATACGTTTAACTGTGGATATCTATCTATCTATCTATCTATCTATCTATCTATCTATCTATCTATCTATCTATCTATTTATCTATCTATCTATCTATCTATCTATCTATCTATCTATCTATCTATCTATCTATCTATCTATCTATCTATCTATCTATCTATCTATCTATCTATCTATCTATCTATCTATCTGTCTGTCTGTCTGTCTGTTTGTCCGGCCGCCAACCGTTCGTCCGCCCATCTGTCTGTCTGGTCGTCCATCCGTCCGCCAATCCTCCCATCAGTCCGTCCATCTGTCTGTCTGTTAATCTATCTGATGGTCTATCTACCTCTATCTCATGTCTCCTTCTCTTCTTTCCTTCTTTCTCTCTATCTCTCTCTCCCCCTTCTCCCTCGCTGTCTCCTGGTCTCTCTCACTTTCACCAGCACCTTTTCTTTCTGTTTTGTGCCTTCCTCCCCCCCCCTCTTTCTCTCTCTCTCCTCTCTTTCACTCTTCTTTTCTCATCAGAAAATGGAAATTGAACAATGAATGGAAGAGGGCGGAAGACGAAAGTTTATTGCGTGCATGTCCTGCAAAATATTGCTTATGGGGCATACCGTCTTTTGCCACAGCTTGGCAGATTATCACGTACGCGCGTGCATTTTTTCTCTCTACACTGTAATAAAATCAGCCATCGCTGGTTTGATGTAGACACTTGGGTGGAGGCGGAAATGTCATGGTCAAAAATAGCACAGACAGAGCACACCAGACAGGATGTGGCTGAAATCGTCACTTCTCTACGCAAGTCATTGACCGTTGTACAGAATACGGCATTGTTACGGAAAAAGACGGTCTGTGAAACGATGTCACATTCACTTTCTAACATAATCTTCTTATATAATAAAATGTGCTTATCCGTCCATATGGGTTATGATTTTGTAGGACTAAAAGTGGAGGAGGGGTATCATATTAAGCCCGGTCAGACACAGTCAGTTGCTGCCAGCAAAATGTACACCAAAGAAGTAATTATTGGCACAAGCTGACTGTGTCTGACCGGACTTCAGTGTGGTAAGGTTTTCCCGGAATTTACTTTGAAAGTATAGGAAATTATGGTGTGTACTTCTTGCCTGCCAGCAACTGACTGTGTCAGACCGGGCTTAGTATGATACCTCCCTGATAGTTTGTTTGGAATATCGCAAAATGGAAACTGACCAAAGATTAGAGCGAAATGTTTTTTTCATCCCCCGCAAAGTTTCGTTTTTTTTTGCCATTTACTGCGTTTCTTCATCAAAAGGATGGCTACGTGACTACGAACTTGAGGACCCGCGTACGTGATCATATAAGGGGAACTATATAAGTCTGACGGATTAAAAAGAGACAAACGAAAGAATCAATAACCTACGTGGGTTTCCGGGTATTCAGAAAGACTGCTGTTATAAGCACGTACGTACCTCATGCGCTTTGCGTTAGGCACGCGTACGTTTACGTACTATCCCTAACCCTGTCCCTATCCTCAACCCTAAATTTTTTCGAATCCCTAACCCTGAACCCCCCCCTCCCCCCGACCCCTTTCAACCACAGAAAAAAAAAAAAAGCCTAGGAGAAAACCAAAAAGACAATCTGAAAGAATAATTAATCATAATTAATTAAGGCTATTGTCAAGGAGCATTTCGGGAGGAGCTCTCTAGCTCTGTGCTCTTAGCTCTGGAGTCACAAAAGGCTTTTAAATACGTGCCCCTAGCGCAAAAACTTGGGAGACATACGTACTTGTAACAACATCCATTCAGAAAAAGCGGTTGAATGATTGTATGTATAGGGCACTTTGTACTTTTGTAATAATTATTTTCACCGTATTTTCGTTTTCTTCTCTCTCTTTGTTTCTTCCTTCTTGAGATTTTGATCTCTCACTCATGATCTTCGTCACTGTATTTTGTTATTCTGTTTTTGTCATTTCTCTCTCTTCCCGTCTCTCTCTCTCTCTATTTATCTGTCCGTCTGTCTGTCTGTCTGTCTATCTATCCAATCATCCATCCATCCATCCATCCATCGATCTATCCATCCATCTATCCACCCGTCCGTCTATCTATCTGTCAGTTTGTCTGTCTATCTACCACATTCTCATACCTCCGCCGCCTTCTTTCTATCTCTATGGCCCCCTCCCAAACTCCCCCCCCCCCCCTCTCTGTACCTTGTATCTCTCTCACGTTCATTGGCGCCCGTTCTTTCTGTTTCGTGCCCCCGTCCCTCACTCTATCTCTTCCTCCGGTCCCTTCCTTCCTTCCTATCCCCTTGTCACTGTTTTGTCCAGACCTACGAGCTCACCAAATTCACTATCAAGGCCGGCCAAGCCGACCTGAGGTCAAACACCCGGGTAGTAATCACTGAAAATTATTGATTTACACCTGCAACTCGCCAGATCTCTTTTGTGACTCTTTCTTACTTCTTCCCACGAGATTCCTAAAAGTCGGTCAAATGTACAAGTTAGTGGCCACCGTAGAGCAAGAGCAGTTGGCCTTTCCATTTTTTTGCTATTTTTTAATGGAAGTGTATATAATATATATTTATGCCGAATACGGCCTATACAACCCGGTGCTGTGCTAACTGGGCCGAAGGTATTTTAGGCAAGGGAGTGTCAATTGCCACCGCGGAATACGGTGTCCTTGTCGATTCAAGAGTGCATTGGAATGGTCATGATGGACATGGAGGCGTGAGGGTCTAGTCAGTTTGTATTAATGGGCGGTAGTCAGATTGACTAATCAGGCGAAAAGGGGTTGGGGTAGCCATTGGCGATCAATGTACCGTCAATGGCCACCACAAAATGCGGTGGTAAAAATACCTGTTGTATTCCCTGAGACGCAGGATACCAAGACGAATCAATTCGTCATATTCCGTCCGTCGACTTGAGCGCGTATCATCGATGTCAACAGTGCAACAGTTGGCAGTACACCCCTTCATAACTGAGCGAAAAGGAGTAGTACTCACCGTATTTATACCCGCGCAATATGTGGACATATAGTGGGAGAAATAATAGTTCGTCTCGGTATTCTGTGTCTCAAGTATTCCTGTTCGTGGCTGGTGGATATTTTAAACACAAAATCTTTGTTTTTTCCAAGGCAGTAAAATCTTCAGTAGCGAAGAGTTCAGCCATCATTTTCTCAAAACATAGCACATGTAGAATAGCCCACTCTTTGCTCAAAGTCAAAGGCGGTCGTATTATGTACATGGATGTTGTTAGGGGACTCCAGTTGAATAAGAAAGCTGTGGGTGAGCAATGAAGACATATTTTTGTGAAGAGCAAACGGTCCTTACTAATAGTCTATGTACAAACTTCCACTGTGCGTACACACACACTTACATACATACACGAGAGGGGTGCTACGTGTAAGAGAGAAAAGAGGAGAGACGGGGACTGGGTATGGAAACGGAGGAGGGATGAAGAAAGAGCGGGCCGAGGGGGGGGGGAGAGAAGGATAAAGAGACACTCAGACAATACACAACAGTGAGAGAGGGGCAGAGATTAGAGAGAGACAGAACGAGAATAGGAAGAGGCAAGGACAGAGAGAAAGAGAAATGAGAGGCAGAGAGAGAGAGGGTGAGACAGAGAAACGGAGAAAAAGAGAGACACCCAGACAGATGACAGACACATATACACACACACAAATAACGCGTACAGCCTACTGTTTTAAACGCCTCCTTTTCACCCATTCGAATTGCCAGCTTTTATTAGGATTAGTGTTGGAATAAATGTTAATTACGTGCAACTGGTCAGAGATCCCTAAAAGCAAATCTTCAATTCATGACCTTTTCACTGGATGAACTAGACCAAAAAGGATACAAACACACACACACACACACATTTACACACATTCAGTTAACACATAAAGCTATTTTGGGCGTCCCTTTCTCACCCTGCAGAATTGCAAGTTTTCGTTTTAATGTTAGCGTAAGTCCAACAAATCTGCCACACAAGTCTGACAAGTGTCAGAATCAAATACGGTCAAGGGGAAATAACTTAATTTAATATAACCTAGAGTAAGATATCAAGATTAATTTCCCTTGCCTTAGAGTAAAATTTAACTTTTGTGAAAACCCAAAATATCTATTAGAGTGGCCTTAAAGAATTGTCGTCTGCTGTGTCAAATTTTAACTTTTAACTAATTTGCATAGACCAAGTTAACATCCACGTCTAGAAATCTTCGTGGATTGATAAGAATAAGAAAACATACATATTAGGAAGTAGGAAAGAGTTAAATAAAAACCAGTAGGGCTTAGACGAAAGATTAGCGCCCCAGTTTCACTTTCCCAAGGGGATTATATTTCCTCTTGCTTCAACGCGTAGTAAATCGTGCTGCTTGCAGAGCGGGCTGGCGGCACTAGTTATTCATTCCATGCCAGACTTCCGTGGGTGATGGTCTCAGCGTCGATTCTGCTTGAATGAATCCATTTATTATGAACATGGCTCGACGAATGTCTTGTCACTAATCCATGGCTCATTGAATATGACACCGCCTTTATCTACTGTTTCTGGCCTTAGCGCCAGAACAATCGTAAGTAAGATCTGACCGAGGCTCGTGATGTTTTGACAGTGAATAGGAGGTGAAAGCATGACAGTTATCCAGTAGGAGTATTGATCACTTGGTGCATAGATCTACCCGGAGTGCTTGCTGAACATTGCAAGATGCTAAATACATAGACTAGATCTAGCTGTGAATTCTAGAATTGCAACTCGTACTAATGTGTGAATCATATAGATCTAGAGTCTAATTGTAATTGAATTGTCTGGGTGAGGCTGGGAGTTGCCAGTCCATCCTTGATCTAGATTATATATAGGCCTATCTAGAGTCTATATAATATTTAACTGTGCCGACGTCACTTCGACGGGCAAGATCTAGACCTGTAACTTTGGATCTAAATATCTGAGATGACCTTATGTCTCCAGAGACTGGACTCTATACTAGTCTAGTATATTGATTGCCATACAATAAGCAGACCAGATTTTAGAGATAGAATTCTATATAGAGTCTAATTAGTATTTAGATAATTAGCAAGAACAGAAGTTAAATGATTTTGTAGGAAACCTAGAGCTAGACTTGTAATGACGTATTTATTGATTATGAAATTGATGCTGCTGATATTTATCATTACTACATATTAGATCTCTAGTCGAAATTGTTAGTAAACTTAACGTAAATAAAATGTGGCCCTGCAGGCCCTGTTGTTGAATTTATCCACTTGTTCCTTAGTAATTGGCATGGGTCTGCAAGTTAAGAATTAAATTCAATATTACTATTAAAAATATGCAGTCGAACAACACCCCCAACACACCATTACGATAACAAGGAAATCCATTCATTACAATTGGAGTGCACACCCTTCCTTGAATCTGTAACACTGGAGAGGGACCCCCTAAAGAACATTTATTATCATAACTTAACAATTAGATAGGGGCACTCTTAAAAAAATTAAGTTAGTAAGGAGATAGACTCTAGCTATTATTGAGAGAAGAAATAATATAATATAGAATCTGGATCTAATAAGATGATCTGGATCTGGAATCTAGATCTAATAAAAGGGACACTATTTCTTAACATATATGGAGAGATTTAGATCTATCTAGATTCTAGTTGGAGATTTGTTAGCTATTTGAGTATGTCATGATGTAACTTTGTAAGATTGTGATTTCAAATCTAGATCTAGATCTAGAGACATGTCGATGATATACATTGTATATTAATATACATTTTTTGCTTGAATTTCATATGATGTTCTGTCAATCCCATTGACCCGACGATCACGGCGAGGGACAACATCCATCAGACATCTATCTACCTGTGACAGAAAACGAGACCTTTGGACTTGGGAATGCGAGCTATGGATTGAGGAACCCACCATCTAAATTCCTTTAAAAAAAAAAAAAGTTAAGTGAACCATCCGAGTGTCGATTTTTGGGGAGGTTGAGGTGTTTTCCTTCCTCATCATTTTACAGGCTTTTTATCTTTTTGCATGTTCAGTTTAGTTTAGCGGGAGGTTGGATGGGATCGTAGTTTAGCTAATCTTCTTTGCCAATCGGGTGCAGAACGTGCATCGTTGGCTATAGATAACTCGGGGTGATTTGCTTTACTATGAATAGTTCTGTAGGGATCCATTTATTCGTATAGATTGTGACGTTCTTTGCTTCCTCCCTTTCTTTAGGAAGATGTCTCTCCTGTCCTTTTTCTTAATACTATCTTGTAAATAAGTTAGGGCTGTAGGGTCTGTTATCGTTCGTCTTGCTTGTTAGTCTAGCGTCCTGTTCAGTGTATTTTTTTTTATTCCTTATAAAGTTTAAACTATTATATTGACATTGCTATGATTTACAATATATGCCTGAGGTATTTCACGTGCTAAAACCACGTTGAATTGTAATCTGGTACTGATAAGTGAGAGAGAGAAATACAATTTTGTTCACGTGCTAATATCACGTTGAATATTGAGAGAAAGATATTTTTTGACAGTGCTAACTTAAGACACTGATTCATTGCGTTGAGAGAGAGATATTTTTGACGGTGATAACTTAAGACACTGATTCGTCGCGTTGAGAGCGATAAACGTATATTTTGTTGCAGTGGGATTAACGGACAGACGGCACTGCCTTATCTACATTGTGAGAGAGAGAAATAAAATTTTTGCAGCGGAATTGACACTGCCTGCTATATACAGAGAGAGATAGAACGTTTTTCCAGGCAGTGATAACATAGGACACTGTATTAATATTGAAAGAAAGGTGACTGTTATATATACGTCTTTTGAGTAACAAATTTTAATCGGCATCATGGCCGATTTCACTAAATATATCGAATATGCCAAGGCCCTGGGGATAGCAGAAGAGCAACGCGCCTCATGGTGCCAACAACAAATAAAGAATGACCGAGACCGTGAAGATCGGTTGGAGGAACGCAAAAGAGAAAGAGAAAAAGAAGAAAGAGAGAGAGAAAAGGAACAAAGAGAAAGAGAAAAAGAAGAAAGAGAGAGAGAAAAGGAGGCTGTGGAGAGAGAAAAAAGGGAACATGAAATAACATTAAAGAAATTAGAGCGGGAATCTATTATAGCCCCCACTTCTGCCGGCAACACTTACGCTGGAAAGCCAAAGCTTCCAACTTTCAATGAGAAGGTTGACCGGATCGACGCGTATTTACACCGCTTCGAACTGCACGCAAAATGTGTTGGGTGGCAGCAAACAATGTACAGTTCCTGCCTTTCAAATTTGCTGACAGGTAAGGCCCTCGAGGTCTTTCATAGCCTCAAAGTAGAGGATGCAGATAATTACGACAAGCTTAAGACAGCGCTGCTTAAGCGATTTCAGCATACGGAGGATGGATTTCATCAGAAATTCCGCGGTTGTAAACCAGAGGCGTCTGAGAATTTCTCGACATACATAGATCGACTTAAACATTACATGAATCGTTGGATCGAACTCGCGGGCGTGACCGCAGGGAATTATTCTCAACTTTATGATTTGGTCTTAAAAGACCAAATTTACACCGCATGTCATTCTGATTTGGTTGCCCATCTCAAAGAGAGAGCACCGACATCCTCTGACGAAATCACATCGTGTGCGGAACGTTATGCGTCCGCCCACCCAAATCGTCCTTTGGCAAAGCCTGGGACTACAGTACCATGTTATACCGGCGTTGGCAAAACTGTGCCAACCGGACACGATCGTTCAAGGCCGACTCGTCGTCAGGCCCCAAATCCGCGCTCTCAATCAGAACCGTCGTTTCATAGACCACGGGATTTTCCGTGTCGCACTAATCCATCCCCTCGTGGAGGATACCAGAGCCACTCATTTAACGGGCCTCACCCATCCTATCGTGGCAATTTTCCAGGCCATCAATATAACCGGCCTCAGGGACCACCCCGGCGCGTACATTTTGAAAATAATGATTATGATAAACCGCAGGGTCGACCTTATCGTGGATACGATAGAGAACGTATTATGTGCTATAGGTGTAATAGATTCGGCCACATACAAAAATATTGTACAGTTAAAATGGAGGCGGCAAATGCCTGCGCTGTTCAATCTACACCGTATGAGGATGACGGTCACACTAAATCTTCTTGACAATCAAAGGCTGTTCCAGTCATGTCGGCCCTACATGAGCTGGGTGAGTTAACACTTTACCAGGGCCACGTTAACGCGATTCGCGCGTCTGTTCTACGGGACTCCGGATGCACAACTATCGGCGTTCGGGAGTCACTAGTCCGTCCGACACAATTTCTTGATAAAGAGGTAACTTGTATTACTTTTGGCGGATCTATCGAGCGATTCCGTCTTGCGGAAGTTTACATTGACACACCTTTTCTTACAGGTATTGTTATCGCATGTGTACTACCTAATCCGGTTGCTGATTTAATTATAGGGAATATACCTCAAGTGACAAAGTTTCCTATCGGTGACTTGGAAATTTGGACTGAAGATGAGAATGTTGCTTGCGCGACTACACGCCTGCAATCGGGTAGACGACCAGATGGTACATTGCGTAACCCTACGATTGAATTGAACATAACTTCTGGTACCTTCCATGACGAACAACACTCAGACCCCACACTCAAACCGTTGTTCGCTAAAGTTGATCCTACGGCGCCGGATACTTCAAAGTTTCTTATCAAAGATGACTTATTATATCGTAATTTTCGGAACAAGCGAGAGACGATTATGCAACTTGTGGTACCCAGATCTTTCCGCCGCGACATTCTTCGTCTCGCACATGACACTTCCTTAGCGGGTCACCAAGGGAAGGCCAGAACTAAATCTCGAATATTATCGCAATTCTTCTGGCCCAGCATTTACGCGGATGTTAACCGCTTCGTATCAACATGTGACGTATGTCAAAAACGTACTCCTAAGGGAAGAGCAACGCGAGCTCCTCTGCAAGAAATGCCAGCGGTCTCCAGACCATTTGAGCGCGTCGCCGTGGATATAGTTGGTCCTCTGCAGAAATCAGATAGAGGTCATCGGTTCATACTTTCTGTCATTGATTACGCAACCCGTTGGCCAGAGGCCATTCCACTAAAGGACATTTCAGCCGATCATGTGGCTGAAGCTCTTATTACTGTTTTCTCACGCGTTGGATTTCCGGTTGAAATCTTATCGGACAGAGGACCACAATTTACCTCTGAGCTATTTAGGAAAGTCCTGGAATTAGTAGGCATTAAACAAAAATTAACATCTCCCTACCACCCACAATCTAATGGATGCTGTGAAAGATGGAATGCTAGCATGAAAGCTATGCTCGCGCGGGTGTCGGCCGATAAGCCAAGTGATTGGGATCGTCAGCTCCCCGCTATTCTGTTTGCCTACCGAGAACTACCAAATGCATCGACGGGTTTTTCCCCATTTGAATTACTGTATGGTCGCAAACCGCGTGGCCCAATGGCCATACTGCATGATTTATTCGCCGGATCAGACACAGACGAAAACGATACGCGATCCGCGTATCAATACGTTGTCGACCTTCGACAACGAATTCTTAATGCATGTCAACTTGCACAAAAATCTTCAAGTGCGCAGGCGAGCATTTATAAATCATATCGCGATCAAGGTAGCAAATTGCGAACCTTATCCGTCGGAGACCAAACTCTTGTTCTCCTACCGGAGACGAAAAATAAACTCCTGCTTACTTGGAAGGGACCGTTTAAGGTCCTAAAGAGACTTTCCAGAGTTAATTATCTGATAAAAATGCGAGGACAAGACAAAGTGTTCCATATCAATATGCTCAAGGAATACCTTTCCGACGATAATAATCGTCAGACCAATCGCGGTCATGCGATTGCACAGGCCAATGCGGCCTTGGTTGCAATTGATGATGATGACCCTATAAATATAAATACATCAATCCCTCCATTGCAAGCTTCGGAAAATGTAGCTGATGTACATATCAATCCAGATCTGTCTACGTCACAAAGACAGGATATAACAGATTTGCTTCATGAATTTACTACGGTCTTTACTGATTTACCAGGTTGTACCTCCTTGGTACAGCATGTCATACGATTACAGACGGATATACCCGTTTTTGTTAAACCGTACCCGCGTCCTCTACACGCACAGGATACCATAATAACCGAGGTACGTAACATGCTTCAGCTGGGAGTGATAGAACGATCGACGAGCCCATATTGCTCGCCCATCGTCCTAGTTAAAAAGAAGGATGATACAGTGCGCTTTTGTATTGACTATCGCAGACTCAATGAGGTTACGATATATGATGCTGAACCGATTCCCAACCAGGAGGATCTGTTTGCACAGTTAGCGAGGGCAACGATCTTTTCAAAAATTGACCTCTCCAAGGGCTACTGGCAAATTCCCCTTGAGGAAAATAGCAAGCAATATACCGCTTTTCAGACCCCTTTGGGTCTGATGCAGTGGCGTTACATGCCCTTTGGGTTAGTTACAGCCCCTGCGACTTTCGCGCGCATGATGACAATCTTGCTCCAGCACATGCGTTCTGTTTTGTCGTACTTCGACGACATTTGTATTTTTCAAGCCGATTGGTCGGGCCACCTAGTGGCCCTACGAGAAGTTTTTATCGCTCTTCGTCGAGCTGGCCTTACCGCTAAACCCAGTAAGGTATTTCTAGGATACAATCAAATCAATTTTCTGGGCCATACAATTGCCCATGGCGTTCAGACCCCGGACGACAATAAGATCACTACGATTTTAAAGCTTAAAGCTCCTCAGACAAAGAAACAAGTTCGTAGCTTATTGGGCTTCCTCAATTACTATAGGAAGTTCATTCCGAATTTTTCGTCACTGACGGCTCCGTTGTCGGACCTAACGAGAAAGAATGTTCCTAACAAAGTAACATGGACAACCGAATGTGCGGATGCCCTTCGGACTGTTCAACGATTGTTTTCCACTTCCCCCATTCTCGTACTGCCGGATATACACCAGACATTTATTGTCCGCACTGATGCGTCGGACAAGGGAATAGGAGCTGTGTTGCTGCAGGAACGGGAAGATTCATTGCGGCCATGCATGTACGCCAGCCGCAAGCTACTCGATAGGGAATGCCGATACGCAATTATCGAGCGAGAGTGCCTCGCTATTATTTATGCTGTAAACGCATTCTCTCGTTATTTACTCATGTCCGAGTTTATAATTGAAACGGACCATCGTCCGTTGTTGTTCCTGAAATCAAACAGGGCTAAAAATGCTCGTTTAACAAGATGGAGTCTTGCACTCCAAGAGTACCGGTTTGTTATCCGGGCTATCCCTGGCGGTGACAATTCACAAGCTGATGTTTTGTCCCGTTTAATTTAATTTACCTATTAAAGAGTCTGTCTTGTATTGGGGTTGGATGGCGCTTCTCCACCTCATTTCTGGACGGTGGATGGATTCACATTGTATTGTTCACTAATTTATGAACAATTTTTACATTCTTTCTTGTGAATATCCTCTTTCCACCAGCGTCATTCCGGACTGTGACCTGAGCTACTGACAAACCTGACGCCCTTGTCTGCGGGTCAATGAGATGGAGTCATGGCAAACCAAGCAACCAGAGCTACTGCTGCCATAGGATGCCACAATACTTTACTTAATATTATATTATTTGTGAATGTGCATACATGTATCAATATATGTGTTGACATAACAATTATGAGTATGGTTTTTCAGTGAAGCGTGACTGTGTGAATATAGTTATACTTTAATTCAAGAGTATTCAGTTAAGTAGTCATTATTATTATAAATGTTTATGAGAAGTGTGATTGTATGAAATGAGAATATACGTCATAGATGAGATTCTACAGAACGTTGCCATAAATAATTGTGTAATTTTTTATTTGTCCATCCATATGCACGTTCTTGGTTAAATTTTTATCCATCTTAGGGCTTACTTTTATAATTTGGTACTTAAGCCCCCAACTCAGTATCAGTGTCATTTTCATGACTGTCGAGTTTCTTCGATCCTATCGTGTAAATTTTTCTTAAAATTTTCACTGGGGTGGGGGATGTCAGAATCAAATACGGTCAAGGGGAAATAACTTAATTTAATATAACCTAGAGTAAGATATCAAGATTAATTTCCCTTGCCTTAGAGTAAAATTTAACTTTTGTGAAAACCCAAAATATCTATTAGAGTGGCCTTAAAGAATTGTCGTCTGCTGTGTCAAATTTTAACTTTTAACTAATTTGCATAGACCAAGTTAACATCCACGTCTAGAAATCTTCGTGGATTGATAAGAATAAGAAAACATACATATTAGGAAGTAGGAAAGAGTTAAATAAAAACCAGTAGGGCTTAGACGAAAGATTAGCGCCCCAGTTTCACTTTCCCAAGGGGATTATATTTCCTCTTGCTTCAACGCGTAGTAAATCGTGCTGCTTGCAGAGCGGGCTGGCGGCACTAGTTATTCATTCCATGCCAGACTTCCGTGGGTGATGGTCTCAGCGTCGATTCTGCTTGAATGAATCCATTTATTATGAACATGGCTCGACGAATGTCTTGTCACTAATCCATGGCTCATTGAATATGACACCGCCTTTATCTACTGTTTCTGGCCTTAGCGCCAGAACAATCGTAAGTAAGATCTGACCGAGGCTCGTGATGTTTTGACAGTGAATAGGAGGTGAAAGCATGACAGTTATCCAGTAGGAGTATTGATCACTTGGTGCATAGATCTACCCGGAGTGCTTGCTGAACATTGCAAGATGCTAAATACATAGACTAGATCTAGCTGTGAATTCTAGAATTGCAACTCGTACTAATGTGTGAATCATATAGATCTAGAGTCTAATTGTAATTGAATTGTCTGGGTGAGGCTGGGAGTTGCCAGTCCATCCTTGATCTAGATTATATATAGGCCTATCTAGAGTCTATATAATATTTAACTGTGCCGACGTCACTTCGACGGGCAAGATCTAGACCTGTAACTTTGGATCTAAATATCTGAGATGACCTTATGTCTCCAGAGACTGGACTCTATACTAGTCTAGTATATTGATTGCCATACAATAAGCAGACCAGATTTTAGAGATAGAATTCTATATAGAGTCTAATTAGTATTTAGATAATTAGCAAGAACAGAAGTTAAATGATTTTGTAGGAAACCTAGAGCTAGACTTGTAATGACGTATTTATTGATTATGAAATTGATGCTGCTGATATTTATCATTACTACATATTAGATCTCTAGTCGAAATTGTTAGTAAACTTAACGTAAATAAAATGTGGCCCTGCAGGCCCTGTTGTTGAATTTATCCACTTGTTCCTTAGTAATTGGCATGGGTCTGCAAGTTAAGAATTAAATTCAATATTACTATTAAAAATATGCAGTCGAACAACACCCCCAACACACCATTACGATAACAAGGAAATCCATTCATTACAATTGGAGTGCACACCCTTCCTTGAATCTGTAACAACAAGTAAGATGCACAAGTCCAACAAATCTGCCACACAAGTCTGACAAGTAAGATGCACAAGTCCAACAAATCTGCCACACAAGTCTGACAAGTAAGATGCACAAGTCCAACAAATCTGCCACACAAGTCTGACAAGTAAGATGCACAAGTCCAACAAATCTGCCACACAAGTCTGACAAGTAAGATGCACAAGTCCAACAAATCTGCCACACAAGTCTGACAAGTAAGATGCACAAGTCCAACAAATCTGCCACACAAGTCTGACAAGTAAGATGCACAAGTCCAACAAATCTGCCACACAAGTCTGACAAGTAAGATGCACAAGTCCAACAAATCTGCCACACAAGTCTGACAAGTAAGATGCACAAGTCCAACGAGTTGGCTGAAAAATTCCGACAAGTCTGAGGCACAAGACTGACAAGTTGGCCAAAAAATTTTCACAAGCCTGACCCACAAGTCCGACGAGTTGGCCAAAAAATTCTGACAAGTCCGATGCACAAAGTCTGACAGTTTGGCCTAAAAATTTTGGCAAGTCTGACACATAAGTCTAACAAGTAGTCCGAAAAATTTTGACAAGTTTGACATACAAGTCTAACAAGTTGGCCAAAAAAAGTCTGACGAGTCAGACGGACAAGTCCAATAAGTTGGCCAAAAATTCTGACAAGTCTGACACATAAGTTCACCAAGTTGGTAAAACAATTCCAATAAGTCTGACGCACAAGTCCAACAAGCTGGCCAAAAAAACTGACAAATCAGACAAGTTCACAAGTTGGTAAAACAATTCCAAAAAAGGTCTGACAAGTCTGACGCACAAGTCCAGTAAGTTGGCCAAAAAATCCAGACAATTTCGATGCACAGGTCCAAGAAGTTGGCTGAAGAAGGTCTGACAATCTGACGCACAAGTCCAACCATTTGGCCGGAAAAAATCCGACAAGTCTGATGCATGAGTCGAATAAGTTAACTGCAAAAAATCAGATAAGTCCGACGCGGAAGTATAACAAGTTGGCCAAAAGTTTCCGACAAATCCTGCGCACAGGTAGAACAAGTTCGCCGAAAAGAGTCTGACCATCTGACGCACAAGTCCAAGAAATTCCGACAAGATTTAGTCTGACATGTCGACACACAAGTCCAACAAGTTGGCTGAAAAATTCCGACAAGTCCGACAGTTTGGCAAAAATACTTTGACAAGTTAACGCACAAGTCCAACAAGTTGCCCAAAACCTTTTGACAAGTCCGATGCACAAGTCTGACAAGTTGGCCAAAAGATTCTGACAAGTCTAATGCACAAGTCTGACAAGCTGGCTGAAAATTTGCAACAAGTCTGATGCACAAATCCAACAAATTGCCCAAAAATTCTCGTAAGTCTGACGTACAAGTCTGGCAAGTTGGCCAAAAATTTTGACTAGTCAAATCCAACAAATTGGCAGAAAAAAGTCTGACAAGCCTGACATACAAGACCAACGTGTTGGCCAAAAAGTTCTGACAAGTCTAAAGCACAAATCTAACAAGTTGGCCAAAAAGATGCATAAGTCCGATAATTTGGATAAAAAATTTTGACGTCCGATGCACAAGCCCAACAAGTTGGCCGACAAATTCCAAAAAGTCTGACCCAGAAGTACGATCAGTCGGCCAAAAAATTTTGACAAGTTTGACGCATAAGTCCAATGAGTTCACTGAAAAATTCCGACAAGTCTGACAAGTGGCTAAAAAATTTTGATAAGTCTGACGCACAAGTCCAACAAGTTGGATGAAAAATTTTGACAAGTCTGACAAACCAAGTTGTGCGAAAAATTCTGGCAAGTCTGATGCACAAGTCCAATAAGTTGGCTGAAAATTCTGACAAATCCGATGAGCTGACTAAAAAATTTTGACAAGTTAACGCACAAGTCCAACAAGTTGCCCAAAACTTTTTGACAAGTCCGATGCACAAGTCTGACAAGTTGGCCAAAAGATTCTGACACAAAAGATTCTGACAAGTTGGCCAAAAGATTCTGACAAGTCTGACACACAAATTGAAGAAGTTGGACGAAAAATTCTGACAATTTTGACGCACAAGTCCAATAAGTTCACTGAAAAATTTCGACAAGTCTGACAGGTTGACTGAAAAATTTTGACAAGTTTGATACGCAAGTTCAATGAGTTGGCTGGAAAATTCCGACAAGTCCGACGAGCTGACTAAAAAATTTTGACAATCCTGACGTGCAAGTCCGATAAGTTGGCCAAAAAATTTTGACAATCCTGACATGCAAGTCCGATAAGTTGGCCAAAAAATTTTGACAATCCTGACGTGCAAGTCCGATAAGTTGGCCAAAAAATTTTGACAATCCTGACGTGCAAGTCCGATAAGTTGGCCAAAAAATCTGATAGGTTGACTAAAAAAATTTTGACAAGTCTGATGCGCAAGTCCAACACGTTGGACGAAAAATTCTGACAAGTCTGACCCAGAGGTACGACAGGTTGACCAAAAAATTTTGACATGTCTGATGCACAAGTCCGATAATTTGGCCAAACAATTTTGACAAGTCTGACACACAAATCGAACAAGTTGTGCGAAAAATTTTGACGAGACTGACGCGCAAGTCCAATAAGTTGGCTGAAAAATTCTGACAAGTTCGATGAGTTGACTAAAAACTTTTGACAAGCCTGATGTGTAAGTCCAACAAGTTGCCCAAGAAAGTTTGTCAAGTCTGACGAACAAGTCCGGTAAGTTGGCTAAAAAATTTTGACAAGACTGGCGCACAAGTCTAACACATTGGTCAAAAAATTCCGACAAGTCAGACGGGTAAGTCCAACAAGTTTGTCGAAAAAATTCCAATAAGACGAACGCACAAGTCCAAAAGTTGGCCAAAAAATCCGACAAAACCAACGCACAAGTCCAAAAATGTCCGACAAGCCTGACAAAGAAGTCTGACAAGTTGGCTGAAAAAAGTCCGAAAAGTCCGAGACACAAATCTGACAAGTTGACCTAAAAAATCCGATAAGTCTGACGCACCAGTCTGACAAGCTAGCCAAAAAAACTCCCACGAGTCTGATGCACAAGCCAAAAATGTTGGCCCAAAAATTTTTAAAAGCCTGGTGCACAAGTTCAACAAGTTGGCCTAAAAATTCCAACAAGTCTGGTACATAAACCCAACAAGTTGGCTAAAAAAGTCTGACAAGCCTGGGTCACAAGTCTGACAAGTTCAACAAGTCGTCGCACAAGTCCATTACAGAAATCCGACAAAGCCGCACTGGTGTGACAAATCCAACAAGTCGTCCGTACAAATCCGACAAGTCTGACAAGCCGCACAAGCCTGATAAGTTTCTCAAATTTTACAAATCTGTCAAACAGGTTCGACAAGTCTGACAAATATGAGAAATCCAACAATGTCATACAGACAAGTCCGACAAATCCATTGCACAGGTTTGACAAGTCCGACAAGTCCACTGCACAAATCCACCAACTGACATGCCGGCTGCACAATTATGACAAATCTGACAAATCCGCCGCACAAGTCAAACAAAGTTCGCCGAACAATTCCGCCAAGTCCAACATATCTGATAAGTCCACCGCAAATGTCTGACATATCTGCAGCACTCGTCCAACAGGTCTGCCGCATAAGTCTGACAAGCCAGGGATACAAGTCTGACGAAGCTGACAAGTCCACTGCACAAGTCTGACAAGTCAGCAGAACAAGTCAGACAAGTTCACTGCAGAAGTTGGACAAGTCCAAGAAGTCCTGATCACAGGTTCGACAGGTCCGTCGCGCAAGTCGGACAACTCTGCTATACAAGTCCAACAAGTCCACCTCACAGGTCTGACCACCTCATGGCACAAGTCTGACAAGTCGAACGAGTCCGCGCTCCGAACAAGTCTGAAAAATCCGACATTTGCAGCAAGTCCGACAAGTTCAAAAAGTCCATAGTCCAGGTTCAACAAGATTGACAAGTCCGCTGCAAAGGTTCAGCAAGTCTGAGAAATCCGTTGCACAAGTCTTTTGTAAAACTTTGTTTCCATGAGATAATTGGTTTATCCATGACATCGACGTTATAGATCATAATGTAAAGGTTATAGGATTTTTAGCGTTAAGGGTGGTGAGGTCTGGCAAGTCTGACAAGTTTTTTCCGTTCTACTATAAAATTGTGTTTCCGCGAGATAGGCGGTTGGCCACGACAACGACGATGAATCATAATTTAGAAGTCATGGGATTTTTAGTGGTAAGAGTGGTGAGGTCATCTCTTTGGTAATGGATATGTCTATTTGGTATCGAATTTGGAATCCTAAATAGGGACTTAATTGTAATGTCAGACACGAAACTATTATGAAATCATTTTAATGTTTTGTTAGACCTATTTTATTTTTATTCAGACTTGTAAACCAGAGGAAGAAAACCCTAATGTAAATGCAAGTAAAAAGTTTCACATGTTCTAGAAAGTAAGAGAAAGTATTCAATCCGTTGTGACTTTCACTTTAAGGTGAATATATATGATGGTATCGATTCCCACTTCTGCCTCCGGTTTGTAGATAAAAGTCAAGAAGACGTCAAGGGCAAAGGAAGGTAATCATGTGTGCAGTTTACACTTTTTGCAAAAAAGAATATTTATTGGCCTATTTCCAATACAAGGCTTGTATCTTTGGCATATGGTGTTAATCGAACGTGTTAGAGTGAAAACCATATTTTTTAAGTAAGGTTTGTAGAGAAATGGATTTAATATCTGAGTTTATGCATAATGAGGTCAAACCCATAACGGCAGACAATGCACGGATTGTGTGTCATATAAGAAAAACCAAAATTTATTAATAGTACAGAACAGCCACTCGTGGGAAACCTGGGTGGTCACTGGCTCCTGCTTCCATGTAGCGTCGAGGTCGGCGGTCGACCAAGGTACTCGCACAGCTAGTCATGCCCAACTAGCCTGTAAAGCTTAGGGTCTGGCGAGATTTTCCTCCCTTAAGGCGCTACTGAGGGCCTGAGAGTTGGGGTGGAATTTGGTCGGGGGTAGGCCGGACAAAACATACGGATTAGAACCTACTTCCTTAGATCTTAAGGGGCAACTGGTACTATAGTACATGTATTAGACTTAGGATAGTCCATGTCATGGGAAAAGTGCTCTCGCAACCACATAGTCACACGGCACATCTGTGCTAGATAGGGTAGTGCCACTATTTTTTGTATGTTTTTGATTCATCTATTTTAATTTCTAAACAGAATTCAATGCACAACAACAATAGCAACAATAACTGAGGAAAGTTCACGAGAGAATGGGGATGTATTTTTTGATATTGTCTGTTAGGGGATTTTTTTTTTATTACTGTGGCAAAATAAAGATATTAAATTTCAGTTGTGAAACGCCGGGTTTTGTTTATTGACTGGTCGAAACAGCGTGTCAAACACACATATTATTGTTGACGGCAGGATTGGTTGTATAAAAGAGGCAGAAGGTGTAGATTTTGAGTTGTAGCGGAATAGGATCGCCATGTGCTCTTGTTTTATACAAGGGTAAAATTACAACTATCATCAGGGAGAGAACATAGTGAACCCTTCAAGGACGAGAAAGCTAGCACTACAAGACAAGCGCTTTACCGCTTCCTGAAGTATGTCACTCAAACCCGTTTGACACACATGGAAAACGCACGTATAACGAAGCTTGCTGCATAGAAGGCCGCTTGTAAAATCAAGAGTGTTTTGAAGTATTGAAAGTGGATTCTTGTTCGGGCTTTGAAGCGACTTGCTGTGTAATGCAGTGTGTAGAACAACTTGCACTTTTCGATCTTCTGGTAAAACAAAATAGATGTTGACTCCCATCTTAAAACACGAGAGAGTGTTATGTCTGGTGAATCTCTTGCTTTTCCGGGGCTTCATCTGTATGCATCCTCAGCAGCAACAGGCGCTTTCTTAAAATGCGTTTGTCTGAAGGCCCTAACTTTCTTGCGCTTGAAGCGTTCTCTATGTTCTCTCCAATGGAGTAGCGTGGCTGTGCCAGCGCCCGGGGTAAGGCAGATATTGCGCCTCTGAACTGTGGACTGTTTTCACTTCCCGAGTCCCTTTCACCAGACCAATATTGAACACCCCCCCCCTTCCCCCCACTTTCCCCAAGCACATGTACTGTATTTTAAGAAAAACGTAATTAAAAATAAAATAAATTTAATCCTATGATACTCAAATATATTTAAAATCGCCTGGTTTTAATTTGTGCAGACTTATTGAAATCTCTCTCAGTTGATAGTATTGTTAGGTTACTCAGTCTTTTTTGGTTCTTGTAGATCTCTGGTACGTTTTGATTCATTTAAATTTTGAAAAACTTCTTTCACAATTGGCAAAGTCAAAATTGGGCAAAAAGAAAAGGTTGTATGTTGCGAAGCCCCGCGTGAGAAATAAAACCCAAACAATACAAAGCAAACTAAAGAGAAGACAAAAAATACACAAATTTTCGGCTTTCGCCTTTGTCAAGTGAAAAAAACAAACAATAAAAGACTTCAACAGGAACGAAGTGAACCAGTTTACTTAGCTGCGAGTTCTTGCTTCATTAGCAGCACCAAAGCACGTCCATGACTTTGCTTATAGCCCTGCTGCGACCCCACAGTTTTTCTGTGGTTTTTATGATATTTCGTGAATTTTTCACAATTGGCAGTGGAGTGATAGTTTCAAAATGTCAGAACAAAGTTAATTAGTTAGTCAAACTCTTGCAGGTTCCACTTATACACCCACCGAAGCAAATGTAAAAGAATATCATAACAGTTGATAGTTGCAAAACTGTAATAATTTTCAATAGGGATTAGAAAATACTATTCAAAAATGCTATAGATGCGCAAATCATTAAATGCTTTTGATACAATGTTTAGGTATGGTTTAAGATGCCACTTATGTCAAGAACTCAGTTTTGACCCAATGTCAATTTACCGTTTTTATCCTTTATTATGAAGTTTGACCCTCGAAGGTCGATAACTGCCCTATTTTCACATTATGTACATATTATGACTGCCGCGTTAGCAAGACAATTATCACAGCAAAAAACAACAACAACAAAAAAAAAAACGTAAACCAACCTGTTGACGCCCCAGAACAAGAAATTCAACAAACGATCGAACACTTAATGACACACTTGCAAGACAAGTCCAACAAGTCCGCCCGACAAGTCCGCCCGACAAGTCCGACCAAATACTCAAATATATCACACACACACACACACACACACAGTCATACATGCACTCACGCATGCTCCCTCCCTCCCTCACTCACTCATTTACTGCAAAGTAATTTCACAGTCTCATTTTGCTATGTCCTTATTTCCGTCTCTGTCTAATCTACAGGAAAGATGATACAAATAATAATAAAGAAAAAGGAAGAGAGCAGGAAGAGAAAATGCAGGAACAAAACTAAACAGAAGAATTAGGAAGGCATAAATGATTAAAGGAGGAGGATAAAAGTAATTGTATAGAGGAGAACAAATATCCTTCATGTCAAACAAATGTCAAAGTGTAACATTCACACGAAATCTGAGAGCATACTACAGACTGGGCTTATCTTGTTTAAAGCAATGAAGAAACTGCTGCCTTGACGGAATGTAAATTTATGTAAAATGTACACGACAGAACGAAATGTCGTGACAATATTTATACGACGTTGTCAAACATCTGCAAGGTCGTGCTTCTTTTCATCTTTTTAATATTGGTAGGTACTTTAAACATGCAAGCAAAGACTCGTGAATTTAATTTGCCGTGCTGCCCTTTGTAAATAGAAGAAAGTATGGTATACCATTTGTATCACAGTTATGAAATTCTAGCTGGTGATTTGTTTCTCTTGACATCACAGAATGTCCGAAGTTCAAAGGCCACGATATGTTTCGTAATTCCTAAGAGTTTCAGTTCCTCTTTTCGGATTACAGCTTATCTTTGCGAGTAAGCATGTGTATACATAATACTCACTTGTCATGCCAAAAAATAAGATCTTTTCAAGTGCGTGTACACAACCGCCGTGCACTTGGGAAAGGGGTTGCCGTGCGGTCAACATGGCAGTTGTGAGTGAAATAAACAAGTTGGGGGCCTTTCGAAAAAGAAAGTACGGTGTACCGATTGTGCCAGAATTATTACATTCTAATGCTTTTGGATCTTTCGAGGAAGAAAATACCTTGTACCTTTGTTGCCTGAATTTTGAAATCGTCGGACTCTCGAAATGTTTCTTAATGGTCAACGCGCATTACCACAGTCATACTGATTGTTTCCTGACAAGAAATGTGCACAATGCCAATTAAATCAAAAGATACAGAAGGTCTTTTTTGCCCTGCGCAATTCACCTCAACAAGACACTTTATCTGGATGTGTACGATATTTCACTAAGGAATGATATTTCACTAAGGCTCTTTATCATGTCACTCCATGTATGCGTGTAAGTTATTGAGTTTATTGAGTTGTGATGTAGGTTTATGTAATGATGCGTAAGGTGTGAGTACCATAATGTAATCTGTGAAAGAGAATTTCCCTCACTGGATAATAAAAGGATTCTTATCTATCTTATCTTAAATATATACACTGGGTCCTGCTCCGTTTACTTAAGTGGCAGGGGTTCAACCCAAAGGTTTTAGGACCGCTGATGCAATGTTCAGGGCTGTTTTATGTTTACTGTAACCCGAGATGTTTTTCATAGCTCTCCATTAATCATTGACTGGGATAAAATCTGCCAGCTTGACTCGTTTTATGTTCTTGCCATCTCTATCTGTCTCTCTCTTTTTTGTCTCTTTTCATCTCTCCTTCTCTCTCTCTCTCTCTCTCTTTGCTCCCCACCCCCCAGCCCTGTGTCTGTCCGCCTGCCCCCTCTCTCTCTCTCTATCTATCTATCATCTATCTATCTATCTATCTATCTATCTATCTATCTATCTATCTATCTGTCTATCTGTCTATCTGTCTGTCTGTCTGTCTGTCTGTCTGTCTGTCTGTCTGTCTGTCTGTCTGTCTGTCTGTGTCTGTCTGTCTGTCTGTCTGTCTGTCTGTCTGTCTGTCTGTCTGTCTGTCTGTCTGTCTGTCTGTCTGTCTGTCTGTCTGTCCGTCCGTCCGTCCGTCCGTCCGTCCGTCCGTCCGTCCGTCCGTCCGTCCGTCCGTCCGTCCGTCCGTCCGTCCGTCCGTCCGTCCGTCCGTCCATCCATCCATCCATCCATCCATCCATCCATCTATCTATCTATCTATCTATCTATCTATCTATCTATATCTGTCTGTGCGTTTGCCTGTCTGTCTCCGTGTATGTGTCTTTTCCTCTGCTCCTGTTGGTCTACCTGTCTGTCTTTTCCTCTCCCCCCCCCCCCCCCGCTCTCTGGCTGTGTGGGATTGCATAACATGCTCGCCTATTACTTCCCATTTTCTAACCTTTTGAATTACAAGATTGTGTTCGTCCCCAGAACGCCCGTAGCTGTAAATTCAGCCAAGCATTAGAAACCGTGACGAATTCAGTATGATTTAATTCTATCTTCCTCTGGCCACTGTAGCCGACTTGCCCCCAAAAAATCCGCACTTCAAGGTTATTGGGTTCCACGTTAATTAAGCAAATTACCTAGAGCCGTGACTTTCACTCGCAGGGAGTAGGCGTGTTTCTTCCGTTTGTTTGTTTGTTACTTTTTCCCCCCTTTTTAAAAAAAAAAACTCGCTGACCTCCAGAGAATGAGCCAGAGTGGAATAATGATACCACGTGGTGGAATGAGTTTTGAGTTTGAGTTTAAAGAAAACCCGATAAGGGTTAAATAATTGTGCTAGGAAAAACCAAGACGTAGACCGAATACGTGGATAGCAGAGCGATAGGACAGAAGGAGAGTCCATGGGAAGAGGTAGATAAGCAGACCAGCTCAAAGGTTTTGCAGTTTCCTTCTGAGAGAGTTTTGCTGTCATCTTATAGATCTATTCCTGGCGAGTTTCGGAGTTTTGCTGGCAAAATGATGAACGTATTTTGAGTGACCGCAGCGAAACAATGCACTTTGGGGCCTTTCGAAAAAAAAAGTACGGTGTACCGATTGGGCAGAGTGCTTAAATTCCAGTGGTTTTGGATCTATTGAGGGAACAAGTATGTTCTACCGTCTGTGTCTGAATTTTGAAATTCTGGGACTTTCGAAGTGTTTCTTACTGTTCAACGCGCGTTGGAACAGTCACAGCGTTACCTAAAACGAGATTTGCACCATAAGAATGTTGTTACCTGTACGTACGCACCCCAAGTTCTTTGCGCCAAGGGTACGTATTTTGAAGCCTTTTGTAAATCCGGAGCTAGAGAGCGCCTCCCGAAATACTCCTAACAACAGCCTTAATTAATTATTCTTTCAGATTTTTTTTTTTCCTTCTGTTTTTGTTTGTTTGTTGAAAGAGTAAGGAGTAGGGCCAGGGATTCGATAAAATTTAGGGTTGAGGATGAGGTCGGGGTTAGGGATAGCTACGTATACATTATGCCTCCCTAGCGCAAAACGCCTGTGACACGTAACATATTTTTATTAACAATGATATTACACCCACGATGGCCCTGTGGTCCAATCCCGGTTACGAGAGACGTTATGTCCACGATGGTATGAGGGAATCTTTCTGGGGTGGAGTGAGACAACTCGTTTACTGGCATTATTTAGAAGTGTAAAAAATTGAATTGAATGAAATGTTTGATGTGTGCTGGGGGGTATTATTGGGTTCTGCGTAAAGAAAAGAAGGCCGGGTCTAGGACATGAACAAGGCAACCCAGTCGGGAGCCCTTTTGAGGGCTAATAATAAAGAAGGAAAAGAGTGCCAGGACGAGGGCATGAACAAGGCAACCCAGTCGGGAGCCCTTTTGAGGGCTAAGATAGTCGGGAGGACAACAGAATTAACAGCAGCACAGACAAGAACAAGAAGAATAAAAACAAGAAAAGAGAGATGCAAATATGCCAAGGGCAGAGATCTTCCGAGAACAGGGACCTCAACACGCGTTAATTAAACAAATTGCCTACCGACGCAACTTTCTCCCGGCAAGGAATAGGCGTAGTTTTCGGCTACCCTTTTACACTTTTTTTTTTATTGAATGACGCACAAATGAAACTGGGATATAAAAAAATATAGCTGTTTTCAAAAGTATGTCTTTGTCATTGTTAATAAAATAGTTAACCGGTTTTTCTTTTCCTTTTATAATTTCAATAGAAATCATGTTACGTGTTCCGTTGGCGTGCCATACTATACCGATGTACTATGGAGAATGGCCGTAGGCGCCAAAAAAACAACAAAAAACAAAAAACGGGAGACACGAAAAAGGTTTCTCATTGCGGCCTTCTCTATTCTTTGTTCGTTTTTTTTTTTCCCCGGTGACCGAATGAAAATTAATATAAATTGTGCTAAATTATAACCTACAAGCATAATCACCCGTTCAATGATCGGAAAGAAAATAAAATGATAATACATGAGTAAAAATAATGTGACTCACAATTCACATGAATTAAAATGGTAATCCCAATAGATCTGATAACAATAACATCTTTGGAGAATAGTCCATTACAAAACTTCCGGGTTTACAATGTTTCTCTAGATTGGTTATCAGGTGCTAAGATAACTGTTGAATTTCTGTTTCCTGTTCGTGAAGAGCTAGATACATCATTCCATGCTTAAAAACAGGACGGCGTAAATCCTTAGTCCTTAAAATTCTGGTATGAATCAGCCCTTAGCCTTGATTGCTCTCCTCTTATAAGCTGCAGTCTCTCCGACTCAATCTTGGCAGAGGCGTTGACCATGAGTTGCTGAAAAAGTCGACGCGCTTGGAGAGTATAATTTCCATGCCGGGTGAAAAACTCAAACAAAGCAATAGAACTGATTCTGTGTCCGTTTGTAATTAAATTTTAATTGCAGATCCCAGCCATCTGTTCCTTTAGGGAAAAGTATTGGATACTGAAGAGCATCACAGGCTCGGTGTAGCTCACAGATCCTCTGCACATTATTATCTCTCTGGTGTAAGACAATATCATGGTGTCCAACAGGATTATTAGGCATTAAAATAATTTCTGGAGCTCCCTGTGCATCGTATCGCCTACTGTGTTCCTTAGCAGGACGTGCATCCTTTCTAATGACAATTTTGAAATTTGGGAACTGACTACGCCTAGCAAACTCATACGCTGACTTTAGTTCATGGACATAGGCTACTTATTACGATCTTGCAATACTGTTTGAACCAATAAAACTACAGCTTCACACAGAGGACTGTCCAAAACAGACATTTGTCTACGAAGTTGATCCATCTCAGAATCCATGTAATTCGCAAAAACTTAGGCAGCTCCTGTGTCAAAGGCTCCAATGGTCCCACCAAGTGACATACTTGACCCTGAATGCAAAAATTAGGATTCCATCCATCCACACAAATCATCTTACATCCAAACAAAGTCATTTGAAAGGCACAATTGTAATGTCTGATATAAGAAACTTTTCGATTCTTCAGAATCACCACATTATAATCGCTTGAATTCCGGAGGTGGTTCAGGATACGGCTGCAATTTAATTTTACCATTGTTGCAACACATTGCTGCTGTCTCTGTGGCATGACAACATGGGCATTGCAGAGAAAGATTTCCTACGGCTATGGTCACCAAACAACTTTCCGGAGAATAATTTAAGGCCTTTGGTAAAGTATTGTGTAGTGCAGCTGGATATAGGTGGTGCAGGATCTAGCACAGGCAGATCTGCAGGCTGAGGAGGGGCAGGAACAGCAACAGGCATGGGAGGACCTGCAGATGCATGTGATGCAGACACAGCCGGATCTTCATTCTCAAGGGTGGCATTACTTCTTAAGTGACGGGGTCGCTTAGCATTGGGAGTTAAACGACCCATCGTGGACTTTCATTTGCGAGGCATCTGATGAAAAAAAAAAAAATAAATAGTTGATGGAAATATGTAACGTTTTGAGTAGAAAAATGAATTAGGGGCCTCAATGTAAAATACATGCCCCCCCCCCCCTGCAATTTCTATTTAGATGCAAAAATCAATGAAAAACTGTAGCCTACAACTGGATCTGGATTGAGAGTAACACCCAGATCTAGATCTAGATATAGTTAGACCTTTCTTGGATCTGACAGCATTGATTTATAACGGTGTTCGTGATTCCCAACTACTCGCTGACTAATATAAAAAATTTAAAAAACAAAAAAAAACTCTAAAAAGCATTGATAATGGCCTAGTAGGCCTAAGTACCTGATCAGTTTACCAAAAAAATTTTCAGAGGTGTTCTTGACATTCCGAATTGATGTTCACGAATAACACTAACAGCTAGGCCCTATTTCCAACGAATAAGTTATTGTCCTAAATTTCCTTCATTCTGATCTAGAATCTAGATCTAGATCTAGAGATCCATACAATAAAAAACAGAATGGGCTAATCAATCTGTGGCTGTGCCGCTGTAGAATGCTAAACTGTGCACTTTAGAGTAATTTAGACCCAGAATCTAGGTCTAGATCTAGAGTCTAGATAGATCTAAAAAGTCTAACTGTAAGCTTTGATCTCGCATTTGTAGATCTATGTCAAATTAAGGGATCTTCCTGGAGGCAGAGTGAGTAAATCCAGCTAGATCTAGATTTAGCTGTAGTGTAAGTAAGCTTAAGAGCTCAAACACAAAGATAAGCAAGATCTCGATAATGTATATTTGTTATTTTGTAAGTCGTGAACAATCAGTGATGCTTACCTTGACCAAAGCATGTAGATATCTACTTCAAATCTTCAAGCCAATATGTGCGTGCAACTGAATCAGTCACAATTGAAATCAATGTCAAAGGTGGAGAATTTGTGGAGAGAGTAGAGCTCATAGATCTAGATGTGTAATGCAGCTTGGCCAAAACGTGTTCTTCGAGTCACCATGTGCGTACAAATGAATCCTTCACATTTGAATTGTAGTTGTAGAGATATTGGGCGGTCTCGATGCCGGATTGGTTTCACGATACCGTAATAGAATATTGTGCCGGATCGGTTTCAAACGATACTTCCTTTCAAACAGATGATCTAAGCATAGGAAAAAAAACTCGATCCCCGATACTTTTTATGACATGAACGATACTGTCAGGATGACGCCAAGATGGAGAATGAAAATTAGAACTGTTGACAGCACGATGAAACAATGCATTTTCTATAAATTCAAGAACAAAACCAATCAAAATAATAAAAACTTCCGTGCACCCTTCAGGGTATTTGAAATGTACATGCAAAATTTGGTTACTGTAGGTGGCCTAATAAAAAAGCCTTTTGCGTTCAAAGGTGGAGAAAGTGCGTAATATATAATTAGACACATCAAGAAAGACAGCAGCGTTCATTCTTTGAAATAAGAGTTTAAAAGTGAACCTGGTCTAGCTTGACATACCAGGGGTGGCCAAGCTTACCTAATATAAGATCCACATACCATAACTTCAGATGTTCGAGAGCCACAAGATATGAACTAAATTTACACACACGATTTTATTGTTATATACACATTTTGTCACAAAAACTTTGTTTAAATATTAGGATATAATTATTAGAAAATACATGTATGCCTCAAAATCTACTCATTTATGCAGTTTTTTTTTTTAACCTGTTGTAATGAAAAAAGAGTTCAACCAACATGTTTCCTGGTTCCGCTTGTTGGAGGCCAAAGAATCACGTCATCTGGCTCACGAGCCGCGGTTTTTGGGTGTACAGTTTTTATTCATAGTACAGCAGTACAGATTATGAGGTATCCTTTTGTGTGGAAAAAGATCTCACATTGCCATTCAAAACTTTGTGACTCAAATTGCGTGTCTTTCGTCTTTAAACTCTTCAGATTCTCCCCCCCCCTCCCCCTCCCCCGCCCCCTCCACATACACACACAAACCATAACCCTCTAGGCTCCGCCCCCATTTTTGCTTGTGGACGATTTCTGATTTCAGGAGAATTTGTCCTCAGGGACATAATTAAGGAATTTTTCATGATCAGTTTTAGTTGATTTATTGTGTATATTGTAGAAAACACTAAAAATAACTTAACTCTTCTCGTGCTGAGTTCTTCGGGCAGCTGCAGCCGAGTGATAAATGTCTGTGTTTCACTGGTGATACAGTATGGGGCCTAGAGGGTTAAAAATTTTGTGACTCAGATTGCGTATCTTATTTGGTCTTAAACTCATCAGATTCCCCCATGGCCCACCCTCCAACCCCCCCCACCTCCAAACCCCTCACTCCCACCTTAAGAACATATTAAGATCATAAAGAATATGAAAATATTCTTAAACTGCCTGCTTAAAATTCATTTTACTAACAAAGTCAACAGAAAGTGTTTGAATGAGCAAATTTGCTTGTATAACAGTGCGGGTTCACTGAACTTGTACGGTGAAAATCCAGGCTTTCCTTCTTGGTGCAAGCCACTTTCCGTATTTGGACGGTTACTGATTAGTGTGGACATATGGTATTGTAAAGATACGGGAAGGTAAATATAAAATGTTGCCTTGTACAAATGACAGTTGCATAATTATTTGGTTTGAATCTTGAATAATTTTTACTCCCCTCCCCCACCTTTCTAGTTTCTCCCGACTCTGTCTTCCGTCGTTTCAAAGGCTCGCTTTTTAAAAATATACACATCTGTCTCTTCGTCAGTCACTTACTTTATTTTGATTTAAAACGGCCACACAGAACTCCATAAAATACATACATGGCTCCAATGTACAATTTTGTCCACACATGTGAGCCGAGGTTCTTCCAAGATTGTGCATAAAAATGTTGCGTTTTTACAGGTACAGAACTTCACATTTCTGCCTCGTTTCTTTCTCTCTGCCTCTCTTTGCATGTACCTGACCTCTGTCTGTCTACCGGCCCCGTGTTTGAAGGGGTAGCTTTTCATAGGTGTGCACAATATAAATTATCCTTTTTGGGCGACTGAAAGACTGCCCCATAGAAATCTCGAGCATTTTGCTTTCAAACTCTGGAGAGTGCAGAAGGGACGGTAAGGTGCGAATAATAATATATGAGTGGATTTAGCGAGATCGGGCCGAATGTGACATTTTTAGACTTCCTTAGAATATCAAAATGGAATCTTTCTTAGACAATTTCAAGCAAAATATTTTAACTGAATGCAGAAAAATTACTAGTCTTTTATGCTATTCACAAACAAATCTCAATTTCCGTAGAAGCTTTTCTCCGCTTTTATGGGGTTTTCTCGGGAAATTGACCTTTAGCATTAAGCCCGATTTCGCCAGACCCATTCACATCTATATGTTTGAGCTGGACAAATTGCAAAAACTCAAGCTGACGCAAATAGAGAGAAGTAATGTTGGCTGGTTATGGAATCCAGATTCAGAAAATGGCTGTTGTTACTTGAACGTACTCACCCCAAGCAATTTACACTAGGGATGCGTGTGTATACGTACTTATCCCTAACCACGTCCTTATCCTCAACCCTAAATCTTTCCGAATCCCTAACCCTGTCCCCTACCCTTTCAACCAAAATAACAGGAGTAAAACAAAATGGAAATCTGAAAAAATAATTAACCAAGGCTGTTGTTAGGAGTATTTCGGGAGCAGCTCTCTAACTCTGGAGTCACACAAAGCTTTAAAATACGTACCCCTAGCGCAAAAGCTTGGAGGAGAGGTGTACGTACCTGTAATAAAATTCTTAAGAAAAAGGGCAAGACATTGCAGCACACCTTTCCCTACACTGCAGTTACTAGCAACTAAAAAGCGTTCACAGTTTCATTCACTTCTCACTGATGAGCATCTTACAGAAACTCCTCACTGATGAACGTCTTAACTCATTTCTTACGGTCACTTTTGTGGGTGTGGACAGGAACTCCCAACACCATCCAGTTTGAAATTTAGGGGTGGTTCAAAGATGTTTTTTTCTTTCGCTGAATATAAACACAAGCTCAAACATTATTATACATTAAGGTGAAGGAAAAAGCCTTGAACCAGGACAGGATTCAGTATTTTGAAAGGTTGGCTTTGGTATTAGTGTTGGAAAATCAGTGTCCGCTCGAGCCGAATATTCGGTTTTCTGTAGCGAATGAATACTGTACATTTCTTACGCGAGGCTTTGCTTCATGCACCCTTTTCTTTTTGCCACATTTTGACTTTTTTTCCAAGCCTTGCTGGGACCTCCGAGGCAGAGGATACCAAGACGAATCAACTCGTTACAATTGAAAGAAAAACACTAGATCTAGTACCCACCATATACGCGCGCAGTTTATGGACATGTAGAGGGAGAAAGAATGATTCGTCTCCGTAGTCCATGTCTCGAGTGACACCCCCCCCCCCAGATTTGCTGTGGTTTCTATAAAATGACGCAAATAGGCAGTTCGTAAAAATTGATTTCCTTTTAATTTATGTGTATGTCTGTCTGTTCGTTTCCACGGCGCAAAACAGACCCTCCGTAAAAATTGATTCTATTTTAATTGATTTGTATGCCTGACTGTTTGTCCCCCTGACCTCAAGGTCATCCTACCCCACGCAAGGCCGGATTTAGAAGAAGAAGAGGCCCTAATCTATGTTAGCTGTGAGGCCCCTCCCACCAGTCACCCACCCTCAGCCAAGAGGACGATGGAAGTGCTTTAAGTAATTTGAGTAACGCCAATGATGATGATACTTGATAGGTGTTTAAAATTCCCAACTTTGCAATTCCCACTCCAGCCCTTTTGGTTTAGCTTGTCACTTACCGAAGCTCAGTCATTCACACCTCTACCCTGACTGACCTCTTCCCTCTCTCCTACCCCCCCCCCCTTCCATCTCCAGTCCGACAACGCCGATCGGCATTCTAAAATGGAGAGCTAGGTAAATTGCAAAAGATTTTTTTCAGAAACTACAGTGCATCGTATCATCGTAATGAAAGAAAAGGCTACTCGTGCCACAAACTATTATGCAGATTGGCATGAGGCAGCGAGGCCCACCCCAAGATGTTGAGGCCCTAGGCTTCGGCCTACCTAGGCCAATGATTATGGTAAACCCGGCATTGGCTGTACGTATGCATATCACGCTCTCCTTAGGGTCATGTCACCTCGACATCCAAGCTCGCTAAACATATTTTGGTTGCGCTAGACAGCCCTCTATATTTGGCTTCGTGAATAAAGAACCTGAAAATGGATTTGTTTACCAGCCATGCAAAAAAATTAGACCAGGTGCTGCGTTCAACATGTAACGGCTACACTTGTCTAAATGTCAGTGTTTTGGCGTGGAAGATACTACCTGTATTAGGAATCCCGGCCTTTGGACTATACCCAGTCCAAAGTTGAGTTTTTTTTTTCCTTTCTATGTCATGGTAAACCTGCGTATCGGTTGTACAAACGTGTGTCACAGTATTGCACGGAGATTAGTGTGCGACCTTAGTTCTAGCTTGTTCCAACTTCACTTTTTGCACAACTGAGAAATTCGACGTTAAACGTTCGCGTCTTTATTATTGCGATAAACAGTTAGAATAAATCGGAACTGTGAAACAGCTTGATAAGTGCTGCAAGGCATTTTAAACAAGTGTCAACGTGTACATTTGACATACCCTTTCTACATACTAAAAGATCTCCAGTTTTTCAGACAATGGGGATAGAACAAACAAGAACTAAAGGCGCAAGGTGAATTTAACTGTGTGTCGAATAAGGAGGAGGTTTGAAACGAACCAAGGCAGTCTTTAACGAACTAGTGAAACTGACAATTTTCAATCTCACCAGCACCACCGCGCGACGGCCCGCTTAATTATATATAGTTCAGGACATCTCATGTTACAAACTGAGATAGGACAGACTTCACTCACCGGGGGACACCAGCCTGTGCTCATCACAAAAGATTACAATCCATTCTTGAGTTCAAGTGACCTCTTCTCAATTGGTTCAGCTTGGTACATAAATATCTAGCTAGATCTAAACGTTAACATTTTCCAGTCATATAAATGAGGCGTCATAGCACGCACGGGTTGTAACCTTTTGTACTGTGGTGACCCCCTTCGAAACCCTTGTCGCCGCCTGAGACCCTCCTTCCCTCCCCCCAATGCCCCTCCCTCCTCAAAGAATACCAACGAAGCCCCCCCCCCCACACACACACTATTAGTACTCTCTTTCTCTCTCTCTTTTCCCTCCCACTCACTCACTCACTCGCTCACTCACTCACTCACTCACGTAATCACTGACTGGCTGACTGACTGGCTGACTGACTCATTGACACACACTCTTTCTCTCTAACTATCTCCTTCTCTTCCTGGCAGACACACAGGAGAGAGAGAGAGGGAGAGAGAGAGAGAGAGGAGAGAGAGAGAGAGAGAGAGAGAGAGGGGGGGAGACAGACAAAGACAGGAGAGAGAGAGAGAGAGAGAGAAAGAAAGAGAATGATACAAACGCACACGCAAACACTCACACCTACACACATAAAATATTACCATTATATTACTCTTTTAGGCCCACAACCCCACACAAATGTCTTGGCGACTCCACTAGGGTTAGACTGCAACCACCAGGCTGAAAGCCCTTGATCAAAGGTCAATTGAGAGCACGCACACCCACTTCTTCTGAAGAGTTGATGGCTATGATAATTGCTCCAGACCCTTTCTTTTGTTTCCGTTTATTTTTGAGTTTCAAGTGCTCAGTTGCAACTCTTAGGCAATTTTGGTCTTTGCTTTATACTGTTCAAGTCACAACCCTTATATTAATGAACTTTGATTAACATCTGTTATAACGTAGCCATTTTTTCTTTAAATTTAATTTCATATTAAATGAGATTTGAATGAATTTATTGCATTCCGTGTTCTTGAGAAAGTAGTAATAACAATAAACAACAAAGCCTCGTAACTGTTTTCTCAATGTGGAAACGGATAATTTAACTTCCGTTGCCCATAATCGGGGCGACTGCATCGTAGAAGTAATTTAACCTGAGGATGCCGGTGCAGTGACCCAGCGATTAAAGCATTCGGAGACGGTGTGCGAGCGGTGTCACGTTCGAATTCCGGCTTTATCAGTGCTCTTATGATTTGAATTTTGTGAGTGTGCCGGAAAAAGGAAGGGTAGGAAGGGTGGGGCGGAGAAAATTTGAGAAAAAAAATAGTGTTTTAACTTTACACGCATGCTAAACATTTGACGAAGTATTTGGCTTCCCTCTATCTGACAGACGGCCAGTCTTTCCGACTCACCCCTCTTTCTTTGCCCTCCTACACAGACGCAAATATTCTCCTACTTCTTCCCCTCTCTCTCTCCTCATCTCTTTATATCTTTGTCTGTCTGTTTGTCTGTCTGCCTGTCTCCCTCTCTTCCTCTCCCTCTCTTGGCCACTTTTAAATCGTTCAATTACTAAAACAACATTGCGATTAACCCTTTACTACCCCATCACCCATCAGTTACAGGCTTTATTTCTCCATTGCTAGCTTTTGAATACACATCAATAGCTTGATTTAGACTCATATTTGCCATTAAAAAAAAAACAACTGAAATAAATGAATTTCAGAATAAACTGTGGTTTGAAAACATTAAAATTTAGTTTTCACATAGGCAGTAGTCAGAGGGTTAAAAATTACTTTTTGTGATATTTACCATCATTTCATTTTGCCTATACCCATATCGAAACATGGTTACTTCTAAATTTGAATATTTTAGCAGTTTGATTATTGACAATCAAAGACCACACAGACTATAAGCCCGGTCAGTCAATGCTTATGTAGGTTATCAGATAATTATGTCTGAAAAGTCCGCACGTGAGGTAAGATAAATCCGGTTTAAACCAGTCAATCTCTGTGACATTCACTTCTCAGGACTAGTGATTGATTTTATCGTTAAGCCAGATAAATGATTTGGGCGATCGTACGGAGAAATCTGGCTGTCTGGGGCAAAACTTGGTGTACATGTATGTGGCGACCTTAGTTCTTGGTTTGTTCTATCTCCATTTTTTGAAAAAACTGGAGATTTTTGAGAATGTAGATGAGGTGTAACAACTGCACACTTTGACACTTGTTTAAAATGCGTTGTGGCACTACTCTAGCTGTTTGTCAATTTCAGTCCCTATCACTGGTCACTGGTCACTGATCCCATAACCCGCCGGGGACGTAGGGGCGCTGCAGTGATGAACGTTGCACCAGCTGGCTCCATTTGTGGCGGTTGTGGGCGAGTGTCTGGGTTGCAGGAAAGCTCATCTTGGTCCATTCCGCAATGCTATCTGCCCATTTCTTCCTCGGTCTGCCTCGTCTTCTCTTCCCTATCACAATCTTGTAAAAGAAGTAAGACCTCCAATGTAATCATGAAAGGCTTTTAACCTCTGAGCTTTTAATTGGACAAAATATCATATTATGCATAGAAAGATGTAAAGGCCGCTGTAGAGGCAAAGCGAATTTTTCATTACGTCATTTTCCGTAAAAAACAGCAGGGCGTCTGTTGTGAACACGACCACTTCGTGGGCATAACGCTTCCGCTTTCATCTCGTTTTTTTAATTTTTTTATCGAGACTGGTGTCTTTTCGCAAAGCTGCCGAAAGCAAGCAAAACGAAATGGAAGCCACTGCGTTTGCGCCCTGCCAATGAATTTTCTTCTGCTGTTTGACCAAAATGAAAGATAAATTTAGTGCAGGCTGTTGTTACTTGTGTGTAGGCACCCCAAGCGTTTTGCCCGGGTGGCGGGGGTGTTGGTGGGTGGGAGGGGAGGGAGGGGGACCTATATGTACCTACTTATCCCTAACCCCGTCCTTGTCCTCAACCTTAAATTTATCGAACCCCTCACCCTGCCTCCTACCATTTCAAAAAAAAAAAAAAACAGGAGGAAAACAAAAAGAAAATCTGAAAGAATAATTAATTGAGGCCGTTGTTAGGAATATTCCGGGAGGAGCTCTCTAGCTTTGGAGTTACAAAAGGCTTTAAAATGCGTGCCCCCAGCGCAAAAAACAAACAAACTGGAGGAACGTACGTACTTGTAACAACACTCTTAACTGACTGATTGAACATAATGGATTGGTAATACATGTATTAATTACCAGCCAATATTCGTAAGAGTATCTTGCGGTCATTGAACCAACTAACTAGTCAGCCTCCGAATCGGTGCAGAGCATGTTCTCACGAGAAAGGCCATTTTCTGAAAACCGTCCAACATCCATTAAGCTCTGGCGAGCACAAACCGATTTTGGTCGACCGAGTAGTTGGATGGTGACGTCACGACAATGAGTTTCAATGGGGACCAACTAGATGCCTGGTGAGCGAGGTCTTATTGAATCGTCATGACGTCATCAGCCAGCTAGTACGTACTCATAACAACAGCCATAATTTAAATACAAAAAAGATTATTCAGTTAAAGAGGTATGTAACGCTGCAGTGGTCAAAGATCGCCAGATGTTCTGAAATACACAAAGGGGTCAATAATACAGCGCCTGAGATCGATTTGCAGTAAAAGCCCTGAAAACACAGAAATGGCTGTTACAAGTCCGTACGCACCCCAAGCGCTTTGAGCTACGTGCTGTCCCTAACCCGTCCATATCCTCAACCCTAAATCTTATCGAAGCCCCAACCCTGTCCATGCCCCGTACCCTTTCAGCCAAAAAAAAAAAAAAAAAGGAAAAATAAAAATCTGAAAGAATAATTAATCATACTTAATTAAGACTGTTGTCAAGGAGCATTTCGAGAGGAGCTCTCTAGCTCTGTGGTCAC
>OZ007581.1:32193956-32281456 GCA_963931925.1 Onchidella celtica
CAGAACTCCTCAACTTCTGGTGCCCATGGCACGACCTTCCACTGGTCGCCCGGACCGATAAATTCTTCTTATTGGGAAATAAATGTGAACATCATGGATCCCTCACACACCTAACACTTCTGGTCCCCACTGGCACGACCTTCTACTTGTCGCCCGGACCGATAAATTCTGCGTCTTCCTTTAGGAATGAATAACTTGGGAACCACGTGTGTCGAGCTTCTCCTCTACTTATATTCCCGAGGTTTTTGCACACGCGACTAGTTTAAAGCGAGTCGTGTGTATCTATTCACGCTCGTCAACAATGTTAAAAACCGTGTTTTCCCTTGCTAAGCTCACCCCCCTAGACTCGTGGCGCACAAGGCCACCGACCTTCCTCGTGATATTTAATCTTTCATGCTCGACAACAACTCCCCTTCTCCCCTACTAAGTTTACCCCCTCTATACTCGTGGCGTACAAGGTCATCAACCTTAATCGTGACACCTCCTTCCCACAAAACAAAATGTTGATCCCTAGAGCAAAATTTTACAAGAAATTCCTTTCAACAAAATTTCATTCAAATAAGAAGGGTAAACTTAATCCACATACATAGCATCAATGACATCTAGAAAGGCAATCAGCAATTACATTCTCTCTCCCTTTCACATGTGTAGCATCTGCAAGCTATCCCTTGCCCTCCCCCGTTTTCGTGTTACACTGGTGAGCATGTGTTCATTTCTTCTTGACAACCGCCAGAGCGTACTGTACTCCGTGACCTGACCTTCTTTTCTAGTGAGTAGTTTTTTTTCCTCGCTCGCTTGTTGTCAGGTGTTTTGACTCGTTCAGTTAATATTAGTATGTTCCCGAATATTCGATAACGTTGTGGAAACGAATGTTTACGCCAGATTTGGCCTTGAGTGATGTAACCTGATGACGTATTGATGCGTGATTGGTTAGTTTGTGCGAGGGCAAAGGTAACGTTTATTTCGGGAACTTTCTGTAGGAATGTTTATATATATAGACCTGTGTGAGTGGTTGGTGGGGTGAGTAAGTGAGTTTCCTTTTTGTGGCGTAGATATTTAGTTTCGCTGGTGTCTTCCTAGTAATTTATTGTTCACTATACAGTTATTAAACTTTAGTATTATTTAATCTATCGTCGGATCTCGTGTTTATTTATTTTACAGTTGTAATAGTTTCGTTTTCTAAAGGGTTGTAGTTAGATCAACTAACTCCCCCCTACTATAACGTGCTAGAACAACCTCAGCTGTTACATATTGGGGGCTCGTCCGGGATCCGACCATATTCGAGCGGACCAGATCTAAATTACTAGATTTATTTACATAGTTTACAGTAGAATATCATCGACAAGCTATCTACAACATGTCGGAGGTTATTGGAAGGCTTAGCCAGGAAGCGGACGCTATGGAGCTCACTGGGCAGGAGAGACGGGACTACCTCCGTGAAGGCCTGGAAAGAGAAAGACAGCTGGAGGCTCAACGACAGGAGAAGGAGGCTGAACGACAGGCTCGGGAGAAGGAGGCTGAACGACAGGCTCGGGAGAAGGAGGCTGAACGACAGGCTCGGGAGAAGGAGATGAACCACGAGCTGGAGATGGAGAGGATCCGCCATCAGGGTGGAGGCGAGTCGACGCAGGGGACCAGCGACCACGCCAGTTCTAAGAGACCCAAGCTACCTGCATTTCAGGACAAGAAGGACGATCTGGATAGCTGGTTGCTGCGGTTTGAGAGGTTTGCTGAGACAGCTGAATGGCCCAGATCCACCTGGACGACATCACTGTCTGCCCTGCTGACCGGGAGAGCTTTGGAGTGCTTCTGCAGACTACCGATCGACGAAGCCAAGGACTACGACAAGGTCAAGGAAGCGTTGCAGAAGAGGTACAACCTGTCAGAGGACGGATACCGACTCATGTTCAGACAAGGTAAGCCTGAAGATGGAGAAGATGTTGGAATGTTTTTGACCAGGATCAAGACCTATCTAGAGAGGTGGATAAAGCTGTCGAAGACGGAGGAGACCTACGAAGGAGTGAGAGATCTGTTCGTCAGAGAGCAATTCATGGATGCCTGCCCACCAGACCTTGCAACCCATGTGAGGGAGAGGAAACCAAAGACGCTACAGGACATCGCAGATTCAGCGGAGGCGTACCTGGTAGCGAGGAACCGGACGCTCAGAGGAAGCGCCAGACTGCAAAGCCGGCCAGTGCGACAGAGGCCCAACGGAGACAGAAGCCCACAGGTCTGCCATAGGTGCCAGAGGCCGGGACACAAGGCGACGGAGTGTCGTGCAAAGTTAAACGACAAAGGTGAGTTGAAATGTTACCTTTGTGGAAAGCCAGGCCACGTTCGGAGGATGTGTCCAGCCCAGAAGGATATGGGACGAGGCAAGCCGAACAAGGCGGCGGCGGCCGTAGTGATAGCGGCGGACGAGTCGTCGAGACAGGATGCGACGACGGCTGACACCAGCATCAACGTTCAAGCGGTAATGAAGGACGGGAAGCTACAGTTAGCGGTGCCTGTTACTTGCGGAGGATGCAGTGACGGAAAGACCGTGGAGAAACTGAAGTTACCAGTGATGAAGGGCTTGATTGGAAATCGAGCGGTAGATGTCCTAAGAGACACCGGCTGTGAAGGTGTAGTGGTGCGGCGATCACTGGTGGACGACGGACAGCTCACCGGTGGGAAGAAACTTATCGCGAGGATCGATAACTCCTTGCTAGCGGCGGAGGAAGCCGTTATCGACGTGAAGACGCCTTACCTGACGGGCAAAGTGACGGCGCTGTGTCTCCCGGAGACCATCTGCGACCTAGTAGTCGGGAACGTGGACGGAGCGAAGGATCCGTACGACCCTGATACTGAGGTGATGGTAGGAGCGGTGACCACGAGGGCCCAGGAGAAGAGGAAGGACCGGTCTACGTCGCTGAAGGTGCCGAGGGCAGAACGGCACGCGGGAGTGGATAGAGAGGAACTTATCCGACTCCAAGAAGAAGACGAAGACATTAGGAAGTTAGAGCAGAAGAAGATCCCAAATAATAGAGGCAATAAATCTGTTCATTTTGAGAAACATGGAGGAGTACTGTACCGGATCTACAAGGACCTGAGACAGGCGACGGTTATAAGGCAAGTGGTACTACCCGAGAAACTGAGAGAGTATGTACTGAGTGTAGCCCACGACTCGATCGTCGGAGGACACCTCGGCGTGAAGAAAACCAAAGACAGAGTTATGAGCAATTTTTATTGGCCTGGAATTGAAGGTGACGTCGCGAGATACTGCCGCTCATGCGACATATGCCAGAGGACGGTGAAGAAAGGAGCGACCCCAAAGGTGCACCTGCAGAGTATGCCAGTAGTGGACGTACCGTTTAGGAGAGTGGCCGTGGACTTAGTAGGACCTATCGACCCCCCAAGTGAAGGTGGACATCGGTATATCCTGGTGTACATAGACTACGCTACTCGCTACCCTGAAGCCACACCCTTGAAGAAGATCGACGCAGAAACGGTAGCAGAAGCCTTAGTGAACATCTACAGCCGTTTGGGTGTGCCCGAAGAGATCTTGTCGGACCAAGGGACCCAGTTTATGTCAGATGTCATGAAGGAAACGAATAGACTACTGGGAATTCGACAGTCGACCACTACAGTCTACCACCCTATGTGCAACGGGTTGGTGGAGCGATTCAACGGCACGCTGAAGAAAACATTGAGACGACTGTGCGCAGAGCAACCCAAGCAGTGGCACAGATACATCAACCCGCTGCTCTTCGCATATCGTGAAGTTCCCCAAGAGTCGACCAAGTTTGCCCCATTCGAGTTGCTGTATGGGAGAACTGTGAGAGGACCAATGCACATTTTACGACAACTATGGACCAAGGACGTAGAGGAGCCGGAAACGAAGACCAGTTACCAGTACGTCATGGAACTACGTGAGAGGCTGGAGGATACATGGAAGTTAGCGACGGAAGAACTCTCCAAGGCTCAAGGTAGACAGAAGACCTACTACGACCGGAAGGCGCGAGAGAGGAAGTTCCGCCCCGGAGATGAAGTGTTGGTGCTACTGCCGACGAACACTAACAAGCTCCTAGTCCAATGGAAGGGACCATATAAGGTAGTCTCAGTTGTCGGTGTTAACGACTATAGAGTCAAGATGGGTGCAAAAGAAAAGACCTTGCACGCCAGCCTCCTCAAGAGATACATTCCAAGGACGTCAAAAGCAGCAGCAGTGGCAATGGAACCGAGACCTATTGTGACCAAGATGTGTGGGATGGACAACAGTAGGAGAGATATCACGCCTGGACATGTCAACGCCATAAAGGACGGCGGCGGTGATAGTGCTGAGACTGTACTGGCAGAGGACGACATGATGGACAAGAGTCAACCCGTGGAGTCAGCTGGCATGACAATCATCGAAGACTGCGACCTGGAAGGCGCCAACGGTGGAACGACGGAGGACCTTGCCGACCTAGGAAGCTGGGACCAGAATGAAAGCTACAGAGATGTCCAGTATGGAACGCAACTGACATCGGAACAACGTCAAGAACTCTGCGATGTGGTGAAGAATTACCAGCACGTCTTCACCAATCTCCCTGGATGCTGCCAGTTGGGTGAACATCGCATCGACCTGACGACAGAAGTACCAGTTCGTCAACGACCATACCCGGTGCCCTACGCTATGCGCGACTCATTGAAGGAGGAGCTTAGCACCATGGAACGGCTGGGCATCATTCGAAGGAGCTCATCAGCTTATGCTTCACCTATTGTTGTCGTCAAGAAGAAGGACGGATCCAACCGAGTCTGCATCGACTACAGGAGGTTAAACAAGATCACAGTATTCGACCCTCATCCGACAGCAGCGCCATCAGAAGTGTTTCAGAGTCTCTCGAGAGGAAAATTATTCTCTCGGATTGACCTGAGCAAGGGATACTGGCAAGTGAAAGTTCGAGAGCAAGACATTCCCAAGACGGCGTTCGTCACCATGGGCGAACACTATGAATTCATTCGGATGCCTTTTGGGATGATGAACTCAGGAGCCACACTGAACAGGATCGTAAAGCCATTGATCCGTGGAATGAACAATGTGACAGCATATGTGGACGACCTGCTGATTCATACAGAGACATTCGACGAGCATGTGAAGACTCTCAAGGACTTACTGCAGAGGATGGACCAAGCTGGATTAACTGCAAGACCATCGAAGTGTCTGATTGGAACGTCTGAAGTAGACTTTGTTGGACACTTAGTGGGAGAAGGTATGATTGGCCTGTTAGAAGAGAATGTATGTAAGGTACGAGACGCACCCAGACCCACCACTAAGAAGGAAGTGAAAGCATTCTTAGGATTAGTGGGATATTACCATGAATTTATTCCTAACTTTTCAGCGATTGCATCACCATTGTCTGATTTACTTAGAAAGGGTCAGCCCAATATAGTTCAGTGGGATGAAACGCAGGAGAAAGCGTACACCTCTTTGAAGAATGTCATTATCTCCAAACCCGTGTTATGTTTGCCAGATTTTTCCAAAGAGTTTGTCTTAGCAACTGATGCATCAGATCGCGGATTAGGCGCTAGTCTTATGCAAGAACATGAGGGAAAGTTGTACCCTGTGGCATATGCTAGTCGTAAGCTATTGCCTCGTGAGACAAAATATTCGGTCTCAGAGCGCGAATGTTTAGCTATTGTTTGGGCTGTAAAAAAGTTTACTTTGTATTTGTATGGAAAGGAGTTTGTGCTCCAAACTGACCATCGGTCATTAGAGTTTTTGAACTCTGCCAAGTTTGACAGTCCAAAGTTATTACGATGGAGTTTATTTTTACAGTCTTATCGATTCAGGATTCACTACGTAAAAGGCAGAGAAAATGTCTGTGCCGATTTCCTGAGCAGGGTATTTTAAAGTAGTACACTATCAGTGAAATGCATTGTAACCCATACTTTTGCCTACTAGATGAATTGCTAGGACGGCAGTATTGTACTGTAATTGGGGACGTAGTTCATCTGTGACTGAATATTGAATTGATGGCTGATAGAGAGTCATGATGTGTTAGTCACATTTTAATTTTATGCTATGTCATATTAGTTACCAATGGAACTTGGTGTAATTTTTGGAAAATGTAACCCAAATGGGGACTGCGAGCAAGCAGTGTTTGTGTTATATTGCAATGTTGTAACTTGTTTTGACCTAATATGATGAAGAAAGACCCTAATCAGTGGTCGGTATGTATTGGTATTTTTTGCCATTGTACGTATGAGTTATACATTTTGGAGATAACCATGTTATGTACAACAAGTTATATGCTATGATTCGTGCACGAAGCATTGTGTAAACGATGGGCCATCGTTTCACCTTATATGATTTGTAATAATATCATTGACCATTGTTTCACCACAGTGGTGGCGTTGTGTTATTTTGACTAGTAGGCCTAATGTCTACTATTGGGAAGCAATGACGGTATTCTATTAGTTATGGTATTAGTGATGCAAAGGATATTGCATTGTATTGTATTTGCGATGAAATTTGGGAAGGCACTGAAATTGTTAATAATTGTAATAGAATTAGCAACTACCTTTGTGAGATTGGGAGTACTGTAAGATTGTTATTTCAAGATATTGCAGACGCTGAATAATGTTTTGGAGTTGAAAAATATTCAACTTAAATTGGGGAGTTGCAATATGTAACAGCTGAGGTTGTTCTAGCACGTTATAGTAGGGGGGAGTTAGTTGATCTAACTACAACCCTTTAGAAAACGAAACTATTACAACTGTAAAATAAATAAACACGAGATCCGACGATAGATTAAATAATACTAAAGTTTAATAACTGTATAGTGAACAATAAATTACTAGGAAGACACCAGCGAAACTAAATATCTACGCCACAAAAAGGAAACTCACTTACTCACCCCACCAACCACTCACACAGGTCTATATATATAAACATTCCTACAGAAAGTTCCCGAAATAAACGTTACCTTTGCCCTCGCACAAACTAACCAATCACGCATCAATACGTCATCAGGTTACATCACTCAAGGCCAAATCTGGCGTAAACATTCGTTTCCACAACGTTATCGAATATTCGGGAACATACTAATATTAACTGAACGAGTCAAAACACCTGACAACAAGCGAGCGAGGAAAAAAAACTACTCACTAGAAAAGAAGGTCAGGTCACGGAGTACAGTACGCTCTGGCGGTTGTCAAGAAGAAATGAACACATGCTCACCAGTGTAACACGAAAACGGGGGAGGGCAAGGGATAGCTTGCAGATGCTACAACATGTATAATATGTAAATCATATTCCTGAAACATTAGACTCCAATTTAACAAGCGTCGATTTCGACCTTTCATCCTATGCAAAAACACCAATGGGTTATGATCAGTATAGACATTTACATGGTCTACAGCTGTACACATGTACACCTCGAAATGTTGCACGGCCAAAATTAAGGCCAAGGCTTCCTTTTCTATAGTTGTACATCACCTGTGTACATCCACTAGATTTCCTGAGGCGATTCCTCTTAGAAATATTAAGACACAGAGTATTGTGAAAGCTCTAGTAAAGTTTTTTACTTTATTTGGATTGCCCAAAGAAATAGTCTGATCAGGGCAGTAACTTTATGTCGAGACTGTTTGAACAAGTTATTGGTGAACTGGGGACAAGACAAATTAAGTCGTCTGCGTACCACCCAGAATCTCAGGGAGTTTAGAGAGATTCCACGCTACTTTAAAGAATATGATGAGAACATATTGCTATGATAGCGAGAAAAATTGGGACGAAGGAATACATTTGCTGTTATTTGCAGCTAGAGAGTCAGTTCAAGAATCACTAGGATTTAGTCCTTTTGAGTTAGTGTTTGGACATAATGTTCGTGGGCCGTTGGCTCTGTTAAAAGAAAAATGGATCCCTGATGATCCTCAAATGAATGTATTAGATTATGTGCAGAAGTTTAGAGATAGGCTGCATAAGGTTTGTGAATTAGCAAAAGAGAATTTGGGATGTGCCCAAGAGAAAATGAAATTTTGATATGACAGGAAGGCCAGGACAAGAAGTTTTAAACCTGGAGATAAGGTCCTTGTTTTATTTCCCCTGGAGTCAAACCCTCTCCAGGCTAGATTTTATGGACCCTGTGAAATTGAGACAAAAATTAATGATCTCAATTATATTATAAAAACTCCAGATAGGAGAAAGAGTACACAGTTGTGTCATATTAATATGTTGAAAATGTATCATGAAAAGCCAGTTGAGATTGTTGCTGTAGTGAATGAAGTAGATAATGATATTGAGTCACCAGAAGAGACTCAAGATGTACATCTCAGACGTGATGTGATATCCCCTAAGTTGTCAAATTCTGAGATTTTACAGAATATTGATGGTAAATTAAATCATTTGGAAGTATGTCAAAGAGAACAGTTGAAAGATTTGATTGTTAGATATAAAGATTTGTTTGCTGATGTACCAAGGAGAGCTACTCTCATTTCCCACGATGTAGATGTTGGGGATGCCAAACCCATTAAGCAGCATCCTTATAGGATAAATCCTCAGAGGGGAGAATTGGTTAAGAAAGGAATTGATTATATGTTAGAAAATAATATTGTTCAACCATCTCACTCGGACTGGAGTTCCCCATGTATACTTGTACCAAAACCTGATGGAGCTGTTAGGTTTTGCACACCTCGTCCTTATATCCTCAACCCTAAATCTTGTCGAATCCCTAATCCTGCCCCACACCCATCAACCAAGACAACAAGAGGAAAACAAAAAGAAAATCATAATTAAATAAGGTTGTTCTCAAGGAGCATTCGGGAGGGGCTCTTTAGCTCTGGGGTCAGAAAAGGCTTTAAAATACGTATCCACCCCCCCCCCCCCAAAAAAAAACCCCCAACCAACCTAGGGGACGTACGCACGTGTAACAACATCTACTAGAAAAACAAAATGGAGGTTAAATCGTAAATTAACATTCTGCCCACGTAATACAAGGTTGGCACTTCATGGTCAATTACCAAACCAAGTTGATATCGGTGCTCTACTATAGTCATATTGCTTGTAGTTCAAACTGCCACACTAAAGTGGTGAAATCGTTGTGTGTAAGGTAATGTTGGCTCAACATTACAAAGCTACTGGGCCTGTGTTTTGAGTGAGATCGCTCATGTTGTACATCAAAATAAAGATAAAATCTTCTATCGCAGGGATTCTCACACGTGAAGTACTTTGCTCCCATTGGCAGAGCTTTAAACAGAGGAGGAATTTCAGTTAGAAGAGGAAATCCAAAGTGGCCAAGTGCTTTGTGTATGTCAAATTAATGAAATGCCAATGTACACAATTATAATTATTTTGTCTCAATAATTCCCATAGCAAACATACCGCAGCTTTAATTCTTGTTTGTCACAAATCCACGTTTTGCACAATGAAAAATTCGACGTTAAACGTTCGGGGCTTAAATCATGATGATAGGGAGTTAGAACAAACTGGAACTGTGAAACAGCTTGATAAGTGCTACAGTGCATTTGTTATACTTCTTCTACAGACTAAAAAAATCTCCAGTTATTCAGAAAATCGAAATAGAACAAACAAAAATTAAAGTCGCGAATGATGAAAAAAACTAGACAACTTCGAGATATGAAATAAGGGGTACGGAAGACTGAGCCGGTTTTTCACCTGTTGTGCAACACATTGCGCAATAAGCCGCCGACCCCTGTTGGAAAACTAAGCCGATTTTTTTTTGTAGATATCGACTATGTTGTTTTCGAACTTTAGATCGATTAGCCTGATGCACCAACCCTTGTGGACTTGTCTTGAAAGTTCCGTCAGAACGACCAATGCATGCGAAAGTTTCCATAGACATTTTGCAAGCCACTTTACATTGAAAACTCGCAGAAGAACGGCTACCAACTGAACTAAAGGTCAGATCATCCTATCAGTACCATAATGTTCCTGTGAGACGCTTGTGTGAGCGTGAGAGAATTAGGGAGACCCTCATTACTGAGTACAATGAGCAAAGGCTGTCCCAGGCAGAGTTTGTACACAAAATGGCTCTCAAGATGCTACTCGTTAAGTTGTGAGGCAGCTGTTATAATTACATGTTTTTAATTCTTACAAACTTCACCAGAAAAAAATCAAAGAAACAGTCTCGATAAGTGGCGAACGGAAGAGGTTGACTAGTCGTTAGAAAAATTAAGTTTAATCGATATGCCAAAAACCGGCTCTGTCTTTCAACAGCTTTTACGAGCTACCTTTGAAGTTTTGAACAATGGGATTAAAAATCCGGCTCAGTTTTCCGGTACCCATGAAATAAATGAAAGTGAGGAAACATGGGATCACGATGGGAGGAACATGGCCTGGGACTCCTTAGAACCATTTGCTGTGTACTGTGCAAATACATTGTCTTTTCTAAAGTTTGTGTCTGGTTTTTACAGCGCGTCGACAAGACAACGGGCACTTAGCGTCTTGTTTGAGGTTTTCTTCCTTCTAAACTTCAATAATTTAATCCAGGACAATGGAATACCGAGACGGACATTCCTTCTCTCACTTTGGTTTTTATGTTCACTAATTGTACGCTTATAAATAAGGTGGGTATCAGTGTTTTTCGTTCAATTATGAAGGGGGTGGGACGAATTGTTGCATTGTTGATATCGATAATACGCGCATAAATTTGTGGGCGGAATAATTATGGCGACTTTATCCGTCTCGGTATCATGTGGGTCGGATTTAAATATCAAGCCGGGCTATTTTTAGAAGGTTGACATCACCCTCTGAAAAACATTCATAATCTTTGACTAAGTATCTAAACACCAACTCCAGCTCTTCATCACAAAACCTTTTATCATAAACCTTAAACCTTACCCTGAAAGAGGTCGACTATACACATTTACCGTCTTTTGCTTGGGTGTCGGGTACGGGAGGTATCATACTAACCCAGACACTATCAAATGCTGGTAGACAAGACGTGCACACCAAAGTTTCCTATGTTTCCTGAGTAAATCCGAGAAAAACCTATCATTCTAAGCCCGGTCAGGCACAGTCAGCTTCTGCCATTCTTTTTTGACGTATATTTTGCTGGCAGCATCTGGCTGTCTGACTGCAGGGTTCCCGTGTAGCCTTGGAATTCCAGGGATCCCTGGCAAACCAGTCCTGACAAAAGCCCTGGAAATTGAGAATTAGACCTGGAAAAGCCCCGGAATTCTCTTGGGGTTTAATGGCCTTAAAAAAATCCTTTCAAGTTGTGTTTCAGGTGAAAAAATTGTGACGCAAAACTTTCCTTCGCGCACACGATAGTAGCCCTGAAATTTCACATTTTAGGCCTGGAAAAGCTGTGGAAAATTATTCTCAAGGAGGTGCAGGAACCCTGTGACTGGCATAGTATGATACCTCCCTTAGGGCCCCAAACCCAGACAAATAAATTACTCTACAGCGATGACGTCGCTCGCAGACAGTTAACAAGTCCCATTCCCTTCCCCTACAGTATTGCCAAGTAAAACAAGGCCAATATTTCAGCCCAATTAACACTATTACTTCCGGACTTTCAGTGACTTTAAAAGGTTACTCGGTATTTTCTTCCGTCGTATCACCTGATAGATGGTCAGTAACGGTTTTCATGTCCTTAGCGAAGTGTCCTTAACGTGAACAACTGTCAAGAATGCAGGGAATGTTGGTTTTTCCAATACTTGCTGAATTTTTTACTCCAAGCCGGAGAATTCCAACTTTTGACTTATTTTCTGTTCTGACCGCGCAAGCTGATAGTGAGTGGCTTTCTTATCTTGCCATAGTACTTATCTATCTATCTATCTATCTATCTATCTATCTATCTATCTATCTATCTATCTATCTATCTATCTATCTATCTATCTATCTATCTATCTGTCTGTAAGTCTGCCTACCTGTCTGCCCACCTGCCTGCCTATCTATCTATCTATCTATCTATCTATCTATCTATCTATCTATCTATCTATCTATCTATCTATCTATCTATCTATCTATCTATCTATCTATCTATCTATATCTATCTATCTATCTATCTATCTATCTATCTATCTATCTATCTATCTATCTATCTATCTATCTATCTATCTATCTATCTATCTGCCTGCCTGTCTGTCTGTCTGTCTGTCTGTCTGTCTATCTAACAGTCTGATTGTGTGTCTATCTGTCTATCTGTATATCTATCTATCTATCTATCTATCTATCTATCTATCTATCTATCTATCTATCTATCTATCTATCTATCTATCTATCTGCCTTCCTGCCTGCCCGCTGCCTGTCTGTCTATCCTTTGGTCTGTCTTACCCGTCCGTCCACCTCTCCTTCTGTGGTCACACACACATAAAAATACACACGGAAACACATGTCAATGCTGGCATATATTAAGGCACATTCCACAATCGCATATTAGTACATTTAACCCATTTAACCCTCTCTTCTCCCTCTCTCTCTCTTTCTCTCTCCCTCTCTTTCTGATCTAGACAATTTCCCATAATAATCCGCAGACTTCCGTTATAACTCATTGGCGGCAAGGCTCTACGCAGCAGCTGAACGTTTGTCAAAAACAGTCTCTCCGCGCGGCGGTCTTATCAAATGGAGAACACACACGCACGCACACACACTCACACACACAGACAAATACACACAGACAAGCACGCGCGCGCACATACACACACATTCTGTTTTTACATTTTTACTTTTTGAAGGAAATGGCCTGAAATTTGAAGAAAAAACAACAAAAACAAAACCTTCCAGGTGGATACAAAAGCGAGTAGGTTAGAATAGCCTACTTAAACTTTGAAAAATTAATTTATAATTTTTAAAGTGACAATTTTATCATTGAGCAAAAAAGAAAAACAAAACTTTTTAAAAAATGGCCAAAATTGCAGCACGATGAATCACTCACGCTAGTATAATTATTGTGTAAGTAAGAAAGTGAGGTGCCACATTTGAACTTTGTGCGGGGCACTGCTGGGACCTCACACGTTTTTTTTTTTTTTACATAAATCAATTTCCGTTGAGCAGTCTATCTATCTATCTATCTATCTATCTATCTATCTATCTATCTATCTATCTATCTATCTATCTATCTATCTATCTATCTATCTATCTATCTATCTATCTATCTATCTATCTTTCTATCTATCTATCTATCTATCTATCTATCTATCTATCTATCTATCTATCTATCTATCTATCTATCTATCTATCTATCTATCTATCTATCTAGTTCCTGTTTTCTTATCTGTCTTTGTGTGGTTTTATTTGCCCGGGTATTGTGTCTGTCACGTGTTAGAAGCTTTTTTTTTTTTTTCATGTTTTTAATTTTTACCCTTTTAATTTTGCCTGTTCATTCCTTGTGGGGCATCCATAAAAGTAACGTAGGCTCCATTTTGGCAGTTTCCAGCTTCCCTGTCCACAGGTATGCATTTCGTAGTGCTTGGTTTCAACCCCGTCCCCTCTCCATGTACGAATGTGCCACGGTTGGAAAGGTGAATGTCAATAACAAAACCTTGATATTTTAAGACTTGAAATGGCATATTGCGTCGATTGCTTGATTGTTTCGTTTGAATGATTGTCTAGGTCTTTATTTTAGGAGATTCGCTGCTATTTGGCATTTACACCTCATTTTCTCTGGTTCTTGTTTCTGTCTATTTTTGTGGTACAGATTAGTTTTTTTTTAGAATTTTGCCCGAGCAGCGGCTTTGTTCGGCCTGCTCTTCTCGACTTTCAACTGCCAAGGTGTATTTGTCGTGCGCAACGTGCACACGGGCCCTCCGAGTTTTTGGCCCTTATCTGAGAAGACTAGGTGCTCGATACTGGCATGGGATCAGAGACAGGAATATTTCTTAAGATTGTGCGCGGGTGATTGCTGGGCGCTTCTGTTTTGTCCTATTATTCCGTTACATTCTGGCCGCTTCTGGTAGGGTTCCTTTTGTCTTATTATTTCGTTACATTCTACCGTCTTCCTTCTTCCTAGCACAATGTGGTTGTACCGTGTCGAAGTGTTTTCTCTGAACTCAAACTCAAATACTAAAACATAGGACAACATAATACCAATCATAACAAATAACATAGAACTCCATGGGGTAATAAAAACGCTAAACGTTTTACAGCCAATTTTCAACTCATATTCAATTCTGGCAAGTAAAAAGGTGTGTTTTAAGATGTTTCTCGAACATTTCAGTGTTTTGTGCACTTCTCAAGTCTTACGGCAGTGCATTTCAGGTCCTCGGGCCGTACGTAAAAAGGCAATTTTCTTTCTTCTGTATAGCCACCCCCCCCCCCCGTCTTTTTGCCCTCAGATGCCGTCAAGTGCAATCTATTCATCTGTCTGCGTACTGAATGACCCGCTTGCTTGAAAATAATGTCTGTCTACTCTAATGGTGTTTTGAAATTATGGGACAAAGAAAGGAAAACGTTATGTAATTATTGATTTTCTAAAGACCTGCATAAGGATATAATTATATTTCCTTTCTTTTCCCCTTACTCTTTCTTTACTTCTATCTTTATCTCTCTCTCTCTCTCTATTTCTTTTCGCTCTTTCTCTCTTTTTTCTCTCTCACTCTCATACTCTCTCTCTTAAGCAAGCATTCCTTCTCTCGCATTCCTGCTCTCTCTTTTTCTCTCTTTTTCTTTCTCTCTCTCTCTCTCTTTCTTTCTTTCTCTCTCTTTTTCTGTCTTTCTCGCTCTCTCTCTTCCTTTCTCCCACTTCTGTTCTCCCTCTCTTTCTTTCTTTCTTTCTTTCTTTCTTTCTTTCTTTCTTTCTTTCTTTCTTTCTTTCTTTCTTTCTTTCTGTCTCTCCTTTTCTCTATCTGTTCTCCCTCTGTCTCTCTTACTTTTTTCTATCTCTCTTTTTCTCTAGGTGTTCTCATTCTTTCGTTCCCTCTCCTTCTCCTTCTCTCTCCCTCTTCCCATCCCCTTCTGTCTCTTTCTCTATCCTTTTACTTCTATCGTCAGTGTTCCCATGTAAGGGTGTTTTTGAGATATATAGGTCTACTACTTTTCGAAAAAGCACGCTCGTAAAAAAAAAAAAAAACGCGCAGAAAAAAACAGCAACAGCCCACACACACACACACACCATTCGTGGGAATAAACTTCCAGGCTGTTTATCCTTGAACGACTGACTGACTTTCGACCGTAGTTTTTGTCTACCTGGCACATCTGCAATAATTCATTGTGTGGAAGGCGAGCGCACTGCGGCTCAGGTCAACGAGCGTTTCTGTTGGTGTGCAGTTTTTTTCACGAGTGGCTGAAGGAAACAGCACGCGTTCACTACAACTCTTCCTGCACCTGCCGCACTTCGTTGCACCTTCTGCGTCGTTCAGTAGTGTGCAGGGTTGTTGAGTGTCTTTCTCACAGTGAAATTCATTGTTTTCCCAGCGGGGGCCTTGCTTGTTTTCCTCTGCTGTTGTCCTTCGTCATTATTATTATTATTATATTATTATTGTTGTTGTTATTATTATAAATATTGGCTGTTATTGTTTTGTTTCAGTTATGGTGCTTGAAAAATCTTTAAGAACGACGGCAGCCACAGCAGCAAAAACTACAACAGCTAAAACACATGCATGCACACATGATTGTACACATAAAATCTAAGACATAACCTACAAACGCGAGAGAGAGAGAGAGAGAGTGTGTGTGTGAGAGAGAGAGAGGGAGAGAGAGAGAGTGTGTGTGTGTGTGTGAGAGAGAGAGAGTGTGTGTGTGAGAGAGAGAGAGAGGGAGACAGAGAGTGTGTGTGTGTGTGTGAGAGAGAGAGAGACTGAGACAGAAAGAGACATAGAGAGAGGCTTATTAGAAGTTGGAAAGGATAGAATGAAGAAAGAATTATATTTATGTGTTTTACTGAAGAAGACAAAGAACCTCAGAGAGATATCATGCTAGAGCAACATTTTGTAGTCTGTCTCTTTCACTCTGCCTTCCCCCGTCCCCCTCTCTCTTTCTTTACTCCTTCTCTCTCTCTCTCTCTCTCTTTCCCCCTGAGTGTGTGTATTTATCTATCTGTCTGTCTATCTATCTATCTATCTATCTATCTATCTATCTATCTATCTATCTATCTATCTATCTATCTATCTATCTATCTATCTATCTATCTATCTATCTATCTATCTATCTATCTATCTATCTGTCCAGCATTCTGCTTGTCCATCTGTCTGTTTGCCATTAAGCCTGCCTGTCTGTATGTCTGTCTGTCTATCTATCTATCTATCTATCTATCTATCTATCTATCTATCTATCTATCTATCTATCTATCTATCTATCTATCTATCTTTCTATCTATCTATCTATCTATCTATCTATCTATCTATCTATCTATCTATCTATCTATCTATCTATCTATCTATCTATCTATCTATCTATCTATCTGTCCAGCATTCTGCTTGTCCATCTGTCTGTTTGCCATTAAGCCTGCCTGTCTGTATGTCTGTCTGTCTATCTGCCAGCTTTATGCCTGACGTCATAAATAAACTACATGTATAGGACTCTCAGTCTATTCTGTATACTAAAATCAGCGACGCCATAAATTATACTTTTATATCCCTACAAGAGACAAAGACAACCACACTGTTACCCATGTGTAAACCATGCTGCGTATGCATGCGTCATAATGTAGTATCCCAATACGAATCTAACACGCTTGGCAGGCACACACTTTTAGTGTCTCTTTATTTCGCAGTCCCACATTACTGTCACCTGCAATAACACTTACATTACACAGGTCTGAATATCCCCAGAAAACCTGAAGTGGCACGGAGATAAGCGTAAAAAATACATTTGAAGTGTAAAACACAGCCGTGCAAGCAGATTCCACCAGGCGGAACGACCCTTACAGGATTCCGTCCTCTATGGCTAATGTTTAGCACACAGGTTTTCATAATGGGGGAAGCGATCCTCACCGGGGTCTCTATATATCGTCATTTCTTTGGGTCGCTAGCTGAATAAATCAAAATAGCAATAAACATAAATAGTAACTCCTATATCACTCTGTCCGTGTCTGTCGGTCTCTCTCTCCCTCTCTCTCAGTCTCTCTCTCTCTCACTCTCTCTTCTCTCTCCCTCTTTCTCAGTCTCTCTTTATCTCTCTGTGTATTTCTCTGTCTGTTCGTTTCTCTCTGGTTCCGCTTCCCTAGCTCATCCTGTGTGCATGTGTGTGAAGGAGGGAGAGAAACAAAAAAAGGGGAGAGACAGAGAGTGAGTGTGAGAGGGAAAGAGAGAGAGAGAGAGACATAGAAAAAGAGAGACACAGAGAGAGAGAGAGAGAGAGACAGAGGCAGAGAGAGAGAGAGAGAGAGAGAAGCAGAGGTGGATCTGCTATGAATCTAATGAAACTTAAGTTTCAGCAGTCCCCCCCCCCCCCATCCCGGAGGGGCGCTGGAAAAGTTTGTTTAATGAGTGAATTTTTGATGTTGCCCTAGTGTTGCTGGTTGCCAACTAGGGGCGCCATAACAGTTCAAGCTTCAGAGTCTCAGAAGTGTAGGCCCGTCACTGAGAGAGAGAGAGAGAGAGAGAGAGAGAGAGAGAGAGAGAGAGAGAGAGAGAGAGAGAGAGAGAGAGAGAGAGAGAAAAGAGAGAGAGAGAGAGAGAGAAAGAGAGACAACGTGGAATAGGGGTGAAGGGCATGTGTGTGTGTGGGTTTGGGGAGGGGGGGGGGTCTCGGGTATTGATCAGAGCAGTAAAGGGGGCAGTGCAGCAGAACAGGTTGGAAAACCCTGGTATAACATATACACCAGGACCAGACGGCAGTATGACGAGGGCTGAAGGTTGCGGGCTGTCACATGACAGTTTGTCACAGTCATTGTTTTGTAGCCGTCACACACATGCACTGACTGTCCTCAGCTGGTGTGGCCACGGAGCACAGAGACTAGTCTGGAAGACCCGCTGCTGCGCACGGAGCCAACTTTTTGTTGTGTCTGTTTGACTCAGTGTGCGAGATTTCTCACTCTGTCTGTCTGTCTTTCATTGTCTGTCTGTATGTGTGTGTCTGTCTATCTGTCTGACTCCCTTTCTGTCTCTCTTTCTCCCCCTCTCTGTCTGTCTCTGTCTCTCTCTGTGTCCGTATGTCGCTGTCTTTTTTTCTCTCTCTCTATTCTCTGTCTCTCTCTCTGTGTCTCTGTCTCTCTCTCCCCCTGTCTCTCTGTGTGTACACCATCATTTCATAAAACATTTTTTTAATTTAGTAAATCCGGAAAGACCTTGTCATACTAATCCCGGTCAGACACAATCAGCTTCTACCACTAGAAATATTCTTGGGTGTACATTTTGCCGGTAGCAACTTGACTGTGACGTTCCGGGCTTGAAGCTACCCGGGTCTTCAACCCTGCTTTGATTTCCCTATCTGCTTTTTTGAATAGTGTGTGGGGTGGCTTTCTGTCCTTGCCCTGCTCAAAAGATTGGCGCGCGAATTGCAGAATTTCAAAGGTCTTCAACCTAATGGGCTGTCTCACTTTTCATGGTTTTCAACATAACGAATAAAACTGCTTAGGAGTGGGGGGGGGAGGGTTCATACTTAACCCGGAACGTCACAGCCAGCAAAATGTACACCCAAGAAATAATGGCATAAGCTGACTGTGCTTGACCGGTCTTAGTTTGAAAAGGTATCTCCTGATTAACAAAGAAAATAATAGGAAATTATGGTGTGCACTTCCCTGCTTAGTATGAAAACCTTTTTAGCCGTATTTGACAGCACAGCGAGGAAGTATTTATTATTATGTGCAATGTGTATCAAGGCTTAAATGGACCGGAAACGAAACTGTCGGGATTTCCAGGTATTTCATTCTCTTTGTAGTAGTTCAATACGCTTTCGTTCAGTGGGTGGGTTTTCCAGTGGTTTTCAAAATGAGGAATATGGTGCAAACTTCCATGAGATAACGAATAGGCCGATTTGGAGAACAGGTGGAGGTGGGGGAATATTGAGGGATGCCTGCGCAAAGACCGTTTCGCCAGTTTTGTAAATTTTACAGGAGAGCGGTTTGAAAGTTTGACATGAAGTATCAAATGTCTGTTAGGACTTTTAAATCCTCATCAATAATTAGGTGGAATTCGCAGCATGTCAAAATGTAGCACTTACCAAGGCGAAAAAGAACAATGGAAACAAAACAAAAATCGAAAATTTTCTAGTTACGATGTTTGCGCGGGCACCTCCCGATATGCTGTCGATGAGGAAGTTTACTTGAGCCGATATGAACTGATATTTCCCAAAACGGTGATTAAATCGCTGGTGCCAATGGGGGAAAAGGGACACTGTTATCAGCCAAGTGTGATTTCATTGGAAACTGACAGTTTTTTTTGTTGTCCCGTCTGAACAAACTCAGAAGCCTTCGCCATTAAACTTTGCTGTTTAATCGCAAAGTCGTCCCCTTAGAATGACTAAGTTCTAACTTCCTTTCGCCAACTTTTGAGATATCGGGGATTGAAATTTCAAGAGATTATAGCTTTTAGAACAAAGATTTTTTTTCTTTTTAGTAATATTTACAAAGTACCACACTGAGTCTGCTTGATACTTTGGCACACAGTGGAGAAGGCCTGTAGTGTGTAACTCAGTTCAGCCAAGAAGTGGAGATAGAACTTTGTCATTCTAAGGGTAGCCACACAAAGGCCACCGAATTCGGTCACCGAGCCACTAGGCGCTTTAGGTGAGAGGAATTGCACTATGAAATTCCAACAACTGCACATAGAGCCCACCTAGATTCGGTCCGTTTATGTAGTGCAATTCTTCTCACCTAAAGCGCCTAGTGATTCGGTGACCGAATTCGGTGGCCTTTGTGTGGCGACCCTAAGGGTCGAAATGTATATGGAACTGACAAAACCAGGCTAAAGGTGAAATTACATTATGAAGGAATAGTATGATCTTGGCAGTTCTGTGTTCATTAGAGATTACTATCTCAATCCTAAGCAAAGTTACGCATTTTTGAAGTGGAAGAAGGTGAGAATCATGTTTTTGAGAAAATTGATCTTGAAGTTTAGCAATCGGTCTTAGCATTATTGACATAGTGGCTGCTAAGAACTCATTCAGAAACCGTTTCGTTTTTACTGGAATAAATTTGGAAATCTCTGAGCTGAGCTATGGGACAGAACTCAAACGTTCCTTTAGAGGGATTTACTTAGGAATCTTGTCTTTCACCCTGAAGCTGGGTTTTCGTTTGTACGGACGCAGAAAATGCGACAGAAACGGCGAAGATCGATCAAGTGGTACAAAGAAGGAATGTTTCCATGTGTACGGAAATAGCGTTGCAGTACACACGAAAACATTCTATTTCAATACTAGAGGGGTATTTGACGCTTCCGCTGCCGTTTCCGTTTCCGTACACATGAAAACCCACCATAAGCCCGATTCCGTCCGATCCACTCAAACATACTGAGCCGCCAGCACTTGCACAGTTATTCAAACAGTAGACATTTACTTGAGGTTGTGCGGATAAGTGGCCTACACAGACAGGCCACAATGTAGCAGTTACATGCTTTTGTTATAAAGGAATGTCTTTATTGATAACATGGGGTTTCCAGCCTGGGGGTTGTCACCCCTGGGAGGGAGGGGGTGCCAGTGCACTTTCAAGAAGTGGGGAGAAAAAACAACAACAATAATAACATTAACAACACCTCCCTTCTTTTTTCTCTCTCTCTCTCTTTCACCCCGTCTCTCTGTTTGCCCCTCTCTCTCTCTCTCCTTCTGTCTGTCTCTCTTTCTGCCTGTCTCTCTGCGTGTCTCTCTATAGTTATAACCTCTCTGTTTCTCTCTCTCTGTCTGTATTTCTCTCTCTCTCTCTCCTTCTGTCTGTCTCTCTTTCTGCCTGTCTCTCTGCGTGTCTCTCTATAGTTATAACCTCTCTGTTTCTCTCTCTCTGTCTGTATTTCTCTCTCTCTCTCTCCTTCTGTCTGTGTCTCTTTCTGCCTGTCTCTCTGCGTGTCTCTCTATAGTTATAACCTCTCTGTTTCTCTCTCTCTGTCTGTATTTCTCTCTCTCTCTCTCCTTCTGTCTGTGTCTCTTTCTGCCTGTCTCTCTGCGTGTCTCTCTATAGTTATAACCTCTCTGTTTCTCTCTCTCTGTCTGTATTTCTCTCTCTCTCTCTCCTTCTGTCTGTGTCTCTTTCTGCCTGTCTCTCTGCGTGTCTCTCTATAGTTATAACCTCTCTCTCTCTCTCTCTCTGTCTGCATTTCTCTCTCTCTCTCTCTCCTTCTGTCTGTGTCTCTTTCTGCCTGTCTCTCTGCGTGTCTCTCTATAGTTATAACCTCTCTGTTTCTCTCTCTCTGTCTGCATTTCTCTCTCTCTCTCTCCTTCTGTCTGTCTCTCTTTCTGCCTGTCTCTCTGCGTGTCTCTCTATAGTTATAACCTCTCTGTTTCTCTCTCTCTGTCTGTATTTCTCTCTCTCTCTCTCCCCCCACCTCTTTCTTTTTTTTTTTTGTAACTGACTGTCTCCCTATCTGTCTCTGTCTATTCACATGTATGCGTTTCTCTCCCTCCCTATTGATATGTATGTGTGTGTCTGTGTATATGTGTGAGAGAGAGAGATAGGGAGAGAGAGAGAGAGAGAGAGAGAGAGAGAGAGACAGACAGACAGACAGACAGACAGACAGACAGACAGACAGACAGATAGATAGATAGATAGATAGATAGATAGATAGATAGATAGATAGATAGATAGATAGATAGATAGATAGATAGATAGATAGATAGATAGATAGATAGAGAGAGAGAGAGAGAGAAAAAAAGAGAAAGTTTGGACGGAGGGGAGGGCAGGGCAGTTTGTTCTTCTGATTTTTGGGGAGGAGATTGGAGGTTGGTGGTGAAGGACTCGTGTGTTTGGTCAGAGTTGATTAGGGATCGCGAAGCAAAAAGGTCGTTAACCCTGCGTCAATTAAAGCGTATGAAATCTTGCTAGTATTCCAGAGATACGTTATGTAAATACTAGAGGAAAGAAAAGTAGCTGATCTCATTTTATTAGTCCAAAAACATGTTTGCTGCAGCTGTCCGAATTTCGTTGGCCATTATCAATCTGGCTTTTGTTACTTGTACGTACGTACCCCGAGCCTTTTGCACTAGGTGTGCGTACCCATACGTTCCTCTCCCTAACCCCGTCCTTATCCTCAACCCTAAATCTTATCGAATCTCTAACCCTGCCCCGTACCTGTTCAACCAAACAAAGCAGGAGGAAAAACGAAAAGAAAATCTGACAGAAAAATTAATTAAGGCTGTTGTTAGGAGTATTTGGGGGGGGGGGGCAGCTCTCTAGCTCTGGAATAAAAAGAAAAGGCGTTAAAATACGTACCCCTAGCGCAAAATGCTTGTGGTACGTACGCACACGTAACAACAACAATCTATCTAGAAAGTGCTGCATGCAACACAGTTTCTAGTTAAGATAGTAGCACACCTGAGTCAAGTCTGTGCTGCGTCGGTTTTGTCTGGGACTTGGACTCTCTTTGAATCATCAACTATGGAGACAAACCTGTTTCAATCTCACTAGTGGGCGAGGTCACGCTTGACTCCATTGTCTACAAAACCAACGCAAAGCGGACGTGACTCAGTGCGCGATAAGACTAATTGGTTGATGTTTGATGCTTTGATCGGCCAACTAGCGGGATACGGACGTTCATGACATTGGAGTTTTAATGTGACCCGGCGCACCAGCCAACTGGTGAAACTCAGTGTCGTGACGTCACGACTCAACTAATCGACAGCTCAAAATTGGGCTGGTGCACGCCAAGGCAAAGAATGTAAGGGGAGTAACTCAAACCTCTACATTCTTTGGCCAAGGCTATTGGTGGCGACAGGCTGGTACATTTGAAAGGACATCTGACCTCGCTAGTGTAAGCCCCGAGACACAGGATAACGGGACGGTTCGATTCGCCAAATTACGCACGTATCATGCATGTCAACAATGCAACAATTCGCATCACAACCCTTCATAACTGAACGAACAGGTCTAGATCTAGTACCATAGAGCTCTTTGAGTGATACTGACCATGTTTATACGCGCGCAAGTTGTGGGCATAATAATAGTGAAAGGAGGAATGGTCCGCCTCGGTGTTCTGTGTCTCAGGTGTAAGCCTATTGTCTGACCTGCCATTGTTGTAGCGAATTGATCCTAGCGAGAGTGACAAGGACAAGGAGTGAAGAAAATAATATTTAAAAAATGGGGGGGGGGGGATCTTAACGGCCAGAGCTTCTGTGAGGTAAACATTGTTGATCCTGGCCTTGACCCCACAGAAGCAGGTGAAGAAAAGAACAGTCATGACTGCCGATGCGAAAGAAATTAGGAAGGTAAAAAATAGTTTTCACAATAGTTTTCGCGCTGTTGGTAGGCCTACTTTGTGAGATGGGTATTGCAGTATTAAACCAGGTAATAATAATAATACACAGCATATAGTGCTTCATCCCATTAACAACTCGGCTGTAAGGGCTTTACAACATTTATATCATATAATTCACACACAGACTACACAGGCAAACTCACGGATCAAAAATAAACCAAACTAGACGGACATTCATAGTGTAAAAAGATGACTCGTCAGTTGATGTTTAAAAGTCAGAAAATGTTCAGTCTCTCTCAAAGACAAAGGCAGAGAAGTCCAAATCTGAGGCCTTTGAAAAGAAAACGATCTTTCACCCACCGTCTTAAAGGACATCTTAGGAATTTTAAACAAATTTTCAACTATAAAGGTATGTCACAGACGGTTGCTGCCAACAAAATGTACACTAAAGAAATAATGGCAGAAGCTGATTGTGCCTGACCGGGCGTAGTATGATAGTACATTGCCATCCCACATTCTATTGGCTTTCCCCTCCCGGATTTACTGTGAAAACATGAAATTATGGTATATAGTTTTTGTCTGCCAGTAATCGACTGTTTCACTCCGGGGCTTAATATGATAGTGTCTCCGCGGATTCGCAAAGAAAATACAGGAATTTATGGTGTGCACTTCTTGTCTAGGAGCAGCTGAGTGTACCGTTCCGGGCTTAGTGTGATACTCGCCTACGGTCGTGATATACCAAAGTTCTCACATAACTAGTGCGGCAGCTCGGAACTGCTTGAAAATCCCTGTAGGACTATGTCATAATTGCTCGCGCTCCCCCAGCTGTCGCAGCTGGGAGCGTTTGTTTACAATCTGGTCAAGGTCACATGACTAGAGCCCACGTGACTCACCCACTTTTTTTTTTTTTAGCGCTTGCGTGCCTTCTCACACCACAGAGCGTGAACGGTAGACGCAGCAGTGTGTGATGTGGAGTGCACCGCACCGGAATTTCTTTTGCAGAACTGTGAAGTTTTTTTTTGCGTGCTCGATTTGTGTGTGATTCCCTTTTATCAGAGAGACGTGTGGGTATGATTTGGTGAGGTGTGCTTCTTTTCTTTAGCTTAGAAGTTGAAGAGAGCGGCTAGCACTTAAACTAGGTCACAGCTGTTCGGGTTTTTGAAACACGCTTCGTTTGTTTACATTTTTCTTGGATTTACGATCGCTGTTTTTCTGCAATTAATGTGTTCAGTTTTCAGTCAGTTAACAAGAATTCTGAGAGTATTCCTTCAGTCTGACAGCGCAACGGATTAAAAAACAACAACGCCATTCTTTGCTGTTCTGTGGATTTCGTAACAGAAGGAAAAATCTCACTCGAGGCAGGTGCACAGATAAATAATTATTTTGTGGCGGTGTTTTTGACACACTCGGGCGTTCGTGGCTGTGTGATCAATAAATAAAAGACTCGGTGTGCTGAAAAGTAGTCTAAACCTCTGAAGAACAAACCAACCAACAAACGGAGATAAAGGTAAGCAGATAGAGAAAGAGCACATTCACAGCATTGGATGTATGCAATTCAACCTGTGTATTTTGTAGCCATCTCAGTTTACTGCCATCCCACATTCTATTGGCTTTCCCCTAATATAATTATTCAGTTAGTCGAAAGACACATCATCAATAAATTATCAATAAACCTATGCATTCATTCATTCAGTCATCAACCAGTAATTTTGCATGGCGTGCGTCCTTTTTTTCCCTCTATTTTTTTTTTATACCCAAGCGCCTCTTTTTTCTATTTATATGAAAACTAGGGGGAGGGGAGGATATCGTCAGTTGACACAAAAAGCGAGTTTTATGGTTACCTCTCTCAGCTTTTAGCTAATACCTTTAGCTTTGATCCTCCCATAGCGATTAAGTGAAAAACAACCGCAACCGTTGTCCAACAATAGGGGCAAAATTAGTAAAGGCATCCTCTTTTCAACCTATGGACTTTCAAACGTTTGAATGCAAATTTCTCCAAACCTTCATTTTGTGACAGCTGACGTTTTCCCCCTGTTGTCTTCATAATTATGTATACTGGTTCTACGTTTCTTGTGTGTGTGTGTGTGTGTGTGTGTGTGTGTGTGTGTTTGTATGTGTGTGCCAGCGTGTGCGTGGGCACTCCTTTGTCTCTTTTCTTTAAATGTATAATGTGCCTGAAGACCGTCCCAAGGACTGATGGCTTCCGTCTTTTCTGGCCCGGTTTTCCCCCTATCCGTAGGGCCTACTCTCAGGGCACCGCACTTATACTTAGTTTTGGCCTGTTACAATTGTGCGTACACATAACAATACTGCGGGTTGAGCGACATTATGTTATATAACTTGTCTCCACAAAGAAGTTTTTTGTTAAGTGCAGGACCCAGTGAACCGAAAAGCATTTCCCGTACTCTCTAGTAAGGATAGTCTTACAGCAGAGTTTAACCCTCTGGTGCCTGGGGAACACGTTGGTTCAGACGCAAGGTGCTCGCCTGTCATGCCGAAGGTACCGCATTTGATCCCTGGTCGGTGCGGGCGTGGGGAAAAATTCCGGTCCCAGATCTTATGGTAGGTAGGATCGAGCACCTAGACTTCTCGGATAAGGACGCAAAACTCGGAGGGTCCGTGTGCACATTGCGCACATTAAAGATGCCTTAGTAGTTGGAAGTCGAGAAGAGCAGGCCGAACAATTCCACTGCGCGGGCAAAACGCTAAATAACTAATCCCTGCCACAAAAACACACAAGAAACAAGAACAAGAAAAGTAGAAGCAAGAAAAGTGAGGTGTAAATGTCAGTTGTAGCGAAACCTCCTAAAATAAAGACCTAAAACACACAACCCTCTGTGCCCCGGTGTTCCATGTTTGAAGTACGTGTATATTACCTAATGCCCAATCATAATGCTTTAGTTTCGGAATATTATCGCAGTTATCAACTAATACTTAGTCGTGATAACTTATTTTGTTTTCTGTGCATTTAACCGACTGTTTTGAATCGCTTTTGCATTTTGCATGTTTCGGGCATCTTAGATCAAGCAATTGTGTGAGCTCTTGTGTTATGCCTGTCTAGGGTCAGTGTATGTTCTTGGCGTGGTAGGTCGCGATCTTAGTTCTTGTTTGTTCTATCTCCATTTTCTGAAGAAAAAAAAAGCAAAAAAAAAGCTAAGGTCTTTTAGTATGGAGAAAAGGTATAACAAAAGGCACACTTTCACACGCGTTTAGAATGCGGTGTGGCGCTTATGAAGCTGTTTCACAGTTCCCATTTTATTGTAACCCCTTATTATAATTCTAAAGCGGCAAACGTTTAACGCCGAATTTCTCAGTTGTGCGAAAAGATTTTCTGAAAATGGAGATAGAACAAAAAAAGAACTTCGGTCGTGAAGAGTGACTGTGGTGGAAACGGTAGAACATCCGAATAGCGAGCGATTTTACTTCTATTGTTCAACGAATAGCGAGCGGTAGGGGGGCAGGGTTAGCGAACGTATTACATAAGCTCGCTATTCCGATGCATAGCCGTGGAAACTGAGGTTTGGGTTGTTTATGACTGCTCAGTATCTCATCTACGTGTGAGTAAAGTGTTTTTCATGAACAAATGTAATTTAATGCTTAAATAAGTTAAATTATATGTGTGCATAGGCCATGACCAAATCCGATCCAATTACCGAGTTGGCCAGGTGGTTCAAATTACGATTACGCGTTGTAGTGTGATGGTATAATGCTGTTGTGCGTAATCTGTTACGCAGTCTGTTCGCATGCAGCAACCCTATGGAGTGCGATGCTTAGTATTGACGTCAAAATTTTTCACATTGTAAAGATATCGTTCCAACGTAGATCCGCTGGTTACGACATCGTGCCGACATTGTCCGGATTTCGCTCACCCGGCCCTGCGGGCATCTTACCAATTTAGTGGAAATCCTGTACAAATTTACGTCAGATTGATGTAGGGATGCTGGCTGGGTTCCTATTAGCCCAGGCCGCAGGTCACTGTTCCTTAGCTACTGCCCAACACCTGCAGGTATCTTTTAGCCAACTAACCGGACAGCCTGCCAACTTGAACTAATTCCGCACTGTAACCACTCAGTGGGTCTCAACCTTTTTCAGCAGTTGCCCTCTTAGGCTCCAAATTTTCATTCATGCCCCCCCCCCCTCCAAACTTTATTCAAACCCAATATGTACATTTCACAAGACGACAAACTACGCTCAAATTACGATGTTAAGTCTCGCAAAGCTTAATTTTTTACAATTAGCGTGTGTGTGGATTAATCATTATAAAGCAGAAAGCATTCGTTATCAAATGCATTGTGCTGTTAATGCCGGTTTTGTCTCAGACTCGAGCATTTTTTAATCAACCAGCGATACAGATCTGTTGCAGTCTCACTAGTGCGGCAGGTGCCATTTAACTGTATAGTCCAAAAACCCAGGTAAAACAAACTTGACTCATTGAACTAAGAGTCTCAGATTTGTTGCCAGCCCAAAAACCAAATGCCATAATTGTGATGGCGAGGAATACATTAAAACAAATTCATGTTTATCACTGTGGCTGAGACAATAATAAAATAAACCACAATCGTGTTTATCACAATGGAAACACATATTATGCGTGTATCACTTAAAGTGATCAAGATAACATTCACTTCCAAGTCTATATAACCGCTTTATATACAGTTGCTTGAGACAACCATGCTTGAATTATCGAACTAAATAAACACCGCCAGCAATGAATTGATTGAAGCGGTAAGCTCAAGGCTATAGCTATCGTATCGACCAGGACTTCAACAAAAACCGTGTAGTTGCGAGATCAGCAAATAATAATTATACTGTTTTCTGTGCAAAGCATAAACCAGGGCTGTTCTTACTATTACAGTGAGGCACCTTGAAAAAAACTACGTTTCCAGAGACATAGCATACATAAAAACAAAACGCTGTTCGCTCAATATCTCAATTTTAGCCTTAGGGGTGTATCATGCTAAACCTGAAATGTCATAGCCAATTCCTGCCAGCAAAATAATTAATCACCCAAGAAATAATGGCAAAAGCTGATTGTGTCTGACCGGGCTTACTATGATAGGGTTCTTCGGGTTAAAAAGGAAATTATAGGTGCGTACTTTTTGTCTGCCAGCAGCTGACTGTGCCGTTCCGGGCTTTGTGTGACCCCCCCCCCCCCCCTTTAGGCAGATATAGAACCAAGCCCTTCATTTTTATTTCTTCCAAATCCAATACTGCGATCGTTAAGCTTTGAGGACTTCATACCGGGTAACCGTAATTCCCGCGTTGCAACAGGAACTTTGAACTTTCATGGAAAAACCCGGACTCGTAATATAAGAGGATTTTACTCAAGCGTGTACATGCCAATATACTATGAACTGTATCGCCAGCGCTGTCAGGAAAGCGCACCAGTATATTGTGTGTATTTAGCTCTTTATTATAGGAGGTTTCGCTGCCATTGACATTTACACCCGGCTTTTCTTGGTTTTATTTTTTGTTGTTTTTGTTTCTATGTGCATTTAAGTGGTCAGGAGTAGTTTTGAGAATTTGGTCCGAGCAGCCTATTAAAACAAGTGTATAATTATTAACACACATGCAGAAGACAACTTTGACCCCCAAGCCCTTGAGAGAGTTTTAGCTTCTCCATTGATAAACGGGCAGTAGGATTAACAGGCAGTACACCAAGGTACATCACGCAACATCAAGGTCAAGTCACAATTTTCTGGGAAATAAGTGTCGTTGGTATGCAGGGAAACCAGTTGGAAAAAACCCCATCTGTTGATAGCACTGACAACATTTTTAATGATTGCAGGCCTTGGAGCTGCCCAAGTTCATTGTTCTCAATACAACACGAAATGGTCTAGTCCAAATTTTTCCCCCCTTTTCTCTCAATCATTTTTTTGTGACTTAAACATGATCTTGTTCCCGGATCTTCAGATGTTTAAAATTAAGTATGTATGTAAGATGTATGTTGTTACAAGTACGTTGTCCCCCAAGACTTTTGCAGTTGGGTAGGTATTTTAAAGCCTTTTGTGACTCGAGCTAGAGCTAGCTCCCGAAATGCTCCTTGACAACAGCCTTAATTAATTATGAATAATTATTGTTTCACATTTTCTTTTTGTTTTCCTCCTGTTTTTCGTTGAAAGGGTATAGAGGACAGGGTTAGGGATTCGATAAGATAGCCTATAGGGCTGAGGATAAGGACGGGGTTGGGGATAGTAAGTATACGTACGCTCCCCTAGTGCAAAGCGCTTGGGGCGCGTGCGTACTCATAACAACTTAAGATAGAAGTAATACATTTCAAGTAAAAAAGGTTTTCATCTATTGTAAAAGTGGGTTCTTCGCGCGTGTGGCGGTTTCATGATATGGCTAAACGATTTATTCACGCCGACAACTCTAATGGGACCACGGTGGTTCAGATGGAGCCAATTGCCCTGTTAGTGTCGACGGCCTATGTACCAGCCAAATGGTCCAAAGTTCAAAGTCATTCGCCCGCTAATTTGCGCCGTCGTTTAAGTGTCGAGCCATAACTATCATTTTGTGCATAACGACATTGACGAATGAGCGACATGGCCTAAATAGATGTGGACTGACTGAGCGACAACAGCTTGGCATTCTTTTGTAAATGGCATACATGGATGGAGCACTCGCATCCTGCGATTTGCTCACGCCGCCTCTCTTGGTTAAATCGCGACCTTAGTTTTTGTTTGTTCCATTTCCATTGCTAAAAAAAAACAACTAAACAAAAGCTGGAGATCTTTTAGTATGTAGAAGAAATATAGCAAATGCACATGTGGCACTTGTTTAAAATGCGTCGTGGCACTTGTCGAGCTGTTTTACAGCTCCGATTTACTCCAACTTCTTATCATAATACTAAAGCCGCAAACGTTTAACGTCGAATTTCTCAGCTGTGCAAAAAAGTGGAATTCGAACAAACAAAACGTAAAGTCGCGAAATGTATTCTGTCAGTCATAAGCCCTGAAGAACATTCCCTCAAGTCAGTGTGCGCCGATATTTAGATAATGTGCATTTTTTTTCTCTTCCTGTGACAGAATTAATTGCGTGCATTGGATACTTGTGCAGATGTTGCAAATGTTAAGTGTGATTAGAAACATTTAGCTAAGAGACGATTTTCAGGAAGTGTAGTTTTAGTAACTACTTTTGTTTTAGGTCACTAACTTTTTGGCACTCAATAACTTCCTTTATGCGCCGGTTGCTAGACGTGTTTATGTGCCCACCCATGCGGACAGCTGGAGGGAACACTGGCTGTGAGATTGTTTGTCGATCTCAATGTTTCTTTGTGTGTCTTTTCTGTATGTTTCTCACCTTCTGTGCATCCTCTTCTCTCTCCCTCTCTCTCTGCTCCCCCCCCCCAAATCTCTTTTTCCATTGCCCCAGCTATCAAGAAATCAGAGAAAGTAGAGAAGGGCCTTAGTTTTGTTGAAATGATTAGTCATAGTAAATTAAATGTGCGAGTGTTTGTTTTTGCTTTTTACAAAATAAATTCATATTACAGACAGACATCCGTCACAGTACGGGCCTTTTCCCGTTGGGTTTTTAACTTCACTTTCAGTACTTTGATCGTATTTATAAGATTCTGAAAGCTGAAAGCTAACTCAAAGTGAGATATAACGAAAAAAACGTGAAAAGTGCACAGTGACCGTTAGAATGCCGGCGCGCCGTTAAACCCAAACTCAAACTCATTACATTATGTTTTAGAATGCGGCCAGCACTTTTATGATGTTTATGTATTTTCTTTAGTCACCCATTAACCACTCCTCTTTTTATTGCACTGCATTTTACACCTTACATTTTATCTAGTTTTGTCTACCTGTGGATTTCTAGACTTCACTGTAATAATTATGACACACCATCAGGAATGGCCATGTCAAAATATTGTGGCAAAGAGAAAAAGTTGAAGTATGTAGCAAAGCCTCACCTAAGAAATTATACCCACAGAAACGATTCTGTTAAACGCGAAGGGAAAAGATGCTGTGGTTTTAGCAAGAAACAAGAAAGAACAGAGGAAGCGGAAAAAGTTGGCAGAAGAAAAGCAAGAAACAAAAAAGAACCGATGAAAAGCAAGAAACAAGAAAGAACAGAGGAAGCGGAAAAAGTTGGCAGAAGAAAAGCAAGAAACAAAAAAGAACCGATGAAAAGCAAGAAACAAGAAAGAACAGAGGAAGCGGAAAAAGTTGGCAGAAGAAAAGCAAGAAACAAAAAAGAACCGATGAAAAACATGGAACAAGAAAGAACAGAGGAAGCGGAAAAAGTTGGCAGAAGAAAAGCAAGAAACAAAAAAGAACCGATGAAAAGCATGGAACAAGAAAGAACAGAGGAAGCGGAAAAAGTTGGCAGAAGAAAAGCAAGAAACAAAAAAGAACCGATGAAAAACATGGAACAAGAAAGAAACCAGGAAGCGAAAGACTTAACAGAAGAGAAGAAAACAAGAAAGAACAGGAAATATAATATGGGACAAATAAAAAGAAGAAAAGCGAGGTGTAAAGGCCAAGTGCAGTGAACCTCCTAAAATAAAGACTCCAAACCTTGTCATTGAGAAATCAGCAGACAGACGTAATTAGTGAAGATCAAAGCATCTTAAAGCTACATTGTCCATCACGCTGTTCTAAGCTGCATTAATTTCCTTTGTGTCCGAGACTACAAAGGCCTCGTTGCGTTTCCCTGAATACTAACACCGTTTTTTGTTTTAAGTCCCTGCAGTTTTGCTTTACAGAACACGAACGGAATAGGGGCATATCATTCCTACCCCAGCCGGGTCAGACACAGTCAGTTGCTGCCAGTAAAATGTACACCAAAGAAATAATGGCAGAAGCTGGCGGTGTCTGACCGGGCTTAGTATGATATCCCCCCCCCCCCCCCCCCCCCAAAACGAACAATTTAAGTAGAAAGAGAATGCTTTTCTGGAAATCGCGATCTTAGTTCTTGTTTGTTCCAACTCCACTTTTTGCACAACTGAGAAATTCGACGTTAAAACGGTTAAACGTCTGCGGCTTTAGTATTATGATAAGGAGTTGGCGTAAATCGGAACTGTCAGACAGCTTGATAAGTGCCAAGGTCTTCCCGGATCTTCAGGTGTTTGAAATTACTTGTTTTTAGGTCTTTATTTGAGGAGGTTCTCTTTCTTTGGCATTTACGCCTCGTTTTTCTTGTTTTTATTTTTCTGGTTCTTGTCTCTGTGTGTCTTTTTTTTATAGGGATTCGTTTTTTAGAATTTTACCCAGGCAGCGCATTTTAAATAGGTGTCAAAGAGTGCAATTGTTATACCCTTTCTACATACCAAAACATCTCCAGTTTTGTTCAGAAAACGGAGATGCAACAAACAAGAACTAAGGTCCGTGTAATGTACACATCAAACTGATTAAAATCAATGTGAAATTGTGTGCTGCAGACCAAAGCAAGCGGCAGATCATTATGCGGTCGTAAGTCGAGTTTGATAAATGAATTTTTCATGGTGGGCGCGATAGCTGATAGTGATGGACAAGGGGGTGAGGAATGATCTTTCCATGAAAAAGGATTTTCGGAAATTTTGGTCATACGCTGTTATGCACGTGCAACGACGATATAATCGCAGAAAATTATAACTGGGTTAAAAATACAGTATATTTCATTTTTTAAAATGATATTAAATAGTAGAATTTGCAAAGATTGGCGAATACAGTCTTTTGCCGTGGCAACACCGGAGATTAGACAGACAGAGGAATTGTCTTGATTACTGCATCCAGTCATTATTATGAACTCTGAACTTTGGCATTATCGCGTGTGTTCAGCAACATGAATATTTTATGTGTTTGTGTCGCTGGGACTAGTCTTGCTCTTTGTCGATCAAACCAAATTTCACCTGAAGAGATATTGATTGTGCTCTATGTTGTGTGTCGTTCATCAAAGTATAATGGGATATGACATCAAGCGAATAAAAACAATTAGGGGAAGACAATTGCAGTTTATGGGACACCTGACTCAACACAAAGGTCTCGGACACCTTGCCCTAACTGGAAAAATAGAGGGCAAAAAAAGCAGAGGTAGACAAAGAATAACATAATTAGAGAGTTTGAACAGATGGGCGACAGGGAAACACCAGGACAATATGGACTTTTTGAGAGCATCCGAGCGGAGGAATGATAGTCGATATAATGTTCCAGATCCGGCACTTGAAGAGAGAGAGAGAGAGAGAGAGAGAGAGAGAGAGAGAGAGAGAGAGAGAGAGAGAGAGAGAGAGAGAGAGAGAGAGAGAGAGAGAGAGAGAGAGAGAGAGAGAGATCAAGCGCGGAACGTCACAGCCAGTTGTTGCCAGCAAACTGTACACCCAAGAAATAATGGCAAAGTTTGACGGATTTACTAGGAAAATATAAATATAAGAAATTATGATGCGCAGTTCTTGTCTGCCAGGAGCTTAATATGACTTAAGCCCTTGAACCCTGTATGGGGCATAGGTCGTCCACCAAGGTTCTCCACCCTGCTTCGTCTTGGGCTGCGGCCTCAATCTGGCCCCACGAGAGTGTCAGCATTTTTGTTTCGTTTGCATCTCTGCCATGTTGTCTTGGGACGCCCGCGGTTTTGTTTGCCTTGGGGGTTCCATTTGAGGGCCCGGCGAACGATGCAGGTTTGAGGTTTTCGGAGTGTATGTCCAAGCCACCCCCACTTTCTCCGTTTGATTTGGATTTGCACTGGCTCTTGCTCTGTCATGGGCTTAATAATGATACCCCCCTAAAATAGAATTTGCTTTCAACTGCATGATGCGCACAGGCAAGAATACATTGGTGGTACATGTACTAGTATGTCCTTTCTTATAGGTCCGCAGCGCACTCAGAATCAAATCTGTTTTTTTCTCGTTTTGTTTTTTTAGGCTATGGATTTACACGAGACCTGGAGCACTAATGAGAATGAAACAACTCTGCCTCACTAGGAAACTCAAACCTGAGTCAAACCCGAAGCAAGACAAACTTGTCTCAGTGCACTTCTAGCCTATCTGTCGAGGTACTATCCGAGACACAGGATACCAAGACGGTTCAGTTCGCCAAAATTCCGTCCGTGGACTTGCGCGCGTATCATCCATGTCAACAATACAATTGTTCGCACCACACTCCTTCATAATGGAACGAAAAAGACTAGTGCCACAGAGCTGTGTGAGTAGTACTCACCTTGTTTATAATACGCGCGCAAATTGTGGACATATACCGAAAGAAGGAATGGTTCGTCTCGGTATTCTGTGTCTCGGGTACTATCACATCCAGCATCATCGTGATAATTATGCATCATCTACTACAGTTCGTCGCTAGTACCATCTTCTACGACCATATTTTATCATCCAAAATGTACGGCGACTTTCGGTTTCGAGCATTATAACCTGTATTACCATGATGAAAGAGGACCAGGGTATCCTCTCATAATTATTTTCCTGTCTATTTATCTCTCTGGCTCTCTTTCTTCTTCTCTCTCTCTGCCTCCTTCCCCTCTCTCTCTTTCTCTTTCTCTTCCTCTCCCTCTCTCTGTGCTGTCTTCTCTGTCTGTCTGTCTGTCTCTTTGTCTTTGGCCCTGCCTCTTTCTGTTTCCCTCCGTCTCCGCTTGCCTCTCGCTCCTAGTATCCTCTGTGTCCTTGTAAAATTTGTTTTCCACAGTTTGCACCCAAGCAGAAAAAAACACAAATTAAGGTAAAGTATCTTCAGCACCGTCTTCCATTTCGCCAAAGTCTTTCTCTGTGGCTGCACGAGAATGCAGTATTTCGCTCTCTCGCGGGGAAGGGGTCGTGGGAGTACGAGAGTGGGAGGGCAGAAAAGTGCTAATACTTTTACAATTTCTTTCTACGTTTTCCTTCACTTTCCCTGCAGCAGGCACTCACAGAATCCCCTCTTGAAAGTCTCGAGGTAAAGTACTATTTATAAGGACAACACAACTATATTCATGTACTCCACTTTCGTGGGGTTAAGTAACCCATTCACCTTATTTAACCCTGACTCAACGATTATAATATTTCAAACGCAGTAACCTGTGGCTAAGTTCATGGATCTGTCGTAAAAATATTTTGAGTTTTATTATTAAACGCAGGAACATTACAAGATTTTATATCTTGTAAGATTCAATTATAGTGTATGCAGTTATAGATCAGCATTCAGGCGTGACGCTGTGGAACAGGTGTATGAGAACCATGGTGCAAGCAATCTTTGGTGCAAGGTAACTCGGTTATTGTGTTACAAAGTTGTTTGGGAGATGGGGAGGTGGGCAAAGGTTATGTATGTGGGGGAAGATATATTTTTTTTGTCCAACTTGTTACGTTGGAAACTTTTAGTGATAAATAATGGCTATACCCTTACCTTCTCCCCACCCCCATATCCCCACCCCAGGTGCACCAACTGAAAAAGTTCATTGCAAGGAGCTTATAGTACTAGTATATTAGTATTATAAGCTCCTTGGTTCATTGCTATAACAGGTGCATAAGACTAGGCGCTCAGACGCGACTTGCTGTCTCGTTGCAGTTGTATCTTAGTGGTCAGATATATTATAGTGCCTTCCCTGCTAGGTGTAAGTAACTTGTGGATATAAGCTTGTGTTTACAGTTATTAAAGTTAGTATTAATTGTTCATCGGATCCTGTTATTTATTTCTACAACAGTTCGAGACAGTTTCGTTTTTTTAAGGGGTAGACGATCAGTTCATCTGACTCTCCCCATCATAACGTGCTGAAATTTGCATCAACTGTTACAGTGAGTAAAAATGAAAGATAATTGAATTGATAGATGGGCAACATAGTGTTGAAAGAGGGTGGGTGAGTGAGTTGGTAGATGGGCAAGGGTGTGGATAGGTCCAAGGACGAATGGACGGAAAGAAGGACGAAGGAGACTAGGACAGGTAAAAGAGTGAAAGGTGGGATGACACAGTGTGGGTATTATATGGATGGACGGATGGATGGGTAAGTAAGTATGGGCTGGAGGTGGACAGATGAGAGAATGGATGAATGAATGGCTGGGTGGATGAATGGATGGATGGGTAGATAGATGGATGGATGGATAAGTAGGACTTTATGGGCTAAAAAAAAAAGATTTGCATAGCCGGGTTAGTGTAAATTTAACCTTGGCTGCAGGTGTTGAGTCTAATGGACCCAGAAGCAATTAAAAACGTTTGTAATTATCTCATTTCTGGGAATTTTTTCTTGATATTTCAGGTATTCCTCAATGACGTCGTTGCCCATCGTCCCATAGTTCTAAAATTTTAGAACAAATTATGCTCTTGTGTGCTCACCAGAGCATATGCATTTTCACTATTCTTACCCGCGTGTCCTGGTGTCCCATGGGCGTCATACTTTTAATGAGGATTTTCTTTTATTGTAGGATTGTCATTTAATTATTTCAGCCACTGCAGGCTGGTCCCGTCAGCCGTGGTTCCTTTATTCCGTGTTTCTTGAAGCTCTACGGATCCATGCGTTATAACAATAATAAACCCTTCGGGTGGTTTCCCTGCAGGTGTGGTAGTGGTTCGGTACTCAGGGGTCACCGTGTGCATGGTAGTAGCAGAGACAGTACTGTAGCAGCACCAATATTTGTTTACAACCGCCAGTGAGAGGCCAGAGGTCATGGGGGTATGTAGGAGTTCAAGGCAGGCAACATTCGTTTCGGATTCTCAAGGCTGACTGAGAGCACTTTGTCTTTGGCAGGCTGTTGTATGCGGAATCGCAGTGGGTCTTACTGCAGAGCTGAATTGAGAGAATACTGTGTTGTGTTCATTGCTCATCTATTATAGCTTTCCGGTACTGTGTAAAACCCTACGGTCCCCTAACATCAGCATTGTACATTTTCTCTTTCACATTTTGTTTCTTTTACATTTTTCTTCCGACTACCGTACTGTGCACAACATATTATCTTCGTAAAGTGACAAAATATTAAAAAACCAAAAAACCAAAACAAAACTCATAGGACTTGGAACAATATTGAATTATGACACCGCCTCTCCCCCCCCCCCCTCCCCCACGTGTACTCTGCAAAGGCCAGCGTTAGAAAACATGTTTACTGCATGTAAACTGTAAAGATGTAAACCATGTATACTTAGAAACAAATGTAAACGATAAACAGGAAAATGAAAAAAATGTAAAATGAAAAACATGTAGACATGTATAGTTAGAAAAAAATGTATACTGTAAAGGTCAGCGTTAGAAAACGAAACCAAACAACAAACAAATGAACTATAAACAAACAAGCAAACAAAAATATGCAATAAATCAGAAAAAAAAATTAGCTATCATTTCTGGTGCTCTTGTGAAGTATTGTATTGTGTGTAGCTGTGAGCAGATATTGAAGTTTATCTAAAAGTAGAATGTTGCTACAAGTAGGCATGCCTCTCATGTTTTTTAATTCTTGCGCTAGGGGTGCGTATTTTAAAGCCTTTTGTGACTGCAGAGCTAGAGTATTCCCGAAATGCTTCTAACAACAGCCTTAATGAATTAGGATTAATTACTCTTTCAGATTTTCTTTTTGTTTTCCTCCCATTTTTTTGTTTGAATGGGTAGGGGACAGGGTTAGATATTCGATAAGATTTTGGGTTGAAGATAAGGACGGGGTCAGGGATAGGTGCGTGTACGTAGGCCCACTCGCCTCTATCGCAAAACGCTTGATGTGCCTAGCTCCAAGTCACAACGGCCCTAAAGGTACAGGACTTTCTGCTGCAGCTACAATAATGTACGAATAATGTTTAGCACGGATACTCAGCGACCTTCAAAAACAATTCGGTTACAAGTGTGAGTTCACACGCACAAGTACAGACAGGTGAATACAAACAACATAACAGAACGTGCCAAAGGTACCTGTATAATTCCAACAATGAAGAGCTTATTGTACGTAAGGCCTAAGGGTAGCCACACAAAGGCTACCGAATTCGGTCACCGAGCCACTAGGCGCTTTAGGTGAGAGGAATTGCACTATGAAATTCCAACAACTGCACATAGAGCCCACCTAGATTCGGTCTGTTTATATAGTACAATTCTTCTCACCTAAAGCGCCTAGTGGCTCGGTGGCCGAATTCGGTGGCCTTTGTGTGGCTACCCTAAGGCGCACTAGTCGATACTGATGGGCCGAAAAGTTGAATGGTGACGTCACGTCATTGAGTGTCAATGGGATCTCTCCCAACAAGCTAAGTACATGTAGTTGGATCTCTTTGAAACACAATGTCTTTGTTATCATGCAATTCATTTTGTAGTCGTTATCGTCCTGTTTATTGGCAATTTGTATCTATTGAAGATCGAAGCATAATTTTAAGCTGGTGGGACTACGATGCATTTTGATATAATAGTAATATTTTTTTCTAGTCTTACTGTAAAAATACTAACCACTACTACTACTTCTTCTACTATTACAACTACTACTACTACTAATAATAATAATCATGCTACCAGCAGCCTTACATGGACCCGACATATATTTCACTGAGATTTGTAGGCTTATTGCAGGGGTGGATTTCTTACATCAAACCGACGTCGGCGAGACGACATAACCGGCGGATCTACGTGTTTAGGTCTTTATTTGAGGAGGTTTCGCTGCCATTAGCATTTACATCTCGCTTTTCTTGGTTTTTTGTTTATTTTTTGGCTTTCCTTGTTCTTGTTTGTGTGTGTTTTTGTGGTAGAGATTAGGTGGGTTTTTTTTTTTAGAATTTTGCCCGGGCAGCGGCCTTGTTCGGCCTGCTCTTTGGCATGAGGGGCGAGCACCTTGCTTCTAGACCATCTCGTCCCCGCACGAATCTACGTTGGAACTGTGTCATTCTTATGTGCAAACTTGACGCCAGTCCTACGCGTCGGTTTTGCTTTGCGGTCTGGGAATAATAATAAAATCGCTAATAGCATGATTATGGGCGCTGAAACTGAACAGTACATTGTCTTGGTTTGACACTGACAGTGCAGCGTAGTGTAGAGTTGATATTGAACAGAAATGTTTTAAGTGGACGTTTCGCTAATACACAGCATAATTTTGACGAAAGTCCTGAAATTTGGCTTCCTTTCCTGTCTCTTCCGGGGGAATTGCAGAGTGTGAGTGTCAGGTCTGAGGTGTATCTTCCTTCTGGAGTGTTACTGTAAACCAGTAATTCTCAACATGGGCGGTTTTGATTTCCGAGAGGGCGGGGGTGGGGAGGCGGGAACGAAGAATGAGGCGAAAACGACGAAGGGGGTAATGGGGGGGGGGGGGCGGGGCGGAACCCCCCCCCCCCCCCCCCCCCCCAGGGGAAAGCTATTTGGGAGCAAATACACGGCAGCCACGTACTTGTAGCGTTGATAGTGATGGATTTTATGAACAGAAAAATCCCATTTTTTCAGTGCATGTCATAAAAGACGCTTTCTGTTCTGTAATGAATACTCAAGACGCCTGTAATTGTCATTAATAATGCTTTGAAAAACTTCTCGTGAAATGTATCTCTTAAGTTTGAGTTAGGATTTAAAAAAAATTTTTTTTGGAGGGGGGAGGGGCAATAGCAAAAAAAATTGAAGTCTCAGGGGGGCGATTGCCTGTAAAAGGTTGAGAACCACTGTTGTAAACCGAGCAAAGTTAAAACAGAGATGACGGCCATCGTCCCGCATACCATCTGAATCAATCAAGTCCTGTGTAAACATTAATTATGGATTGTTTGTGTATAGAAAGTACCACGAATGTGAAATTAGGCAAATTTTCTGTGCGATCGCAGGGAATCCTGTCCTTCATCACCGCTGTGTTTTGAAAGTTGCTTGTCACTGAATTACGTCTATGGTTAGGGATTGCCCACAATGTCTGGACAAAGACAAGCTTTTCAAAAATCCCTAGAATCCCGTCAGAAAATCCCAAGATGAGATTTAAAAAAAACAACAACGAGATTTTTCAGTGCTCCACCTCCTCCCACCCCAATACATTTCAAATTTAGAATTTCGTTGTGCATTGAATTAAAACTTAGCAGTGTCAGTGATTAGCGTGCAGATTACTCAAAAAGTCTTCTCACACAGGCAATCTGAAACGGCCGCTTAGCCAATTTGGCTTTCTTCATCTTTAAAGTCGCAAAAAATGGTATTGTGAACGGACGGGCAATTTTGTGATTTGTTTTTTTTTTTAACAAACAAAAGGAAAGCCAATACACTAAAGCCTGAAAAGTCCCAAAATCTTTAACAAAACCCCCCAAGATCCCAAGGTAACCTGCAAAATTTTATGATCTTGGTAAAAATCTCAAGGACCAGCAAAACTGGTTGGGGATGCTTGGGTCCAGAAACCGGTGATCCAGATAATGCAAAATTGTCAGATTCATCAGTCTTGCAAGGATTGGACATAGGGCAATGATAGGCATACGTACGTTATTTACTGCACAGGTCAAACAGATTTACAGATGACAATAAGCAGAGAACGTTTTAACAGGTCGCGACCTTAGTTCTTGTTTGTTCTGTCTACCTTTTCCGAAAAACTGGAGATCTATTACACAGCGAAAGCAAGTTGTATTAGAGGCACAATAAATGCACTCTATGGCACTTGTTTGTATTGCGCTGTGGCACTTATCAAAGCTGTTTCACGGTTAATTTTATTCTAACTCCCTTTCATAATACTAAAGCCACGAACGTTTTGAAGTTCAAAAAAGTTGAAATGGGACAAACAAGAACTAAAGTCGAGCAGTGAAGAAATGGAAAATAGACCGTGTTCTCTTTGAACTGTGTAGTGTCGCTATAATTAAAGTGATGCTCAAGTCAGATCTAGTTACAGTAGCGCTTGCCAGATGGCCATTACAATTTGTAGTCATCTTTGTGTTGATAAGTGCGAGTACTCATGGTTGAGCGTGTGCATTAGTATGTGCGAGGGCGAGTTCTGTGTAGATCTCTAGGTTGAAGTTCAGCACAGGGAAGTAGGTAAAAGGTCATGTCAGCATTTGTCTTTTATTTTGTGTGTGGCATATCGATCGAAATGATGGGCGGTACAGAAGATCTGTATCGATTGTTTATACGTGTGATTGGATGGATGGATGGATGTAAGGATGGATGGGTTGGTGGGATGGGTCGATGGATGGTGGATGGATGGATGGATGGATGGGTGAATGGATGGGTTGATGGGTGGATAAGTGTAAGGATATAGAGATGGATGGATGGATAGATCGGTTTAAGGGTGGGTGGATGGGTGAGAGGGTGGCTGACTGGCTAGATGGATGGATGGATGGATTGGATGGATGGATGAATGGAACGATGGATGGATGGATGGATGGGTGGAAGGATGGATGGGTGGATGGATGGGTGGGTGGAAAGATGGATGGATGGGTGGGAGGATGGGTTGATGGATGGATGGATGGATGGATGGATGGATAAATGGATGGGTGGATGGATGAATGGATATAAGAGTGGATAGATGTTTGAGTGGGCGGCTGGCTGGCCGGATGGCGAGATGGGGGATGGATGTAAGAATGGATGAATAGATGGATCATTTTATAAACATTTGACCTAAAAGTCAGGTTTGTAAGGTTCAGTAGGGAAGCTTTTCCTGGGCATGAGAGAATTACTGTGAGAGTGTCAAGAATATGACATAACGCCGAATTCATAGTCTTTCTTTCTTTGATTCAAACATTAATACTACTGTACTAAGTCTTCTGTGACATCTTTCTCAGGGGCCAATCTAGTGACTGAGTGAGTGACCTCAATCCGCTTGGCCGGGCAGCACTTAACGTTGACCTTGATCCGGCTGTGATGTCACAATGCTGACCCGGGACACAAGCTGCTCACTGGGACTCATGCACACACAATGTGACTGAGTAACGCCTCTTCTTAGCACTAACACACAGTCAAGATACACAGCGAAAGCAAGTTGTAAGTGTTTTATAATGGCGTAACAACTGTCCTGTCAAAATAATGGGAAAAAATGTGTTGTTACTATAGCAAAACCTTGCGTAAGAAATAATACAGAAACTATACAATGAAAGGCAAGGAAAAGGAAAGACAAATCAATTTTTGGGGCTCCTGACCCTCTCGAGATGAAAGCTTGATTTGTTTTTTATTTTCCTTTGTGTTTGATTGTACCATTTCTGTGTTATGTCTAAGGGCCGGTTCAGACAGGGCGGTTTAAACCGCGCGGTTGGAAACGCGCGGTTGCATTTTCAATGATAGCCTATGGAATCGTTCACACGTAACCGCGGCGTTTCCTCAACCGCCGCGGTTGTGAGTTTCCCCTCGCAACCGCGCGGTCGGCCAGCGGGTCGAGATATCTACACACATAGGCATGGTACACACACAGCTGGTCTCCCGCTCGGTTTGCAGTACGCCAGCCAATGAGAGAACAGGATGTGTGATGTAAACAAAAGCTTTCTGGGCTGATGCAATCCCTCATCGGGGTCTTGGTTGAAGACAGGTCGTCCTTGACTAGTTGCAGCAAGTCGTCAAATGATTTCCTGGACATTCTCAAATAATTGAAAAACGTTTCTTCATGCGCCCTTAAGGAAAGATACAGGGTGGTAAACATGCCGTGCGTTAGTCTATCACGTAGAATGGGATGAATCCAATATTGTCTTTGTCTCTGTTTGCGTCGTTTCAAGCGGCGATGTAACAACCAAACGCATGTTATTTCCTCCACATCCATCCTGACACTGCTTAAAATGTCCAGTTCTTGAGTCAACCGCTGTGGTTACGTCGCGTTGCAAACCGCCTTGTCTGAACGATACCAGCGGGAAACGCGCGGTAGCCGTCGCGGTTGAAACCGCCCTGTCTGAACCGGCTGTAAGTGTAGTGACATACTAGACGCGGCAAACTGCTGCCGCATGCGGGAGCGGAAAAAAAAAAACGCCAACACGTGTTATCCTATGAGACCTGACATACTAGAGAAACCGTCGTCGCGCGCGGGAGCGGTTGCCGCTGTCTGATTTTTTTCTGCCGCGCCTGTCGGCGGGAAAATGAGAACCGCAACCGCGCGCGGGAGCGGTTTTCAGAGACAACACATGTTAGGCTATGGCTAGTGACATACTATCCCGCTCGCCGCGGCGGGATTTTTATTGCAGTGCAATCATCAGGTGCACTTCGTTTCTCGCACACAGTCCTGTTTCTTTTTTTCAGAAATAATATTCAGATATTGTGAACTTTTCGAATATGTCTGCGGAAGTTATTATTAGTATGGTGGAGCAACAGCCTGCTATCTGGGACAAGGGTTGTGAGAAAAACGCACTGGAGGGAGCTTTGCCGCTCATAGTATGTCAGGTTCAAACTTACGCGGTTTGCAGCTGCCGCGCGCGGGAACGGCAAACCGCGACAGCACGCGGCATAGTATGTCACTACACTTAGGCGAGGCTTTGTTACAGTCATACAACCTTTTCCTTTTTCCACACTTTGTCTATGTTTCAAGCCTTGCTGCGACCCTACATAATTTCTTCTTTTTTTTTTTTGTCTGTAATATTTTGACAGTTGCCAATTGTACTGTATTTTGCAGGACTGTCCTCAGATCCGAGTGTTAGAAGAATTTGAGAAATGTTATACTTTCTAACCAGGTTTGAGGTTAAAGGCCAGTCCAGTAATATACAATACATGCACAATAGAGTATTACATTATGTGATCTGTGGAGAGTGTTGTGTTTTGTACTTGTGATCTCCTTTATGTGGAGATCAAACGTGCCCTTTCTGGTGACCCATATCGAAGATGTCAGTTTGTTGGCACTTCGTCGTTAATGAATGTTACCATGTGGCTATTTGGGCCCTGAGGCCAAATTACGTTTTTGTGACAGCAAAGCAAAGTCTTGAAGGATTGAAGTTACGGAGTGACCAGGGCCGGATTTAGATAAAGAGAGGCCCTAGGCTATTCTAGCTGTGAGGCCCTTCCCAATCTCCCATCTTCACGCCTAGAGGAAGATGGAAGTGTTTTAAATATATTGAGAAAGGGTACAAATATAGAGGCCACCGAATTCTGTCACTGAGCCACTAGGCGCTTTAAGTGAGAAGAATTGCACTATATAATTTCAACAACTGCACATAGAGCCCACCTAGATTCGATCCGTTTATATAGTGCAATTCTTCTCACCTTAAGCGCCTAGTGGCTCGGTGTCCGAATTCGGTGGCCTCTATGTTTGTTCCCTAAGGTTATTGATGACGATAGGTATTTAAAATTCCTCGCTTCGCAATTCCTTCTCGAAAGGACATAAGCTAGGGAAATTATTACAAAAGATTTGTTCAGGAGCCACAGTGCATGGTAACATCATAAGTAAGGAAAGGCAAGGCATGTTATGACAAAGCATTATGAGGACTGGTCTGAGGTGGCCAGGCCCTCCTAGATTATGAGGGCTCAGGCTCCAGCCTACCTAGCCCCATGGCTAGAAGGTCTTCCTCCAGATAACACTTTTCATAAGCTCCACCCCAATCCTCCCCCCCCCCCCCCCAAAATTCAACTTCCCCCCCCCGCGAAGAACCGAACTGTTCCATTAGGGGCATGCTTTCTATAATATATACTCTAACAAGTTAAAAAAAAATTACCCAAACCAAATTTTGTAATCTGTGAATGTTTAATGTTACAGATGTGACAAAATGTGACATTTCTGATTATGTGGCCGGATCTGGTTTTATTTGCACTGTGAATTTTTGAGATACAACAACCAGCCAAGTGTCAGAGTGACGCTGATTTGGGCCATGGGGGGCCAAATTTGATTTATTTTCATAGTTAAACAACAAAACAAGCCCCCAGTGTTTAATGTTACTACGTGATATTTTGGACCATGTGGCCAGATTGGGTTTTTATTTGCACAGTGGATCTTTTTGGGAAATACAAAATATTTAGAGATAGGATCCCAGCCAGCAACCCTATGAAAATCCTAAGTGTAGGATTGTCGTCAAATTTGCTCATGACATCGTTCCTACGTAGTTGCGACAACGTGCTGACGTTGGTTTGATATAGGGAATCTGACCTGACGGTAATCCTATCATCCCATCTGAAATCTATACAAATCTACGTCGGATGGACCTATGGATGCTGATTGAGATTAGATTGGACTCAAGGTCCACAATAACTTCACCATTTACAGAATGGTCGAGATCGCATTTTTTGGAATGTAGCCATGAATTGATGTCAATAGAAAAACAATCATATAAGAAGTATTTTGGCTACATGGTCCAAACATTTACGTTGTATGGTTGCTGTAATGAATGCTGTTATCTTTAATTTATGCTGTTGTGTCTTGCGACTTCACTTTGGTTACTGCCCAGATAACATGTACCCTTTGGGGCCATCCATAAAGTATGTATAATCGGTTTCACCAGTTTTTGATAACCCCCCCCCCCACCCCAGTGTAAGATTTTCATAATTATGCCTGGCGTCAATTCCCCCCCCCCCCTCCCCCTTTTCTTTTTTGTACGAGAATGTTGAATTGCATTTTAAGGCCTTGATTTTCGAAAACTGTAAATTAATGGCATTTTGCGTAAATACTTCACTGTTCCACCAAGGACACAATTCTTATGTAGTTTAACAACTTAATTCGCTGAAACAACAACAACAACGGCTATCCGAAATTCATTTTGAAAAGCGTGTGTGCGCTCCACACCCCCACACCACTTGTACCTTTTTTGTACGCTGGAGATTATCCTTCCCCCCTCCCTAAATGTACCCATTTTGTACGCTGGAGATTATCCTTCCCCCCTCCCTAAATGTACCCTTTTTGTACCCTGGAGATTATCCTTCCCCCCTCCCTTAATGTACCCTTTTTGTACCCTGGAGATTATCCTTCCCCCCTCCCTAAATGTACCCTTTTTGTACCCTGGAGATTATCCTTCCCCCCTCCCTTAATGTACCCTTTTTGTACCCTGGAGATTATCCTTCCCCCCTCCCTAAATGTACCCTTTTTGTACCCTGGAGATTATCCTTCCCCCCTCCCTTAATGTACCCTTTTTTTACGCTGGAGATTATCCTTCCCCCCTCCCTAAATGTACCCTTTTTTTACGCTGGAGATTATCCCCCTCAAGTAGCCTACACTTCTTGTATTCGGGAGGTTATCTCTCCCCCTCCCATGTACACTTCTGTACTCTGGAGATTATCCACCCCCAAGTACGCTTTTTGTAGGCTGGAGATCCCCCTTGTACACTTTTCATGCGCTGCAGCTTATCCTTCCCACTTCCCTAAATGTAAACTTTTTGTACGCTGGAGATTATCCTTCTCTCTTCCCTAAATATACACGTCTTGTACGCTGTCGCTTATCCCCAAGTGTACCTACTTTCTGGTTGGCCCTTGAGAATACCCATGACTATGTCTCACTTGGCTGCGGTTTTCCTTGGACTCACTTCTTTATCTTGTGAGTCAGATGACCTAATTAAGGGATGTGCTTAATTACACACACGCAGGGCCAATGACCTGTGTGCATGTGGCGCACGCCAGCAAAAACGAAGGGTACTTGAAAAGACAGCTACAGCCTGTTTCCAACTGTTGTTACTATGATAATATATGCTTATGTGGTCACCATTTCTCATAGCAGCTTTGGTTTCAGTAGTTGGCGACCTCCGTTCTTGTTTGTTCTATTATTCATATTCTGAAAAACACAAAAAGTATACATATGGGGGGGGGGGGGTGTACAAAAAGGGTACATTTAGGGAAGGGGGAAGGATAATCTCCAGCGTACAATAAATGTACAAGGGGGAGCGGGGGCTGTGGAGCGTACGCACGCTTTTCAAAATGAGTTTGGGGTAGTTGTTGTTGTTGTTTCAGCGAATTAAGTGAAACTACATAGAAATGTAAAATGGAAGAGAGATAACAAATGCACACTTTGACACTTGTTTTAAAATGCATTGTGGCACTTATCAAGCTGTTTCACAGTTCCGATTTATTCTTAACTCCTTATCATAATACATGTAGCCTACTAAAACCGCAAACGTTTAACGACGAATTTCTCAGTTGTGCAAAAAGTGGAGTTGGAACAAACAGGAACTTTGGTCGCGAGTTACCTCAAAGACAGAACAATAACAACACTACCACAACTAACACAATCATCAGAAATGTCAAGTTTGTTGCAAGCCCTTTAACGGCATATTTATACATACATATATAGTACACAAAAGAGGTGCGTAATATTTTGATTGTAAAAATGCTTGGTCACCAAACTCACTTTTCTTCTTGCAGCATAAGTGAAGTATTTGAATACATACAACAAAATGAAACTGAATTGTTCAGTCTCATGCAGCAATCATCTTTCAGTACCAAGCTTCACTTTGCTCCTTCCCCGCTCCCCCCACCCCCGCAACTTCCCTCCCCACCCAATATTTATCAGCACATACCTTGCCAGCACCACCAACAGCAGCGATAAAAAAAAAAAAGAAAAAATCATAGCGACTTACTCTTCAAGCCTTCATCGTAAAAATTTAATGTGCAGAAAACGCAAATTTAGTACAAGGGAAATAACTCAAGTTTTCGTAACAACACTGGTAGCTTTAGCAGAGTTTGATCCCTTGAACAACAAAACAAAAAAGCTCAGTGCTTATTAGCACACTGTTTGGGCAAAGGAGAGGACTTACTTTTGGAGTATTTGGAGTACACCTGGAGAGAGAACTGCGTCTGAATCTGCATACTTTAAAATTCATAGGAGCCAGTGGTTCTCAACCTTTTCTAGGCAATTGCTCCCTGAGGCTCCAAAATTTCTCTCCCCCCCCCCCCCCCCCCCCCAATACTCAAAGCCAACAGACATTGTCATCACACAAGAAAACAGACTACACACAAATTACAATGTAAAGTTTTCCCAAACCTTGTTAATGACAGAACATAAGTATATTGATGATTCATAACAGGAGAGAAAGTATTCGTTTTTATCAAATGCACTAAAAAAAAAAAAGAAATGGGCCTTCTCTCTTAAAATAAAACACAACACCTACACATGCTGTACAACAAGTCAGTGACTGCCCGGTGTTTGCCCCCAAATAATCTTCCATTCATGTTTTTGCACCTGTATCGTGTCTCTCTCCCCACACCTCCCACCCCCCCCCCCTCCCATCCCATTATTTTTGCCCCTATGCCTTTTTTTTCCCCCACATTATTTTAGTTTTACTCTGTTTTTGTCAGAATTCACTAAATTAAGATTGTTTATTTCAGAAAATATGTACAGATGATCAGATTAAAATTTTTTATTTATTTATTTTTTAAATATATTTTTTCGGTCAGAAATAACAAAATTACACCCTGACGTGTAGACCGGTGCCTCCTGATTGAGAGTGTCAGCATGACTGAGGACACTGGCAAAGCTGAGGGAGAGGTGGGGAATGATGGTGGAGGACAGAATGACGCAAAAACAGCAGTCAAGAGAAAGACACCCGACAGTAACGGAATCCGTAACCGTGGGCAAAAGAAGGAAGTCATTGATAAACCCAAGAAACGCAGACATCCTTCGGAAGAATCAGAGGTAAATTTTGTATTGTCATTGTTGATGTCATTGGTCAGCTGTTATAATCTGTAGGCTTCGTGCACATTCGAAGAAGACGCTATGCCTGCGGAAAGAATTATTTTCTGACGCATCCTGTCATTTCTGAAAGAGGTCGTACTCTACAAGTTGATTTAACTGACTTTTATCATATTTACAAAAGTCTTAGACATACTCTTCAGCACGGGCCTTTTCCCACTAGATTTTTAATATGGGCCTTTTCTCGTCAGATCCCTAACTTCACTTCTGTCTGATCTTATCTATACATAACTGAGGGCTGAAAGCTAGCCCAAGGAGAGAGAACAAAAAGACCATGAGAGGCGCAAAGTGGCCGTTATCGTTCCGATGTGCGTTAAACTCAAACTCGAAGAACCTCGTTAAAACCAAACACGAAGGCTCTTATTAAGAGACCTTAGTATTTTACATAGAAAGCTGTAGCTGAACGTTGTACGTAACTCAATATTTTCTCTATTTGGCTTTGTAATTAGATTGTGATCCCTTAGAAACTGCATCAAATTTTTAGTTTTAATGAAGGCCCAACAACTGACTGATGATATGTTTCTAGATCTTCTTTTGCACTTCATTTCAGTGTATTCTTTTTAAGTTATTCTGTTTTGAAGCATTGCTAATAGTTATTATTGAACTGTGTTTGTGCAAGTTAAGACAAATTTGCAGCCTCACACATTCAGGCTTAATCTCATTTCACACCTTCTGATTTCTCACCTGCTAAATAATCTGTTGTTTAAAATAATCCAAGTATTGCTATAGTATTGCCTTTGTAAAGTTTAACACTAAACTTGACTGGCAATTTTCTCAGATGGTATAAGGTACCGTTAGTACAAAGATGACAATATTCCTCCACATCAAATCTACTTTATTAATCCCTGATTTTACAAGGTGGATCACAGTTTTTATTCATTCCTGATATCTATTTTTTGCCAGGTTGCCATAGAGGATGTCGATGAGTACATTCCTACGCCGCCAGATGGAGGTTGGGGCTGGGTCATTGTGTGCGCCTCTCTTGTCTGCAACTTGATTGTTGACGGCATCGGCTACAGCTTTGGTGTGTTCTTAGGGGAGTTTGTAGATGCCTTTCAGGTCAGTCCCATCATGCACTTTTAACTTGTATAGCAGTGACTGGGTCTTATACAATCTAATGGCAACTTTAAATGGCTGTAATTCTGCTAAAAGTTGCTTCTTGAACTTGAAGTTTTATGACTTTTTCCTGAAAGTCATTTTACTATAAACCTGCAAAAAAAGAAACAAAAAAACATCCGTGAATTATTATAGACTAACCACCAAGTTCTGACCAGTGATGATCGGGTTGTAACTCTGTGAATGATTATTTAATTAATGTGGTCATTTAAGATCCTATCACTAAAAATTTGAACTAAAACTATTCACTGCCACACAAGTTAGATCCATGTAAGATCAAGTCAATGGCCAGGAAATGTTCACACAACATGTCAGGCCACAGTTGGGAAAACAATGACCGTCTAGGTAATTTGGCTCTACGTGAGTGACAGTGCCTTAAAGACCGGATCAAAGTTGCATTTGTGGATGGATCCAATGAAATCGGGCTTACGATGAACATTTTATACCGCTTTAAAAAAAAACATAATAAAATATTTCTAAGATGATTTCAAGCAAAACATTTGAATATAATGCAGAAAAATGGCTAATCCTTCATATATAATCAAATCTCAATATCTATAGAAACATGTTTCCCCATTTGGAGGGGTTTTGCGAGGAATTTGGTTTTTTGTCTTAAGCCCAATTTTGCCAGATCCACTCACATTTAACTAAAATCATTCATCGCTCTACAGGTTATCAGTTTTTTGAAATTTTTTCACCATGTCACCAGCAGACCCTAAACAGTATTCTCAGGAGAAATTTATGGATCAAGGGCTGAGAATTTGTGGAATTCTGTGGTATTCTAATTTTCTGCAGCTCACCTCTTACCTTTGCAACATCAGTGAGATTATCATCACATTTAAAAATAAGCTCAAAACTGAATTGTTTAGGACTGTTTTCATTGATACTGAATGGTACCCCCTTTTTGGTCTCAGAGGTTTGAAGATGAGAGTAGATCAAGTGTTTGTTAATATGTGTGAGTGGGAGCATGATGAATTGATTTTATGTTCATCCTGTTCAGCACCTCTGAGCATCATTTTTTTTGGATTTGAGTGCCATACAAGTTAATTATTACATTGCATTTCATTGTAGCCCAGCCAGCAACCCTAAAGAAATCCAATGCGCAGGATTGATGTCAAGTTTGCATGTGGGAATGCCATCGTTCCTATGTGGATCCGCTGGTTACAGTATCACGCTAATGTCGATATGATGTCGGGGACCCGCCCTTAATGTAATCTTATCAGTCCTAGAGAACTCTACTTTGGATTTACATCGGGATGCTGGCCGGAAAGATTATGCAAACACACATCAAACACGCATTTATGTACTCTGTATATGTTTATATCCATATGAGCTGCATAATTCAGACGGACTTCAGTGGCTTTCAGTACTCTTTACCTTGAGCCCAATTTATTCTTTTCAATCACTTTTCATTGTTAAGTCAGCAAAATGGCAGTGATTACCTTTTTTCTGTTTTGTTCACTTTTCTTTCTTTCTTCCTATTATTAGCATTAAGAATTAATGTGAAAGCTGATTGTCATTCATTAACTTGTTCACAGGAACCTAAAAGCAAGGTGTCTTTAGTGGGATCCTTATTATGTGGCACATATTTGTTTGCAGGTGGGTATTTCCAAATATATTAACCCTTTCGGTGTCACAGCCCTGAGACATAGTGGCAAATTATATTACCCGAAAATTAATCCTGAAACTCATGGAAAAGAAATTACAACACCCTCATTCGTATTCGCATAATACTTTATCATTGGTCCAACCTACCCCCGATCGACTGCTTTGCGGTCTTGGCGCACATATTTAGGAAAATGCCGATGACTGCTATGGAGGCCTGTGACCCTGAAAAGGTTAATCACCATATTATGCACAAAAAGTGGCTACCTGAACTATTTTGTTTTGTTTTGCAACAAAGATACTTTAGTTTGTGCTGATCAAGAGCCCTAACAAAATCTATACCATTTATAAATCGTCACTGCCCCGTAAGACTGTAGTAATTCAAAACTTGGAAAAATTGATTTTTATAAATCGTCACTGCTCTATGATAATGGCATATGCCAGACCTATGCCAAAAGTCAACTAATGGTTCATTGCATTCATGAGTATGAGGGCTATCAGATAATATTATAGAAAAAGAAATACACCAATTAAAATGTATTAATCGAATAGAATAATAATGGCGTAACCTCTTTTGAATCGAAATACGACCACACTGAAGTACACTGTGAATTTTTGATGTATAAATTTGTCTTTTTGGCTGTTTTTCTATTATCTTTAATTTTTTTTTAACTGCCTTATGGGACATAATTTTAATTAAAAATTATACCATGTGAAAGGTAAAATCATTTTTCTTTATGAAAATATTTTTTGGATGGCGAGTGAAGTAGATCTGAGCATGTAATGACAGTTTTTATAAAGGTATTTGAATTGTTTAGAGACATTCCCCTTGTCGTGGGAAATTAATGGTTAAGTTTAGGTAAAGTTGTGAAAGAAGTCTGTCGCAGAATAAAATTCATTATTTGACTTATTATTGCAGGTCCAATTGTGAGTGGATTAACCAATAAATTTGGTTGTCGTTCGGTTGTCATTGCTGGCAGTATCATTTCCACAGCTGCATTTGTCCTGGCTTCATTCTCACCCAGCCTGGACATGTTGATCATCACATATGGTGTTTTGGGAGGTAACCATGATATTTTCTTCAAGGCTGTTGTTATGAGTACATACACGCCCCCAAGCATTTTGCGCTAGGGGCATGTATATATATACATACTATCCCTAACCCTGTCCTTATCCTGGACCCTGAATCTTATCGAATCCCAAACCCTGCCCCTTTCCCTTTCAGCAAAAAAAAAACAAAAACAGGAGGAAAACGAAGAAGAAATCTGAAAGAATAATTAATTAATTAAGGCTGTTGTTAGGAGTATTCCGGGAGGAGCTTTGCAGCTCTGGAGTCACAAAAGGCTTGAAAATACATACACCTACCTCAAAAAACTTGGGGGACCTAGACGTAAGTACTTGTAACAACATTCCCTCTCCAATGTTTTGGGAACATCTGTATGTAATTATACACTTGATCCTGGCAGTTTTTGATCACCTTGTCCCCATGTATGCTATATTCATATATATCACGACCTTAGTTCATGTTGTTTACACAGTTGAGGAATTTGATGTTAAATGTTTGGGGCTTTAGTATTTAAATGTGCTGCAGTTCATGGGACATTTGAATCGACACAAAGGTCCTGAACACCTTGTTCTAACTGGAAAAATAATGGGCACAAAAAAGCAGAGGCAGACAAAGAATAACATATCTAGACAGTTTGAACAGATGGGTGACAGGGAAACACCAGGACAATAATTATGGGCATTTTGAGAGCATCCGAGCGGAGGAATGAGTGGCAAACCATGATCGTCCATATCTGTTCCAGATCCGGCACTTGAAGAGAGAGAGCTGCTGTTTTGGGACTGTAGTAATGTACTTAGTAAGACATAGACGAGCAGTGAAGGCAACTCAGTATCTTCTCTATTCGGCTTTATAATAAGACTGCAGTTCCCAAACAAAAGTATTGTGGATAAGGAGTTGTTAGAATGAATTGAAACTGTGAAACAGCTTAATAAGTGCTACAAGGCAATTTAAACAAGTGTCAATCAAAGTGTGCATTTGTTGTATCTCTTACGCATACTAAAAGATCTCCAGTTTTTCAGAAACTGGAAATGGAACAAACGAGTACTAAGGTCACAGTATGCTTGGTTTCATTACTTTCACCCCACCCTATAAAGCCATGAGAAAGATGAATCTCCAAGTTAAGGCCAGGCTGTTCTTCAAGTGGCATTTTGCATGTACAATACAAATGTTTAGTTTATATACCTAATCTATAAATTTTTATATAAGCCTTCAGCTTACTTTAGATACATAATCTATACATTTTTCTATAATTCTTCAACTTATTTTAGTTTAGATACATAATCTGTAAATTTTTCTATAATCCTCCAACTAACTTTAGTTCAAAAAAAAAAAAAAAATGGAATCTGGCTTTGTATTGTTGACCAAAATATAGAGGCTCACCTATCTCTCCATTTATGATCGATTTATGCTATATGCTTTCTGCTGGTGTAGAAGAACATACAAGTGTTAGTACAGAATAAAGCCGGTCAATAGATTCAGTAAATAGATGAGTTTGAAATTATGAAAAGGTGATGTGTCACTAACACTGCCAATTGCCTTTTATGAGGTAGATGATGAACAGAAACTACTTGTATTCGAGGTATGATGCCTGTGAGCCATATTGGGCATACTGAGATCTGAAAGGACATCTAAAGAGTATGGGTGGTATACTATTGTGGAAACTGTAAGACAGCGCTGTCAGGCTTGGCTCAGACACATTGCTTGCCATCTACCAACTTCTGGAGCGTACAAAGATGGCTTCCAAGGAGCAGGGAGGAGAAGCAGTCCTCATAGAAGATGAGCTGATAACATTCATGAGGACATCGGCTTTTACATCCTGACAGCTGAATGCCTTGCTCAAACCCGAGCTGCATGGAGTCACCAATTTCTGTAGTATGCAAGTGGACAACACTGTCGTATGCCACAAAGTCAGTCAGTCAGTCATGTGTATAAATCATAATGGTATGCTATGTATCTAGTATGACTGACGTAATACATTTTAAGGTAAAACTATGTTTGATCTTTTTCATTTATTTCTCTCTTTTCAGGTTTTGGTCTAGGCATGGTTTACCTACCTGCTATTGTCAGTGTGGGTTACTACTTTGAATCAAAACGAGCCTTTGCTACAGGGATTGCCGTATGTGGATCTGGCGTCGGCACCTTTATGTTCCCACCTCTCAGCGAGTTTTTGCTCGCTGAGTATAGCTGGCGAGGAGGATTATTCATCATCGCGGGTATTTGTGCTCAGGTAGGAGGGTGTCTTCTTAGGTTGGACAAAAATTTAGCGCATTTTTTTTCTCCTTTTCTCTTTCCACATTTTTCCTTCAATTCAAATTTTGAGGCCTTGTTCTTGTTCTCATTAGGCCCTGTACATCCACTGCAGAATGTAGCCCTCCACCAACAGTCTCCTTTCTTCTTCGTCTTCTGTGCATCTTGTCCATTGCCTGTCCACCTGACTGCACAATATCATCTCTGTATTGTCTCTCAGGGTAACCTCTTGTTCACTTTTACCTTTTTCCAGCCCTTCACTCAGTGCATCTGTTATCGTTCATTCTTCTGATATGGCCAGTCCATTTGCATTTTAGTTGTCGTATGAGTTTCTCAATGTCTGCAACCTGGGTTTGTTTCTGAATGTTCAGGCCTAAATATTGACAAATTGTATGAGATTCAGTCACCCTGTACTGCTTTATTCTCTCTCTTCACATCCGTGTGTTTTGAGAAAATCACTTGGAAAATATTATAGTCAAACTCTTCCAAGTGTTGTATTATAAGTTGTTGGAACTTGAATGACTATTTCAGAAAAGAGAAACTTTCAGGATTTTGCCCTGAAAATTTCAGGATATTTTTTTGGAATTCCGGGGATCCACAGAAATGCCCTGGATTTATAATAAATTTCAGGAAAAAGCCTGGAATAGCCCTGGAATTCTCTTAGGTTTAAGAAACATTGGTAAAGCATTAGTAAAGTGGAAACATATCTGAAGAAAAATAAATAAATAAATGAGTAAATTTTCTCTAATTTCTTGCGCATAATTAGCCCTGGAATTTAACGTTTTAGCAGTGGAAAAGCCCAGGAAAGGCCCCAAATGTTCTTCCTGTGGCTTTACATCAATTTTTGTAAATAGTGGAGACAGAATAAAACAGTACTGGGATGGTGATGTAAAAACTATATGAATTACAGCAAGTGGTGCATTTTGTAAAGTTTGTTTCAAGTTGATCAATCTGATAAACATTTTTGCCAGTAGGAAAATAGAAAGAAACAGTTACACCATGAGTTTCAAATTGCCATTATTAGGGTGGAAAATAAATGGATTCAGTAATCACAAAGAAAATAAAATGCAAAGAATTTAACAGACTCCTTGTCCACAGTCAGAACCAAGCACCTGGCAAGGTTTGCTGCAGTGCTTCATCTCCACTGCTTTGACAGTTTGATAGATAGGCCAGATTGGACGAGCAATTTTGAGACTGGGCATTTCACCTCTGATTCACACCTTTTTTAATTTGGAGCATCATGAAAGAATAGCTGTTGAAACTGACCATTGATGGCTCAGAGTATTTTTCATCCACCGAGACAAGGAGTGTACCAGAACGGCTTATTGCTATGGTAACAACCTATGCCGTGTTATCTTGAATGCATGTTATGTTCTGCCTCCTCTTTCACATTCCTTACTCATTGCAACCTATGCCTCACAAATGTTTGCAAAACACATCAGCAGAGACTTGGAAACTAACAAGAATCTGTTACTTTTCTATTCATGCCAGGCCTGTATTTGTGGTGGTCTGATGCGGCCGCTGGAGGCAAAACCAAAACCCAAAGGTGAAAAAAAGCCGAGAGCCAAGAACTTTATGGACAGACTGAAAGAATCAACACATCACAGAGACAGGTAATGAATGTATGGACTTAGTTCTAAAACAGAGGTGGGCAACCTAATTCCTCTTGCGGGCCAGATTGCATAGTAAGGATTGAAACAGACCAGGGCTGGTGTAGGCGCCAGACTGGTGGCTCATCATCATCGCTTTTTCACTCTACTCTACAGGGTATAGGCCACAAACGACAGCCTTCCATTTGTCTCTATCATGGACGATCCTTGACAACTCATTCCATGTGAAGCCACCTCTCTTCATATCCTCCTCCATGCCTCTCCTCCATGTTGTTCGTGGCCTGTCCCTCTTCTTGTTTCCCTGCGGGTCCAGAGCAGTGACTTTCTTACCGTGCTATCTTGGGGCTTCTGTAGTGTGTGACCCAGCCATCGCCATCTGCACAGTCCTATATCGCTGGAGATGTTTCTCTGCTTTGTCCTTTCCCAGAGGTTCTTATTTCGAATAATACCCGGCCATCTTATCCTCAGAAGTCTCCTCAGACAGGTATTGATGAAGGATTGCAGCCTCCTCAAGCAGGTTTGGGAAGGTTTCCAGGTCTTGCAGCCATACAGTAGGACAGATTTTACACTGGAGTTGAAGAGTTTGCATTTTGTAGTGATGGAGATTCCACGATCGAGACTGGTGGCTCAGTACCTATAAATTTTGCTTCACACAGACACAATAGGCATTGCCCACACCATGACCCCGTGGGAGGCAGCCTGCAATGCTTATTGTCTTTGTGTGAAGCAAAATTTGTGGGCTGTGAGCCACTTGTCTGGCTCCTACACCAGTCTTGCTCTGTTTCACCCTGTAATGAATGGATGGTGGGTCAGATAAATGCCATTAAGAAACACAGAAAAAAACTTTAACACGGGGACACAATGGTCTAGAGGCAAGGTGCTCGCCTCTCATGCTGAAAATACCGGGTTTGAATCCCGGTTGGTGCAAAAAGTGATCAAAATTTTTTGGTAAAAAATTTCTGTTCCTGATCCTGTGGTAGATTGGACCAAGCACCTCGTCTTCCTGGATAAGCACAAAAAAGTTGAAGGGCCCTTATGCAAGTTGTGCACGTTAAAGATACCTTGGCAGTTGAAAATTGAGAAGAGCAATCCAAACAGGCCGTTGCCCGGGCACAATTCTAAGAGAGTAATCCCTTCCATAACAAGAAAATGAAGAAAAGTGAGGTGTAAATGCCAAGGGCAGCAAACCTCCTAAGATAAAGATCTAAACACAAAAAACTTGAAGTATGAAAATTTATTGCCCAACTAGCGTCCCTAAGACAGTCCGACCTAGTTTTGTATTGGATTTCCTCAGGGCTGGTTGAATCACCATAAGGATGGGTTCCTTACATCAAATTGACGTTGTCATGGTGTCATAACAAGGGGATCTACATAGGAACAATCTCATTCCTATGTGCAAACTTGGCTTCAATCCATCGTGTCGGATTTTAACAGACTTGCTGGCTGGGTATTGATTTAAACACGTGTAGTTACAATTTTCCCCAAGTCGACGAATAACCCATTTTGGAACATTTTCATTATGCTATACCAGTTTGTATGTTTTGTACATTTAAACATGCATGGTACATTGTGTAATGTGTAACTTCACAAACTGAGGCTTTGAGCATCATGGCATGAAAAAACTTGGGCAATGGGTCATTCAGTTGTAGTGTGCAGGGTATCAGTTGGTTGTACGGGTGCAACCTTAGTTCTTGTTTGTTCCAATTCCACTTCTTCCATAACTGAGAAATTCGGCGTAAAACGTTTGTGGCTTTAAGTATGTTGCAAGGATTTAGGAATCCATGATAAGGATTTAGAGTTAATCGGAACTGTGAAACCGCTTGATAAGTGCCACAGCAAATTTTAAATAAGTGTCAAAGTGTGCATTTGTTATACCTGTTCTACATACTGAAATCTCTCCAGTTTTTCAGAAAATGTAGATGGAACTAACAAGAACTGAGGTCGCGCAGTAGATCACTCAGTTGTGGCCAGTGATGAGGTGAAAAGATTAATTGAATGGTCTCATTTAATTCTTGTATCCACGTTACTTCCAGATCTGTATCTGAATGCAGTGCAGCAACGCACTCTGTTGGAGGCACCAATAAGATGCTTGAGAGACTGATCGAGGCTAAACTCCAGAGGGAGAAACACCTTCAGGATAATGATTCAGATCTGGGCTCCTTACCTAGTGTTGTGTTTGTCAAGAGGATGGACAGTATTGGTGCTGGAGACCATCGCCGAGTCAGGTAGGGAAAACAGTCATCAGGGCTGGCTTGAAGGCAAAAGGACCAATTACACTGAATTAGGTCCTGTACATTGCAACATACACCTAACCCCATGCCCAAGGAGGTCTGTACTAGAATAATCAGTCTTGTCATGTACAGATCGCAGGGACAAAAATGTGCAGGTCTCTTGGGAAACATGTTTTAAACAGAATGTAAATGGGGAAGCAGGCATTCTTTTTCTCTTTTCTTATTCTGGCCAGGAGGTACACAATGCTGTCCCTGAAAGATTGAGAGATATTTTGTCATTATGAGAAGTTCAGAAAAGAGCTAAAGACAGTCCATTATTGGAAATATCAACTGACCGACCGATAGTGTCTCTCTTAAGCATATAATAATTTATAAATATACAGGAGAGAGTAAGAGAGAGAAAGAGAGAGGAGAGGGAGAGAGAGAGTGTTATTACTATTTCATTTGCGCAGCACTTTGGATTGATTTCATAGAGACAGGTGCTATATAAAGAGACTGTATTGTTATTAATAATAGTGAATGCAGGACAAGGGTTAAAAGTTGAGAAACACAGTGTTGCATCATTTTCAAATCGTTGTTTTTTTTAATTTTTAATTTATTTCCATTTTGTTTGTTTTCCAGTGGTGGAATTGCCATACCAACAGACAGAAGACAACACAAACTGTCAGTCTGTAGTACTGCAGAGTCTGTCAATTCTGGAGTGCGGGATGTCACTGGGTCACCAGGCTCACAGGTTACAGGGTCGTCAGTGACTGCTAGTCCACGCCTCAACATTGATGGCATTAGCTTGATGAAAGCTGACCAGAGAGATGGCCAGGTTTCTCCAGGTAGATCAACTATTTGCTGAATTTATGGATTAAAATAAGAAAAGTTGACAAAAATATTTTTTTCTACTATTTTTGAAGTTAACTTGTATTTTCACTCAAATGCAGTTACTTTAATAATTCTCATTAAATATTGTAGAAAACATGATAGACATGAGGGCTAATGCTAACATGTTGCACTTGTAAGAAACACAGAAAGAGGAGAACAGAATTTTGTTTATTTTTCCCTGAGCCAGTGGCCACAAGGATAATATATGTGAGGCACAGAACTGGTCATAGCTGCCCAAGATGAAAAAATCCAGCAAAATGTTGCGGCAACACAGGTTTCTTGTTTTATCAGTAGAAAACCAGAGCATGCCTTATAATTTAAATCGGCAAAAGTCAGAAAATTAGTATCTTGAGCCTCAACCATAAGTTTGCTGGATTTTCTCAACATGGACAGCTGTGTTATATTATGTATCGCTATCAAGAATCTGCATAAGTGCAAAGGACCAAATTTTATAGAAGAGGAAAGAAACTTTTACTATAAATGAAATGTAATCCTTAGCTTAACCCTTTTTGTGCCAAACCCATACCCCTTTCTTTCTTTTAAACTATCCGAATAATGGAATACCAAGAAGAAAGAGCAGGAAGTAGTGTAAAATTAGGAGTGCAAAACATGCTGGAAAAATGTTACAGTTTTATGGCAGTTTTAGCATGAAATAATAGGGTCAATGTATCTGCTGTGTGGCAGTCTTTTGCAACATATATATTGGCCTCATGGCAGCAAAAGGGTTAAATGCATATCGTCACCATTTCGTAACTCAAAATTTAAAAAAATTTATTTTCATACATTTTGAACTGCATCCAAAGCCACATCGAATGATTTTGGCTATTGACTTCTGAGCTGAAAAATAAGCAAATGGCAAACGTTCAAAATCCATTGTAACCAGATCAGGTGTGCCAAAATAAAACACACTTTTTCACGCATCCTGAAAAGTAGCCAAAACCAGTTATGATAGTTTTAGGGAACAGTGATGGTATTTAGTTATAAACATTTGATATACATATATTTGTACTCCCTGCCAATTAATAGAAAAAAAGTCCTTGAAAGAGTTCAAAGCACATTTTGCAAAAAAAAAAACAAACGTCATCTATGGCTATGCAAATACACTTATGCGGTTTCTTGTTAGGGCCAGCGATATGTATTCCTGTAAACTGATGGAAATGAGATAACTGGTCATCAGTAGAGAATTGTTAAGAAAATATTGAAGGATGCTGCAGATGCGCTTGATGTTAAATTATCTTGTGTATTTTTCATGTAAATTTCATTATAGATACTGACAGTGAGGCCAAGACATCACAGCTAGGGACAAATGTGGAAGATGAAGAACCATCTGACTACTTTACTCCCCCTGTGTCTCCACAAGTGACCAATCAGAACACCCCTAACAAAGAAGCAGGCAACACACCAGCGTTGGGCAATGGCGATATTGAGTCAAAAGTCAGTTATATTGATAGCTTCTCGTTTTGAACTTACATTTTCATTAGCTATCACTATTTTACCCTGGTGTATTTTACAAATACATTGTTTTAGTTTCTGGTGCCATGTGTAAAAAATTTTAATCTATGATTTTGTCATGGTACATTCCTGTATCAGTGACATCCTGATGAGATATTTACTTTTAATTTATGTCCTACTAGCTAAGTTCCCGGCCCTGCCCGGGATAAATCGATTTATTAGTTTCAGTTCTGGGTGATTATTACGAACCTGCTTCATTTTGCCTGTTCCTTTAGCTTTATTTTATTTTTGTTTGTTTGTTTTTAGATACGTTTTACTGCTCTCCTTTTGCGCGTTGACGTCCTGCGCGTCCCGCCAGCATCCGTCAAATGGCTACGATTTGCGCACGGTTAGTTTGTTTGCACATCGCAGGAAGTGATAACGTCATTTGTTAATGGAAAAGAAATATTATGATATTTTCCTAGGAATAATATTGAAAACACAAAACTGTACTTTTGGCCCTGCAGCATCAATCTCCCAATTCCAGGCCCTTTCTTTTTCCCAGTCTAGGCACATTGAGAACACACAAAGTTTTACACTTGACAGTCGTAGAACTCAATCTCATCATTCAAACCAGTCCTAACCGGAAGTTGTTTTGTGAGTGTGATACAGTCTATACCGGAACCAATCTTAGTAAAATTAATTTGCCGAAAAAATAGACCGAACACCAATGTGTCGCAACCTAGCAACTAATACAAACGTTCTGCGAGTTATTAATTATTTTTTTATTTTCTGTGCGGGGGACACGACGACAGTCTATACTAAGCGTTGTATAAAATCTGAGGGCCACCGAATCGGCATTAACAGGGGAGTAGCGAAAGGCGCGCTGCAATTGTCGTAAGGTTTCACTTTTATTAATATAGATGACAGTTCAGATTCTATTTAAGAAATAATTGACAAATCAAAACGTGGGGCTAATCATGTCCAAGAGTCAAATGAAATAACCATCCATTTTTCCAAGTAATGTGGGTTGTGTGCTTGGCACCAATCTGAGGAGGCTGTTGTTACTTGTACATGTGTATCCCAAAGCGTTTTGCGCTAAGGGCATGTACATATACATATCTATCCATAACCCTGTCATTAGCCTCAGTGCTAAATCTTATTGAATCCCTAACCCAGCCCCTTACCCTTTCAATGAAAAAACAGGAGGAAAACAAAAAGAAAATCTGAAAGAATATTTTAATTAAAGCTGTTGTAGAAGTATTTCGGGGGGAGCTCTCTAGCTCTAGAGTCACAAAAGGCTTTAAAATATATACCCTCGCTCAAATACTCGGGGGTATGTATGTACAGGTAACAACAATCATCTGAGAATTTAATAGTTTTAGATCCTGTCACCTTCACATATTTCGATTTATTTTCCGTGTGACTTTCACGTACCATGTACTTGCGCATGCTTATCATTCTTTCATTTGCTCAATTTTCAGTATGAATCTCCCAGAAAATCTGAGCCAAAACTTCCCAATGGCATCAGAAATCGTTCATCTAATGCAGAGTTCGCTCCATTGTTAGAAGTTCCTGCCCCTGTCATTCACCATCCTGGGGTTCGGAAAAGCAGCCATGGTGGCAGCCGTACGAACATGTCGCATCTCCACAGCTTAAGATCTTTGCACGTTTCCAAGAAAGACCTGGCCCGCCCACTGTATCGTAAAGACATTTTCTACAGTGGCAGTGTCGTGAACATACCTCAGTTCCGCTCTCAGCCAGACATGAAAAGCTATATAACCAGCATTACAACGATACCTGGAGAGATGGAATTTGTAGACGGTCCGAGTCCGTCATCCAAATGTATCAACAAAGTGTGCAGCTGTTTACCAAGATCTGTCAGAGATGTGCTCAGTGAAATGGTGGACGTTTCCTTGCTGCAGGACATCAGTTTTATGTTGATTTGCTTTGGAAATATTCTTGCTTTCCTGGGCTTTTATGTTCCATTTGTGTTTCTGGTAGATAGAGCAACAACTATGGGCATCGACAAAGCACAGGCAGCATTTCTCATCTCCATCATTGGTATGTTTTTATCCTCATTAACTCGTTCCCTACAGTAACTTTTTGGGTGTGGATGGGAACTCTCAACACTATCCAGTTCGAAATTTAGAAATACTTCAAAGATGTCTTTCTTTCACTCAGTACAAATGCAAGACACAATACATTAGACATTAAAGTAAAGGAAAATCAGTGAACCAGGATGGGATTCAATATTTTGAAAAGTTGGCTTAGATGTTAGTGTTGGAAAATGATTGTCTACTCGAGCTGAATATTCATCTTTCTGTAGCGAAGCAAAAATCCCCGAGCCAAATATTCGGCTTGCCGTAGCGAATGGTTAACTTCTCTCTTCAGTTGTTTGCATTGCATATTGCTGTGTCCCCTAAGAAATGCCTCAATGGCTATTTTTAACGAGATTCCAACAGTGGACCAGCAATATGTAAAAATATCTTGCCCTAAAACAGAATAGGAGTAGAAAAACGTACATCGCAATCAAACTGTCTATTTCCATTCACTCCCTCCAATTAATTAGTTTTTGTCTTTCACTGTGAGATTGATCTTTTTAGTCATGGGCATTTGACATACATTTGGGCGAAAGAGTTTCTGTGAAGCATTAACCACATATATTGAAAGTAAAATATTTGTCTTTATATTGTATGAGTGGATCTGGTGAATTTGGGCTTAAGGTGAAATTTATACCTTTTTTATAAATCAAAATAAAATATTTGTAAGATAATTTCAAGCAAAATATTTTAACTGATGGCAGAAAAATGGCTGATCTTTCATTTTGTAAACAAATCTGTTTCCCTAGAAAAATCTTTCCCCCTTTGGAGGGGTCTTCCCAGGAAGTTTTACTTTCACCTTTAGCCTGATTTCACATCCACTCACATAGTATTCTTCTTAAATGTCTTGTTTCTGGAATAATGTAAACCAGGCTTGGGCAGCCTTTCATATAGCAAGGGCCAGACCTGAAAAATGATGATCCAGAAGGCTGGATACTCTCACATCAGATTAAAGCCCTTCTATGTAATCAATGACATGTTATTTATTTGGATGTTGATTTTTAAAGGAAAATTCTTGTTTGATTTGGGGTGTGTGTATGTGTTGTATGGGGGGGGGGGGGGGAGAGGGATGTGCGTGTGGTTGTATTTATTATTGTATAGCTCGGTCACCAGTGTGTAAAGTAATTTTCATAAAATAATAATAATAAATAAATCTTGAGGGCCGGTCAAAATAGCCGGATCATGCCAAAGCCCAGTCAGCAACCTTATGTCAGACTGATATAAATTTTCATAGGACTGGTAGGACTGTTACAATGGGGGGTTCCTACAGAATGATGCCATTCCTATGTGCAAACTTGACGTTAACTTTTTCACGTCACCCTGCACCTTTCGGGTGTGGGCTGTGTTACAACCCATCGAAACACTGGTCGGCAGCAAGGTGCAGCCACTCGCACAGCCGTTTGCAGCACGCAGCACCACCTGGGATAAAGTTTTTATCTTTTTGTGTTTGTAAACGTACAGTTGTCATTATTCTTCTGTGAAGAAGCTTTTCAGTGATACCAAATATGCTCTTGCTGTTTCAGAAGATTTTGAATGAATTTTCGAAATCACCCCCAAAAATAGTGCTTACGCAGGAAATAGCCACTGTAAAGAAGGAACGTACAGTGGGCATGCAAGAGCCATGAGTCCTGTGATGTGAAAAGATTAATCCAAGGCACAGGTTTCCGTAAGGTTGCTGGCTGGGAGGTTGCCCATATGTGATTGAGACTGTGTGAAATTTAAATGACCACTGAAAGATTTTCTTGTTTTTGTGTTGCCAGGTATTACAAACACAGTTGGCCGCGTTGTGATTGGCAAACTGGCAGATTTGCACATTGTTGACAGTTTGGTGATCACCTACATCTCCATAGCGGTGTGTGGGGTCATGACGGGACTCATCCCATTCTGTCAAAGTTACCCACTGATGGCAACAAATGCTGCTATATTTGGCTTGGGCATGGGTAGGTTTTTATGTTATGTCACTTAACCGTCTAAGCCCCACTTATCACTAGTGTGATTTATCACTTGATTGTAGTTCGCACAAGAACTCCTGGCGAGAAAAGTTATTTCGTGGTAATTTCTACAATATACATTAAATCAACCAAATGATTTCAAAACCTCCATAATTATGCCTCTGTGAACAAATTCTCATGGAATCAGAATTTTAATCACTAGCAGAAATGAGGGCAGGGCCTGGAGGGTTGAAAAAAAAATGTTCTTTTTAGAGGGGGCTCGGGTGTAATTTCAACTTTGTATGTATGTCTATTCTGTGCATGACTCAGTGATTATTATTGTATGAAGATATCATAAATGGCATTTCTACAATAGTAAATTCAATCAGTAAACAAATGAATCACTCAACAACAGGTATTATCACTGTGCTGGGCACCGGACCCAACCAGAGCCTTTGTATCTCAGAACTGTCAGCCACTGAATTTAGCTGATACCGGACCCAGTGCAGTGATACCGGTGTAGCAGGCCAGATTATATCCCCGCCAGACTATACCCGGGGTTAAACTGGCCTAGCCCAGAATATCCCCCGGGGTATATTCTGGGCTAGGCCAGTTTATACCCCGGGGTTTACTTTGGGCTAGGCCAAACTATACCCCCCCAGTCCAGATTATACCCCCTACTTTTTTTTAAAAACAAGTCAAGACCGCAGTTTATTTCAACTTTAGTTTGAATTGTTCATTATCACTGTCATCAGATATCATATTGAAGCATACATTTTTGACTCTTGTAAATTATGATACATTTAAAAGGACATATATATGGCCTTTAGCGTCTTTACAGACGGTCTTAGCAGCTAGAATATTCACTTTCACTTTGACTGACAGCTTCTCTCGTGGCTTATTCTACCAATGTTTGACCCGAGAGTGCGATGGCAGTGATTGCAGGTCAGTCTTTTGGGTTCACTTTGGCGAGTGTTTTCATTCCGCCTCTGTCGTTTTGTCAGGTATGTTTCTTTTGCCTTGAAGTCTATTGCGAGCGTGCCACTGCGCAATTTTTGTCTCCATCTGCTTCGATCATTTGCAAGGTTCTCCCATTCATTGGGGTCGATGTTGAATGCTTTCATCGTGACCTTGCAAGTGTCTTTGAATCGCAGATGTGGCCTACCTCTGGGTCGGTTGCCAGTAGCAAGTTCCCCGTAGAGAATTTGTCTGGGGATGCGATCATTTTCCATACGGTGGAGATGTCCAAGCCACCGCAGTCTTTTTTTGCCTAGGAGAGCTTGAGTTGATGGAATGTTGGCTCGGCTCAGAACTTCGATATTTGAGATCCTGTCTTGCCACTTGATCTTGAGAATTTTGCGTAGGCAGCGCAGGTGGAAAGAGTTGAGGGATCTTTCATGTTTGGAGTAGGTGGTCCATGTCTCTGAGCCATACAGCAGGGTGCTTAGGACGCAAGTTTGGTACACGAGTACCTTTGTTTTGATGGTCTATAAAAGGACATAAACATGCTTAAAAAGCATTGATTTACAAAAGGATTGAAAATCCATTGAAACTGGTATGATTAAACTTTAACACTAATTTTACTTGTGTCCGTTGGTATTATTATTGTTCTGGTTTTTTTATAATTAGTTGACCATGAGTTAAACATGTATTGTATTTTTTTTGTTTGGCACCACTAACATATACTTAGTGGCAAGGTATGAACTAATTATAAGACTCATAAGTGTAAAGTTATCTGAATCTTATTATAATTTTTGAAAATAAGAAATGTGCTTGATATGTCGGAACAATTAGATCTATATACAAAGTTACACTGATGCAGAGAGAAAGGCCAGAAAAGAATACATAGAGAAAAAAACAACAACAACATTTTAACAGCTGAACTGGCAGATGGTGCAATTCCATCATCCAGCAAACATTAAATACTTCACACAAAACTAAATACATACTAAAATTGTTTCACATTATGAATTTAACCTGTCCATATCCACTTGAAACATTACAGAAAGCTAACCAGTAATATACAATAATAACAATAAGAAAACCAAATCATCTTATTTACTCTTGAAAATAAAGAGAATATAATCAATATCAGAATCACCATCATCTTGGAATAATACAAAGATAAGAGGGAATATAAAAATGACCTACACATCATTCTAGAATCTATAAGCAGCAATAATATATGTAATATATGTGCAAGTACATGTAAAAAATAATGTGTTAAATCTTTTCAACTATTCAAGTAGAACTGGACTGAAAGCTTTAGCGAAGTAGCTTTGATAGTCATGTAAAATGACAGATTAAATCCACTGAGACAACAGTGCATTGCAGAAAGTAATTATAGTATGTTATGGCAAAAATTCGATGGATCATGTTGCATGAACATGTCTTGTTAGTAAATTCTTTGATAGCGTATTTGTAGAAATGTATACATTTTATGTAGCTCATGGTTTAAGGTACTGGATTAGTGTCACTCACGTTCGTTGGCATGTTGTAGTTGTTTTTGTAGTTGATTGCCATTGAGTAAAATTTGCACGGTACTGTTTGTTTGGCACTGACATACACATCCCAATGGATGAAATAATTAACGGACTCATAAAAATGAAGTCATTTTAAATATTTTTTTGTGTACAAATACACAGTTGTTAAATCCCTTGGCAAGGGACGTGTTAAGCTTAGGAAGGTAAAGACGGACAAGGTCTTTTCTTTTTTTTTTTTATTTCATTTCACTCGCGAGTGACATTCCCTTACTCACTATAAGTTATAACACATAAGTTCAGTCTTTCAAATACCTTGCAAACTAATCCAGTGTCTTAAACCGTAATGTACATGAAATGTATATCTTTCTACAAATAACCTATCAAAGAATGATACTCACTGACAAGAAATACTGTTAATGTAACATGATCCATCGAATTTTGCCTCAACATGCTATAGATCTAATTACCTTTTATAATGCACTACTTTTGTCTCAGTGGACTTACTCTGTCGGCCTACACAACTGTCAAGGCTATTTAGTATTTCACTAAAGCTTTCTGTCCAGTTCTACTTGAATATTTGAAAAGATTTAACACGTTTTTTATATATAGTTGATACACATACATTGCTGCTTATAAATTCTAGAATGATTTGTAGGCATACGCTGCCATTTTTACACTCCCTCTCATATCTTTGCAATTTCCAAGATGATGATGATGATTCTGATATTGATATTTCTCTATATTTTCAAGAGTAAATAACATGATTTGGTGTTCTTATTGTTATCATTATTACTGGTTAGCATTCTGTAACGTTTCAAGTGGATCTGGACAGGTGGAGTTCATCAGTCGCAAACATTAAGTGCCTATTTAGTTTTATATCTGCTGGATGATGGAATTGCACTATCTGTCAGTTGGATTATCATTATTATTTTTTTCTGTGTGTTCTTTTCTGGCCTTTTCTCCCTACATCATTGTGACAAAAAATACAATGCATGTTTTACTCATGGCCAACTAACTATCAAAATAATAATAATAATAATAATATCATCAACACTCACGAGTGAAATTAATGCTGAAGTCTAATCATGTCAGTTTGAATGGATACTCAACTCTTTTGTATATCAATGCATTTTAAGGCATGTTTGTTCCTTCTAAAATGTATCATGATTTACAGGAGTCGAGAATGTAGGCCTATGTATGTACACCAAAGTAAACTAAGGCTGAAATAAACTGTTATTATTATTTTCTCTAAATTGCATTATGACTTGTTGGTGTCAAGAATGTGTTCATGTATGTCTTAATATGATATCTGGTGACAGTGATGAAGAACAGGCTGAAATAAACTGTGGTCTTGACTTGTTTTTAAAGAAAAAGCAGGGGGTATAATCTGGACTGGGGGGGTATAGTCTGGCCTAGCCCAAAGTAACTCCGGGGTATAAACTGGCCTAGCCCAGAATATACCCCGGGGGATATTCTGGGCTAGGCCAGTTTAACCCCGGGTATATTCTGGGCGGGGGGTATATTTTGGCCTGTTACACCGGTATACTGGTGACTTGCTATGCTGTCTATATAATTATTTACTATTGCATCAGTGCAGAGTGCCCTAACATTCGTTACCAGAGCTCTGGAGGCCAGAATATGGTAGTGAGAATGCCAAGTGGTCAGGGTTCAGAGGTTTAACTCACTTCTTTCAAGAATCAACTATTCACTTACAGTTTCCGCCTTTGGATTCCACAGCGGCCTTTATCTCATTGTCATCAATCGTTATCTGTGATCGAATGGGCATAGAGAAGTTGACCAACGCTTTTGGCTTGTTGTCCATGGTACGAGGGATTGCTGGCATGGCTGGCCCACCACTTGCTGGTAAGTTTTTCTTGGCAGTTGTTGCTGTTGCTGTGCTGTCTTTGTTATGCAGTGTAAAATTTGTTCTCTGTAGGATGAACTTCTCTGTGCCACAAACAGGTTTCATGTGTGATTCTCATAGATGTATATTTCAGGGTCCGTGTATGATTCCCATAGATGTATATTTCAGGGTCCATGTGTGATTCCCATAGATGTATATTTCAGGGTCCATGTATGATTCCCATAGATGTATATTTCAGGGTCCATGTGTGATTCCCATAGATGTATATTTCAGGGTCCATGTATGATTCCCATAGATGTATTTCAGGATTCATATATGATTCTTATAGATGTATTCAAGAGTTCAAGTTTGATTCCTCTGGTTTGAATGATACGAGTTGCTATTACATATGTATTTCGCAGTTTCCTTTACATCTTTCAGAGTTCGTGTATGATTCCTTTTGTATGTATTTCAGAGTTAATGTATATGATTCCTATATGTGTTCCAGGCTTCATGTATGATTCCTCTGGTTCATATGATCTGTCTTTCTTCATGGGTGGTCTCCTCTTGCTGGTCGGCTCTGCCTGCCACTGTCTGCTTCATTTCGCTTGTCTCAAGTAAGTTTCATTTTGTTTTTTTTCCCCTGAGCTCATTATACTTAATTTTTGGTGGGTACCCAATTAGTGAGTGAGCTTAACTTGTTAGACCTGATGTTAAACACAACAGTCAGTATTGTATGATCCTGTTACTTGTCTTCTTCATATATTTATTTGTTTTAGTTGCCATTTGAAAACCAGAGAAGAAATAGGATCTGTTAGTGCAAATTTCTGTTAGTTTTCTACTCGCCCATGGTCAATACAGAACCTAAAGATGGGGGGTGAGCTGTTCCCAAATCCTAAGTTCTTCCTGTGTCAAGTAAGTTGTTAGGCCATGCTCCAGCAGTATTGAAATCAACCAAATCTCATATTCAGTCATTCTCAGGTTTTGCTGGAAAACTTAAAATTTTGTGTCATTCATCTTATTAGGGATTTATTTGATGTTTCTGCACTGACAGTGTTGGCAGCATAGACCCTATGCAAAAACTTAATCTCAGTCTAATAGTAACAAGGATACTAGATACAATAAGAAGAGATACTCCCTTCTACACACTTGTGAAAAGATCGTGGGCACAATTTGCACATTGATAGGGGGTGAGGCAGTGCATGAAAAGAATACTTGATATAATGATAAATTAATTATGCAGATTTGTTACATTGCGACTGTGACTACAAAAAAAAAAAAAATAGATAATAGCCAGTGTTTTTCGACAGTAATTGAAGTTATAATTACAAAATAAGTGATGTCATTCAAGGCCTACAGCAATAGCAGAACCGTGAACAAAATTCAATATTTGCCCTGATTGGCTTTGTAAAATATGACATTGTTCACGACTTCCACGCATTCCCCGCTAGGCGGCAGTACGAAGTTTGTGTACGTTAAACATGTTAGCTGTCTCATCTTATTGCTTCTAGCATCTTGAATGGTACTAATCCATTGGAAATTAGATGGCTCATTGTAATATATTTATAGTATTATTATATTAATGTATTTTTTATATCTTCACTTACAGACCGAAGTATGAACAGGAACTGGTGATGGAGGAAGCTATTGGAGAAGAGGTGCAGCAGTTCTTGGGGTCAAAACCCCAGATTGTCACCATTGAGGAGGCCCTGTCATCTGTATAGATAATTATAGAGAAATGATCTTTTTATTGTCGTCTATTCTCTTTTCGTTTCTCTCACAAAAAATAGTATTATTGTTTCCTTAATGGTCTATCATTTCCTCATCCGTATGACGAACCAGCATATTGCCAAAGCCTTAGATTCAAGATAATAGCCCACATCCCTTGTTGTCATTCTGTCATACAGGGAAACTACACGCCAAGAGATACGTCACTCAGGCAAACTATACCTTGGTTAGTCATATATATATATGTTTTAATTTGTTATAAAGTCACTAGGGAACAGGGTAAAGATGTTTGCTTCTTGGACAAATGCATTTTTTAAACAAAAAACAACAAAAAAAAAAGCAACCTTTGAATTTAGTGAAATCCTTCTAGGGATAATGAGTTCATGGCATATGCATCTCAAATATGTAACAAAAAACAGAAAATGAATATATTGATAACGATTTGCCACTTCGTTATACAGATAACCATTTGTTGTCATCGTCTCCCACATGCATCCTCTTTACAGTGGCATAATATGGAATGGCTGTTGTTGAAGAAACAATTTTAAAACTGTTAATAATTGTTAAATGAAAATCATGTTAGTTAAATTAAACACCATACTCACAAATTGATCACTGTGGTCATAGTCATGGGCCATCTGTATCGTATGTACATGTGATTTTTGCAGATTTTGTACCCTCCTCCCCCTCCCTTCTTGTACACATTTCATTTGCTTGGCTCCAGTTCCCCGTCACAGTTGTACGAGCATATATGGCCAAGAAAATGGTGAATGTCTATGACAAGGCCTTGATATTCTGAAACTTTAAATGGAAGTTTGCATGGACTATTTGATTGTTTCATTTAAAAACATAGACTTACATTTGTACAATCCTACAACTTATTTAAGGTAGGAGATCCATCAGAGACCTATTTTCTCTATTTTTAATTATATTTAACTATTGCTGAAAATAAAAGAAATTTACGATCCACAGCCCCTCCCCATGTCTCCCACCATGTATTCTTTCCATACGCTGGGAGAATCTGCACTTTATGGATGGCTCATACTGTCACAACATTATCTCTTTATCCTTGTTCTCTTTGACTTTGTTTTTTTGCAGTTTGTGATAAGATAAAACACTTTTTATCTGTCATTATTTCTTCCCCACATTATCTCACGTCATGATGGAAATTTTCCACGAATGTTCGATTCTCATGTTAGTCAAAGATGTGATTTGTTTTTGTCTTTGATTAATGTATTTTTGTGCAATTTTTTTTGCTTCAGCTTAATGTTATAACTTGAGGAAGTCATATGGATGGATTATCACAAGAAATTGCACTTCGAGTTTGCTTAGCCATGGATTATTTTTTGTTGTTGTTCCACTTTTTTGACACGGTCACAATTTTAATTGCGCGCAATTTGCTGAATATGTAATACATTTTGATGTGTAAAGTGTAAAAGTAACAATAATGTATTGTTTATAATTTTGTGTAGCAGATTTAAATGGCACTAGTTTTATTTAGAATGCTAGATTGAGGGATACTTATATTTTCATCAGGGAATAATTATGATTGTATCCACAAGACATTCATTATTTCATGTAATATTCCAATTTTTAACGAATGGCCGATAGGGGGGGAATATTTTTGGAGGTGCCTGAATGGTTTGTTTGTAATAGATTTAAATTCAAAGTTTCAAGTCTTTAAAATTAATACCAAGAAAAAAAAAGGAATTGTGAAGAGAACTTCTTATTTGAACTGTAGTGAGTATTATAATTGAGTATCTTTGTTCCATGTTAAGCTTGTTCACCGTAGCCATGTTATACAACAAATAAATGTATGAGGAGTTTTCAGTTGGGATTTTCCTTCTTATTTTTGAAAGGCCACTTATATCCCTGGGTATAAGTGACATTTATAAAACAGTCGAACTTTAAAATGCAAAAAGTCATACACAGTGATCAGAGAGCTAGAAGATGAGGGGAAACATTGCCATATCTGTGATGACTTCAGATAGGCTGCAGTGACTACAGAGCATGTCTATTTTAAATTCCCCACAAGTCTTTCAGCTGCATTAATGACTGGCTTTCTTCTCTATTAAAAAAACACAATGGAGGTTAAGCTTGCCCTGTGTATGGTCACATGCTGGCTTATATATAATGTTTAATCAAAAACACTACCAGTTTGCAAGGCTATAAAAGTCCGATGTGTGGGACTGATGTCAAGTTGCACAAAGGAATGACATTTTTCCTGCATAGATCCTCTGGTTGCGACATTCACGCCAACATTGGTTTGATGTAGGGAACCTGCCCCTACGGTAATCCTACCAATCCTGCAGAAATATGCATCAGATTGACATTGTGATGCTGGCTGGGTAGATACAATAACATGGACAGTTCAGGCATTTTGCATTCACGGGTTTCATATGACCATGTAGCAGTGAATGCATGGGTGACATGAAGAATGGCATACTTTTCAAAACCAAAGAGAGAAAATACTGAATTTTATTCACTGTTCAGCTGTTAGTCTAGGCCTTTATGGAAGTAGCTTACTTCGTAACTATAGTTTCAATCACGGTAGGAAATCTGTGGCCATTGTTTAAAATATTTTTTTATTTTTTTTTAGCTTTGGTAGCACTGTAACAAAATCATAATATTAATTATCATTACACCAACCCAGCTAGCAACCCTGGGTCAATCCGAAATAAGATTTCCATAGCATTGGTAAGATTATATTATTGGCAGATACCCTGCACCAAATCAATGCCAGCGCGATGTCTTAACAAGTGGATTTATGTAGGAATGCTGTCATTACTATGTGTTTCATGATGTCAATCCTTCAAAGCATTGCTGGCAGGGGAACCACTCTTTTCATGCAATATACTTTAGGGATTCCACAAACCACAGCTTGATCGACACAAATGAGAAAATTTTTTCACAAGTCTCACCACGACAGTTTTATTACACAAAATGATCGAGCTCACAATGTGAGCGTCTCTTGGTCTTACATGGTTAGAGTTGGCACAGGCAATACAGTAAAGGCACAGGGCTTACATACACGAACGAATGGAAGTGATGACATTAACACAGTACACAACAAAACAAGGGAAGACCCGGCTCTAGATCAGTGTTCATAGTCGCAACAGGAGGGCACTACAATATCATAGGCCATGCCCCTGATCAGCACGCTGCTGTGTGCATGCTTTTTTTCAGGAATGAAAAATCTGACTTTATAATCTTTGGTTCAACTCACTTATCTTCATCATGTTTGCTGCTGATGTTGATATCGTTATTGCGATATACTTTGTCTGTTTTTTGGCTTTGGCTTAGCTGCCTTGCAAAATCTGTCTTTGGCCACAATTATGTACATAATTATTTACTCCCAGCTGCCTGATCAGTATCTTCCTTGCATGTAGATAAAAAGTTTCAACATACATTGAAGAAATTCTTCTTGAAAATGCCAATGAGGCTGTTGGGATTTTAGCCTGTTTGTATGTTCAGGGGGTCTGACTGACAGACACCACACTTTTAAAGAGGGTGTCCCATTAAATTGTTTTTCGTGATTTTACAGTGTTTATTTCATAATCATTATTCCTTGTAGAAGCATGATTTTGGGTTAAGTTTGAAAATCTGCAAAAAGTATCTGAAGAAACATATAATATGGCAGTCACATCAGTGTTCAGGCTATGAACCCCTTCCTTGCTTTGCCGAGAACTGTTCCGGGCTGTCTAATCTGGCGATGTTGCCATGTGCTTGAAACTGTTCCAGGCCTAGTTCATATGCATTTCTTGAGTGTTCATATGGAGACAATTCCTGAATTATGATTGTTTTGTATTTCCGAGTTAGCTTCTCTACTTACTTACATCATTTGCATATATTTTGAAATCGTGGGATTTATGGTGTGTAATTTTTGAGATTTGCTTGTTTTGTCCCCTTTTGCACCTGGCATATGAGTGGAAATCAGTGTGGCAGGCAAGGGGTTAAGCCTAGAAGACAGGAATATAATATGTTTTGTATGCAGCTTGCATTGTACTGTTTTGCAAAACTTCAGAAACTCAGGGTTTGAGTGTAGTGGCGTGAAAGGTGTGGCAGGAAGTTACTCAGCTGTGGACTCCCAGCCGGCAACTGTATGTTAATCCACCGTAGATTTCCATAGAATTGGTAGGATTACCATGGAGGCAGGTTCCTGACATGAAACTGATGTCTGTGCGATGTTGTAACCAGTGGATTGATGTAGGAACAATGTCATTCCTATGTACAAACTTGACATCAACCCTACGCAGTGGATTTCGGTAGGGTTGCTCGCTGGGCAGTGTATCCCTGGGTTGTGAAGTGGGGGTGTGTGGGTGCTGTGCTAAGTGATGAGAAAAGGCTTTAACCTCAGACAAGTCTCTGAGTTCATTAGTATTTCATATGTAAATTTGTAAATTTTGTGTTCTCATTTGCTCATTTTGTCTTTGCAGTTTAGATTTGTTTTCCTTTTTTCTGTTTTTGTTTTTTTTTTCCACAAACTAGGAAACTTTTTGTCTCCTTCTTAGAATGACAAGTTCTAAATCCCTTCCGTCAAATTTTGAGAAATTGATGACTGAAGTTTCATCTGCTCATAGTGTTTAGAGGTACAATTTTTATTGTTTTTGATAATATTTACAAATTCAACACAGAATCTTCTTCATACTTTGACACACAATGGAGAAGGCCCATAGAAATAGTGAGTACATGTAGTATGTAACTCAGTTTGGCCAAAAAGTGGAGATAGAATCTTATCATTCTAAGGAAGCGATTTATTGTCATTAAGATTGTGTTAACTCTTAAGCCAGGCTTGAACATTAGTCTCATTTAGAAAGCTGAGTGGGAAGTAGGGGTTTTACTTAAGTATCGCTGGATACTTCTGCTAGTATTATTTTATGTAGATTTCCCAGCCAGCGGCCCTACATCAATCCATTGGAAATTTTCCATAGGATCGGTAGGATTACCATAGGCGGGTTTCCAGCATCAAACCAACGTCGGGGCGAATTCGTAACCAGTGGACCTATGTAAGAACGAGTCATTCCTACGTGCAAACTTGACATCAGTCCTACACTTCATATTTTTATGTAGGGTTGCTGACTGGGTTTACATTAATTGTGAGATCATTTTCTGCGACTGCAAATAAACAGTTTAGACAAGTTCGCAGGTCTGTCGTAAAAGCTGGCCTTACGTATTAATTGCATACTCAATAAGTTTTGAGCATAGAAGGCAAATTGCACGTTTTTTTTTTTTCTTGATTTTACATTAGTAAGATCCTTTTCTGCCACTGCACACAACAATTTAGAGAAGTTGACATACAAGTCTTACAAGCTGTCCTTTTGCAATTTAATTATGTAGTCAACATGTTTTCAGCAGAGATGGCGATTTCCATTGTTTTTAAAGATTTTACATAGCTCTTACATTGTAAGATCCTTTTCTGCCTATGCGTTACAACAATTTAGAGAAGTTGCCGCTTACAAAATCATTGGCCTGAATGGAGGGAAAGGGATGTGATGTTGTTGTTGTTTTCTTTGTTGTCAAGACTAGAGGATGGAGAATTGAATATCGAGAAACTCGTACTCTTCTCTCTGCCAAGTTTACTTTTAAGCAAACTTATATTTTATCAAATCTTTTTTGCCTTTCTTCATTCAATTTTGTTGTAAGTTTTTCGTTTTAACTTCAGCAAATTTGAGTTCTTGATCACATGGTTATTTTTGACTTCTTTACTCCGTGTCACCCAGTCCTTGTGTTCATTTTAAATGCAGAATAAAAGTGATATCCCAGCCATTATCCCGGCATCAGTCAGCTGTAGATTTGTTTCGTATTTCCAGGGGTGGCCAAACTGCGGCTTGCGAGCCACTAGAGGCTCTTTGACCTTCAATCTGCATCTCCTGGAAATATGTTGGCTGAGCTCTTTTTTCTTTTCTTTTTTAATACGTTCAGTTTAATTAAAAGAATCATCAGTTAAGATTATGAAAACAATTGTTATGTATGTGTACTTTGTGATTACAGAAACTACTACAAATTAACAGTTTAAGAAACTGCCTACATGAGTAAATATTGTTGCATACATATTTTTCTCATATTTGTATAAAATTTGTGTAATGAACTGTAAACTAAAAACGCATCTGTAAAGTTTTGTTCATATCTTGTGGCTCTCAAACATCTGAAGTTTATCGTATGTGGCTCTTTAAGCAAGTTTTGACATCACCCCCTGAGTATTTCCCTAGGATTAGTATTCTTAGCCAGGGGTCGGATTTTTAACATCAGACTGACGGTGGCGCCATGTTGTAACCCAAACATGGGCAACTTACGGTCTGTGGATGGGATCTGGCACACCGGCCAAGTAATTTTGGCCAGCCCAACCCCTGAGGTTGATTGAAAATTACTTTACTCACTGTCATTGAGCCATGAAAAATAGCACATGCACCCCTTACCCCCATGGCTGAAATCAAATAAGATTTTTTTTACTGTAAACATCAATATCCAAATAAACAACTTGCCATTTATAATTAGGGGAACTTTAATATGAGGGAAAAGTATCTGGCCCTCTGCACCCTCACATTTTTCAGATCTGCCCTTATTCTATGAAAGGTTGTCCATGCCTGCCCTATGCAGTGGATCTTAGCAGAAACTACATCATTCCTCTAAGCAAACTTCAGATCAATCCTGCACGTCCATCCGATTAATCTAGGGCTGTTGAGTGGGATATATCTGTTGGAGGTAATTTTTATTGTCTTTATTTCATAGACTACAGGGTCACTGACTTTTACTGTTCTTGTTGATGGTTTTGGAGATGTAGTTTTATATTTTTAATGCACGTAGATTTTTACTGTTGTATTTTCAAGAAGAGGTATGCTCATGGAATAATGATCCATTATGCATGTATGAAGTTTTCACTTTAGAACAATATTTTCAGAAGGTACATGTAGTGAGTATCAGTTATAGATCAACTGCGGTCTGAATAACATGTTCATATAAATGGCATTTTACGTATAGATGAAGGCTGTTGTAAGGACACAGTGGCACCATGTTGAAATTAAAACCAGCTTGAGTGAGCAAGCGGAAAGAGACATCTCAGCACTGAGTCAAAACAGACGCGAGACATAGCTGACCCAGTGTGCTACAGGCCTTAAGCTGTGGTTTCATGTCTACGGAAACAGAAGGGCAAAAATCCATCAAGTAGTGAAAAGAAAAAGTTTTTCCATGTGTACCGCAAAGGCGTTTCAGTACACATGAAAACATGTTTTTATCTCACTACTTGGAGGGTTTTTGACGTACCTGTTGCTGTTTCCTTTTCCGTACACATGAAAACTCAGCTTTAAGCTGTTTTCATGTGTACGGAAATGGCAACAGCAAAAATTCAAGTTGCAAAAAAGAAAAAGTGTTTCCATGTGTACAGAAAAGACCTTTCTGTACAGTGAAAACATTTTTTTATTTCACTACATGAAGGGTTTTTTGATGTTTCCATTGCCTTTTCTGTTTTCGCACACATGAAAACACAGCCATAGGCTTTTAGTTTTATCTCCACGTGACATCACTGTAAAAACTTCCCTACCATTTGTGCAGATTTTATATGTATCTGACTATATTGAATGTTATCGATGCTGTTCCATGTTTTACAGCCAAATCTCCTATCAAATACTTCGACTATATTCCTAGAACAAGTTTTATTCATATACAGACCTGTTTTGAAATGAGAATGAAATCGTGATATCTGCGTTGATATGCCTTGCTCATAACTATTGTGGTATCCATTTGTCATTGTTGGTAAAAAATGTTCTTTTATCATTAAAAAGTCTCCTTTCTATAATGAACTTTGTTATGTATTACATTTTTATATGTTCTGAATGTTGACGCATAACTAAGCCAACATTTCTACGTCAGCCCGACATAGTGTTGTGTAAGATTTCCGTACGATTGGTGGGATTACCGTAGGGGCAGATTCCCTACTTCAAACCGACGTCGGGGCGACGTCTTGACCAGTTTAGAGCTGCCTGGGAACAACGTCATTCCTATGGGCAAACTTGGCCTCAATCCCGTGAGTTGGATGGCTGTAGGGTTGCTGGCTGGGACATAGTATTTCTTAATCTTGATCAACTTTAGGATTGCTCAGTATTAGTAGGGGGGGGGGGGGCAACTTGCTCTATCTCTTCAAATAAGCGTTGAACCTTGCACTAAAAAATATACTCTTCTTTGTTGTATTTTCATTTAAAGTGATCCCCTGGGCGTAAGAAACTGCCGGATGTATTTGGCTAAAGGGTGGCATTACGTATGTAGACGCCATTTTGTCCCCAAATTTATTTTGATAATATAGCTCAATTTTAACGGGAGTGGGGTAATCTGTAATGTCTCGTAGGGGGTGGTTTTTGAGGAATTTCTTAGCGTTGCCACCCTTTATCTCATTATATCCGGCATTTTCAGTAGCCCAAAGTGGTTCTCCTAACATTTATAGCAAAATCAGGAGTATGTATTTTTGTGCAAGGTTCCCGGCCATCTGACGGCTTGCCCCCCCCCCCCCCCACCCCCCCTACTATATGTGCCAACCTTAGTTTGTTTGTTCTATCTCATTTTCGGAAAAAGTGCAGCCCTTTTAGAATGTAGAAGAGGTATAACAAATGCATTCTTTAAAACGTGTTGCAGCACTGATCAAGGTGTTTCACAGTTCTGATTAATTCTAGCTCCTTATCGTAAAACTGAGACCGCAGACGTTTAACGTCGAATTTAATCATCTATGCAAAAAGTGGAGTTGGAACAAATAAGAGCTGAGGTCACGCTGTTGAGTTCATTCTATTGGTTTATGTCATTTACGTCATTTAACATTGTGGTGTTAATCGCACGGCATCTCTGTGTCCCTTCCCCTCCACCTGATCCTCAGTGCACGGCGGCTGAGCACGTACACTTGTAAAGATTAAAAAAAAATTTTTTTGACACGGCAGCAGATTAAGCAGACTCGTAAAGGCCAGCAATAATAATAATAATAATAAAAGAAGAATTGGAACTCATATGAGAACGGAAACACATTTTATGACCATGAAACTCCCGGCAAAAGACGAAATAAAATTCCAAATTTGGTAGTCAAAAATTGGCAGAAAGAAAAGTTGTATGTAGCAAAGCTTCGAAATAATAAAGCCAAAGAAATAAAAGCCAAACTAAAGAAAAAAAAACGCAAAGACAAAGGGAAAACAGAAAATACCACTTGTTAAAACCTTTCTCAAGGAAAAAAAAAAACAACAACCACAGAAAAAAATATGTCAAACAATAAAAAAAATGTAGAATATGAAATATTTATAGACTTATTAAATCAATACATCTAGCCTACTTACCAGCGAGTCCTGGCTTGTATTTCCGCAGAGAAGCACGTTTGTGTGGTGTTCATACTGTTTCGTCAAACTTTCGCAGTAGCACAAGTTCCCTGATCGTCAAGTGAAACAGACCAATGGTTATGTGCTAGACATGTGTATTATAGTATCTCTATGGCTAGACATGATCGTTCGCTGCTAAAATCTAAAACGTTTTTCCTCTACTCACACAGAACAAACATGCTGGATCTCTGACAAAATATAAAAACCACAGAAAAACTGTGGGGTCGCAGCAGGGCTATAAGCAATATCAAAATTTTATTTCTCACGCAGGTTTCGCTACATACAACTTTTTCTTTTTGCCCAATTTTGACATTGGATCTCTGATAGTCTCTGTCAGTCAGAAAAGTTAAATGTAATAACATGATGTTACGATTTTATCCATTGTTTGAGCTGTATTATGCAATTACAGCGATTGTAGAAGTTAATATACTTACTAACTAAAGTACCGTTCGTAAAACTGCAGTGATGCAGTCACAACAACATTTTGGGATTATACTTTTCCATTCTACTCGATGAATGAAAATGCGTCTCTTTTTTTTGTGGCTCAAAAAAATTGTCTATATAGATAATATTAAAGAGTGAAATTTGTCCAAAGTGGATGTGTCCACGTTTCATAACTTTTAATTAGGTAGTCACATAGTTTTAGATACTTAGCCTACATATTCACCCTGCAGCTCTTTTATAGTATGATTTTAGAATGTAATGATAAATAAATCTTATACAGAAAAAAATACTGGCGGGATTAATTCACTGTGGTTCAATTTTGACCCTTTCTTTTGACCCTGAATTACAGTTTCAAAAATTGTAAAATTAATTGTCTTAAGTGTTAACTAAGCCATTCCAATCACTTTTGTATCGATCGATTGTGTTTATTCAAGTTTCAGATATTTTTAAATAAAAAGTGGCAAAATGTAAAATACATGTACAATGATATTATTTTGTTTGGGCTCCCCGTAATAAGCTCACCACACCGAAAATGATGTGCTAAAACACGTGCAATTGGATGTGCCCAATTTCCCACCAGAAATGAGTGCGTAGTGCTCTGGTGTGTATAAATGTAAATCTTTCTAGACCAAAGAGAGAGAGAGAGAGAGAGAGAGAGAGAGAGATAGACAGACCGATGGGTTCACAGACCTATACCGGGTAATGCCGGGAACCTCATTGTCATGATTCGGATATTATTAAAACTCACGCAGAGAGTGAGTTGTTGTTGTTTACCAGGGCCATGAGAAATTGGCTGGTGGCCTTGAACGGTCCTCGCCAAATTATAGCTGGTGAGTAAATAAATGTAGAGTTAAACTGCTAGAGTCACGCTTGTCGGCTTTAATGTTCGTGATTAATAAGTAATGGAGTAGGGGTGAAACAAGGTGGGGACAGTTGACATTGTTAAGTATGACTAGACAAGTTTTTGCACGTTAACTGGCTGGTAGAATAGTGCAGACGTATTACTACAGTTAAAATGGTGGGAGGTTTCGACCTATGAGATAGCTGAACTAATTGGGCCAGCGGACTAGCACGCTGGGTAGTTGGTTAGTATATAACATCGTGTAACGTTCAGATTTAGTGAATACAGACGAGAGAAGCATCGTTTCGTGAAGTATCTCCGGTTGGCCAGTACCTGAACTGTGTGGTCTGAAGACTAAGAAGTCCTTGCTAACGGACTGACTGAGCTCTAGAAAGAAAGGTCTGAGTGGGCTGACCTTTGAAAGCCCACGCTGCGCTATTTTGATGTTCGCGCCTCTCAGTAGGCGTGAGCAATGGTAATATATCTTAATTATTCAAGTATAATAGAGATCGGAGATAGAGAGAGAACTACAGCCTCATAGGAAGACTAAGGAAACCCCAGCTGGCACTCGACCACGAGTGTCCTGTATGATAGATCTATTGCCATAGTATGATTGGAATAATATAGCACATTGTTGATGAATTGAATAGTGATTGTGCATAAAATATAGTCTTTTGGCAACTGCTTAAATTACCTACAAGCCGAAGAGTGCTTCTGTAGGCTTTGAACGTACTGGGCTCTCCTAACATTTAAGCCCATATGATTTATGGAGAGTTTGCCTGGCGACTGGCCAGTGGCGACTCAACTGTCACTTTAAATTGATATCCAGTTTCGTATAATATACCTATTTACTATTGATTGCAGTACCTCCATAGTTACATGAATATCATTGGTTAAGTTATTAATTAGAGTTTTTGGTTTGAATATATACCTCTATTGTCTTTTGTTTTGTTATTAATATTTATGTAAACTATGGCCTGACCGGCCTGACATATATACGCTCTAGTTATTTAGTACTTTTCTTGTGTGGTTGTGTCCGAGTGTGAGTTAGCTGCCTCTCGTGCAGTCGTAACATCCCCAAGACCCTAACTCTGCTCGTGACACTCATCTAGTAAATAAATAAATAAATATCTAGTAGGTCGGAGCCTGCCAGGATACGTTCACGCTGAGAACATTAGACACGCATACGTAATACTAAATCTTCAAAAGGAATGAAGAAAAAAATAAGCAAAAAAAAAACAGCTATAAATAAATGAATCAAAGAAATGACAGATAAAAGAAGGTAGCAGTTCTCGCTTTCCTGGCTGATTCTGAAAATAAAATCACACGAGGAGCTTCTCACATACAAAACAGTAGTGCTTGCTACACGTCTGGTCATTGCCTTTTGAGTTAGGATTCATAAAAACACAGTTTTGGCTTTGAAATACGTCATTTGGCTCTCCAGGGTTGAAAAGCGCTTCTCTCTGCACGAGAGTCAGGACGGTTCCATCTGCTCTCCATATATACTGATCTTGCTGCTCAATGTCATCCAGTCCCATCCAAGTACTACTTGTAATGAATGTTTTTATCAGTTGTACTCTGGCAACGCTGTTGACAGCAAAAAATCTGGCTTCCAGAGATTTGCAGTAGTCGTCGGATTCCTGGTGGGTTTTACGCTGTTGGATGTAAGCAAGGCAGACAGATGATTCGTCAACTTGGTGTAATTGAAAGATCCCGTCGCACACGGTCTTGTGGTAAAGTTGTCCCTCCGCTGGGGTAGGTGGTGCTTCGTCCGTATCCAGCCAGTTACCAGGTGTACAAAAGTGTGTTTGGGAGTTGTACATAACGGTGCGGCACTCAGAGTACCTGTCAAACAAAATATAGAAAAAGTGAAAGTATCGGATCGAATAAATATCACATCAAATGTACAATGACAATAGATTTGAACACAGACTTTGCTCCAAATGTAAGAGTCACCAACTTATTGATAAACATAATATAGAGGAAGGCCTTCAACATCAGCCACGACACATGGGAGGCCAATGCAATGGACAGATCAAAATGGCGTTCAGTTGTCCACAAAGGCGCCAAACTCAGTGAGGCAAACAGAACCGCTGCAGTAGAGAAACGCAGACAGGCCAGGAAATGTGCCAGCAAGCCCCCGACATCCTTCACCATCCCATGCCCACACTGCGCCAGAACGTTCTAGGCTCGAATTGGTCTGATTAGCCATCTGCGCACCCACAGAACCCAATCCACCTACCCCCCAGGATGACTAGATGGTCCTCGTCGATTCCGACGGACCAACCACATACACACACTCGGAGGGCCCATGTGCACGTTAAAGATACCTAGGCAGTTGGAAATCGAGAAAAGCAGGCCGAACAGGCAGATGCCGGGGCAAAATTAAAGAAAACATTATCCCTACCACCCCCCCCCCCCCCAAACAAAAACAAACCCACTGACGGGCGCTGCACTGTGGCGACGACGTGTCTGCTCTAGCGGTATCAGGGCTGCAATGACGCTGAGGAAAATTTCCCAAATGGGATTAAAGAAGTATACAAAATAGAAATTGCAATTACAAAAAACATGTAAAGATGTTCGTAGTCGTATTTGAAAAGTCATATTTTTATAGTGTATGGTTATCAAGTAAAACAGTGTTCAGCAGTGTTTTATTTCAGATCAAAGATAGGGCAAATTACTCAATATCATTGTGTCTACCTGATCAAACAAGTGGAAATGCAAGACAAACGTGAACTGGCCGTCCATCCTGGAGACAATCGAGTAGGTCCATAGGTAAGTCCTGGCCTCAGGTAAAAGTTTTTACTGCTGGGTGTAGAGGCCGGGACTCCAGAGAATGCAACTGGCCAAAAATAATTATGTGCAATGGGAGATGGTGAGTCTTTGGTATGACAAAAAAGAGTATAATATAATAAAACTTTGAAGAAAACAAACAACAGACAGGTAGATCTATAGTATACAGACAAGCAAACAGACAGACTGACGGACGGTTACAAAGGTAAACAGATTATTATAATTTATTAATGAAGGAATGGACGGACGGACGCAGACAGACATATAGATAGATAGATAGATAGATAGACAGACAGACAGACGGATAGATAGACAGATATTCTATCTATTTAACTACATCAACACCTCTGTATAGATTAACAACAGGATTTATCTATGTAAGTAAATCGATTTTTAAACACACTGTCACTGCCGTAATGCCGAATAATTAAAAAAAAAGTGTTGCAATTGTTTCGTTCAATTAAATGTCTAAATAAAGAGATAAATGAATATGTTATAACCCACGCGGTCATTTTCTTCTTAATTTTTATCCTCTTCATCATAATATGATCAGCATGATCATCATCATCGTGAACATCATCATCCTCACCATCATCATCATTAAATATAAGAACGCAAAATCTACGTACATTGACTAAATAACATAAAATCTGTCCGTAAAAGTTTTACCAAACCAATCTTTTACCTGCAGCTAAACAGAATACCATCCCAACAGTCTCAGAATACATACTATACAACTCCAATAGCTGAAACACCAGTCTTTAATTATCCCTGTCTATCTTTCTTTTTGACAACCGCGGCTGCAGTTCTCTGTCACTTTTACTTTTGAGAGTATTCCACATTTTTATAATACTCCGCAACCTGGTGCAGTTACATAATTATTTACACTGCGCTTTATGCAACTGCACTGCCGTATTGTGACAAAAGACCTTAAATACGGCAGAAACAATTTTCTTTCTTTTTTTAGGAGACGGTGAAAAACTTGGTTTAGGTCCTTATTTTAGGAGGCTCTCTGACCTTGGCATTTACATCTCACTTTTCTTGTTGTTGTAGGGTTAAGGTTGTTGTTTTTTTTTAAAGAGTTTTGCTTTGGCAACGGCCTTGTTCGGCCTGCTCTTCTCGTCTTTCAACTACCAAGGTATCTTTAACATGCGCAACGTGCACACGGGCCCTCCGAGTTGTTCGTCCTTATCCGAGAAGACTAGGTGCTCGGTCCTACCTACCATCGAATCAGCGACAGGAACTGTTCCCTTAAAAAAAATTCCAACTTGTCTGCACCGACCGGGGATCGAATTCGGTACCTTCGGTATGAGAGGCGAGCACCTTGTTTCTAGACCGACGTGTTCCCAAACAACAACAACAACAACAACAACAACAACAACAACAACAACAAAAACCGACAGAAAACATTTCACATTGTATATTCTTTATTTTCTTTGTTCGTTTTCCATTTTGTAGTGACGACCTGACAAAAACTTGATTTGTCTTTCCGTTTCCTTTGCCTTTGATTGTATCGTTTCTGCATTATCTCTTACGCGAGCTGTTGCTGTATACAGCTCTTTCTTTTTGCCACATTTTGACTTCGCTTCAAGCCTTCCTGCGACCCCACAGGTTTTATTTTTATGACAGAAAGCCAGAGCATAATTATTATTTCATTCTATACATTGATGTTATGAAGCGAATTTGACCTGGATTGGTGGGTACAGTTTTTGTTCGTAGCATGGCAGTACATGTGGCCGCAGTGCTAATTTTTAACAATTATAAATTATGAAAATTTATAGTATCGAACAACAAACATTGACGAACACTTACCAGGAAGCGGAGTCGGGGTAAGCAATTAATTAATTTGCAGAACGAAAATAAATAAATTTACATCGATAGCTGGCTACCAAACATAAATAAAGTAGGGCCTACCCAAATATACCAGGAAAAGCGCTAAGTGACCGTCGCTCAAAATCACATGACCATTTGTACAAGGTACTACAGTACACCGCTGGACGTAGGGGCCGAGACGACAGAAACAGCCAGTGGCGGAAATGTAATTAGCCAGAATTCTTAAGTCTACCCGAAGTAGGATTTCGGTGGGGTTGATCGGGTTTTCGTGGGGCCAGTGTCCTACATCAAGCAAACGGCTGTGTCATATCTTAACCAGCGGACCTACATCAGCACGATGTACTTACTTTGAACAAACTTCCCAGCCAGCATCCCTATGTACATCCGACGTAGATTTGTATAGTATTCTTGTAAGGTTGGTAAGATTACCGTAGGAGCAGGTACCTACATCAGTCCCACGTCGGTGCGATGTCGTAACCAACGAACCTACGTCAGAACGATGTTACTCCTTTGATCAAACTTGAGGTTAAGTGGTCTTGTCCACAGCATCAGCTCCGCTCCGCTATTCTACGGAAAATGGCGTGTGACAAAGTGAAAAAGACTCTTTGCCTCTGCATACTTGTCCACAGCATCAGCTCCGCTCCGCTATTCTACGGAAAATGGCGTGTGACAAAGTGAAAAAGACTCTTTGCCTCTGCATACTTGTCCACAGCATCCGTTCCGCTCCGCTCCCCGCCGCTCCTAGCCGCTATAGAGGCAAAGAGTGTTTTACTTTGTCATACGTAATTTACCGAAAAAATAATACCGGAGCGGAGCGGATGCTGTGGACAAGAATAGTGAGTAAGTGTTCGGATTGACGCAGGGCTGTTACGTAGTTGAGTTTGAGAGAAACGACGCAAACGCGATAACGGTCAAAATATATGATGATGGCAAAAATAAGAAAGATAGGACAGAAGATCTTACCAAAAGCGTCCCCTCCCCCCCCCGACCCCCACCCCCACCCCAAACCACCCGCTGGAGCAACGTTGCTGGTTGGGTTATTGATTAATAAAATCGATCAATCATTTATCAATCAATCCTCAGTAAATATTATATTTGGGGACTTACCGATGCTTGGCACCAGTTATTGACCAAACTGCTAGAAAAACGTGCTTCAGTATTTTGTATGAATATTATAACAAGTATGTACACCCCCCCCCCTCTCCACAAGTCTTTTGCGCTAAGAGTACGTATTTTAAAGCCTTTTGTGACTCCAGAGCTAGAGAGCTTCTCCCGAAATACTCCTAACAACAGCCTCCATCAGCTATTAATTATTCTTTCAGATTTTATTTTTTTGTTTTCCTCCTTTTGCGCAAAACGCTTGAGGTGCGTACATACTTACAACAGCCTGTTTGTATAAGCTTACAAT
>OZ007581.1:32286456-32443956 GCA_963931925.1 Onchidella celtica
TCTATCTATCTATCTATCTATCTATCTATCTATCTATCTATCTATCTATCTATCTATCTATCTATCTATCTATCTATCTATCTATCTATCTACCTACCTACCTACCTACCTATCTACTACCTACCTATCTACATACCTATCTACCTGTCTGTCTGTCTGTCTGTCTATCTATCTATCAATCTGTCTGTCTGTTTGTCTTTCTGCCTATCCGCCCTTCTGTCCGTGCGTTCGTCTGTTTGTTTGCCTGTCTGCTTACATTAGGTGTATCTCTGTTTTTGAAATAGCCCTGTATCTTCACCAATGTTTCATTATATTCTCTTTTGTGTCCCACCAACGACTCACCATCTCCCATGTACACATGTTGTTTACTCCAGTGGCAGTGTCTGGAGTCGCGGCCTCTACACCCAGCAGTAAAAACTTTTACCTGAGGCCAGGACTTACCTATGGACCTACTCGATTGTCTCCAGGATGGACGGCCAGTTCACGTTTATCTTGTATTTCCACCTGTTTGATCAGGTAGACACAATGATATTGAGTATTGTTTTCTATCTTTAATCTGAGACCAAACACTATCGAACACCAAGAGCCGCCTTAACGCATGTTCACACTGGGTAGTTGCCCAAGTCTCCCCGAGGGTGTAGGGGCGCCATGCCCACATATTATTTACATTGGTTTTTGAGACGGGGAAGAAAATCCTGCCCATTACTATCATCGTTGATATACATTAAAATACACTAAAATCTGTACAGAGATATTTAACTCCACTCGTGAAATTCAAATTGATGAATCTCTGAATACGAAACATAAATGAAGTACCTAAAATAGACGTGAAAGGCGTGTAAAGTGGTGGCCGTTATCGTGCCGACGCACCATAAAACTCAAACTCAAACTCTGTTTGCACTTTTTGTCATTATATTTGGTATGATATTTATTCGATCCCATACTGTTACTTTTTTCTACATTTTGTTCCACAGGTATTCTGAGTGTCGCACCGTTATGTACAACTCCCAAACACATCTTTGCACACCTGGGAATAGACTGGATACAGAAAAACCACCACCAACGCCAGCGGAGGGACAGTTCTACCAGTTCAAAATCCTTTGCGACGGGATCTTCCAGTTTTACCAAGTCGACGGATCATCTGTTTGCATCGCCTACATCACACGGCCTAGAAATCACCAGGATTCCGACGACTATTGCAAATCTTTGGGTGCCAAATTCTTTGCTGTCAACAGCGTTGCCAGAGTACAAGTGATAAAAACATTCATAACAGGTGATACTTGGATCGGACTGGATGACATTGAGCAGCAAGATCAGTATATATGGAGAGCGGATGGAACTGTCCTGACTGCCGAGCAAAGAGAAGCGGTTTTCAATCCCGGAGAGCCGAATGACAATGATCAAAGCCAAAATTGTGTTTATATAAGGCTTTACTCGTTAGGCAATGACCAGAGATGTACAGATGGCAAGCATTTTATTTGTGAGAAACTCCTCGTGTGATTTCTATTTTCAGGATAAACCAGGAAGGCTCAAACAAAATACATTTCTTTAATTTCTCATTTCGTCACAGTTACATAAAACTATAGTAATCCGCTTTGGCTACTTTGGAGGGGAAGCAAAAAAAGAAAAAGACAACTATTTTTATTTAGCACAGCTGGTCAAGTTACGATGAATTTTTGAAAGCTTACCAGTTGGTTATTTTTCGGCTTAGAAGTTTATAACCAGTGTCATTCCTTGCTGTTTTGAATTTATATTTGTTTCTAAATCTGTGAGTGGCTGTTCTGACTTATTCATTTGTCCATTCATTTTGAAGTTTCACGTAGGCATCTCTAATGTTCTCGACGTAAAAGTCTCATCCCTGCTTGCGATATTCTAGACCTTCATTTATTTATTTATTTTATTTATTCATTTATTTACTTATTTATCTTTTCATTTATCTATTTATTTACTTATTTATCTATTCATTATAAATTCTAAAATCATACTATAATAGAGCTAGAGACTGAATAATTATGTAAGCAACTAAAACTCTGTGACTTGGTGACCAAAAATTATGAAGGTTTATAGGCTACCTGAACTTTTGACGACGAGATACGTGGGCACATCCATTTTGGACAAGGCTGCCATTATCCGCCAACACTATCGGCGGATACTACTCAGGTTTATCCGCCAACACTATCGGGCCCTGGTATTGGTGTTGACTATACACACACAAAAACACATGGATTTATTCCCTATTATTGTTGCTGGATTAAATAAAATTAAACAGATTGATTCCTTATAAAAAAGACTTTTATTTTTAAAAAAAAATACCCGCATGAGAATCGAACCACGGTCACGCGATTGATAGGCGAAGATGGTAACCACTACGCTATGGCGGACCCTGTATAACTGTGAAGACATTAATTTTTCCCAAAATAAACATCACTTAACCAATTATCAGCGGGACAAACGCTTCGTTTGGACAAATATCAGCCTTCAATATTATATACTAGATGAGCTACCGGGCATTGCCCAGAATAAACAATCATATGATCCCCCCCCCCCCTTCTCTAGTATAATAAAAGTAATAAACTACAGTCTTGCTTCAGAACTCATGCGCACCAGAACACTACACACCAAACTGAACGCTTGATACGGTTACTTTTTATGACATGCACGGTACTATATATTACGAAACAAACATGCAAATATACATATGTTAAATGGCAATAAACATTGTTATTTTTTTAAAATACATGCTTGAAGCAAACAACTTTTAATTATAGCCATCATCTTCCTTATCTCACCTTCCTGCCAAATTTAAGGCCTGAAGAGTGCACAGTTTGGTCAGTTAGTCATGCCAAAGGTTGCAAGTTACTGAAATATATATTAGATTTGCAATTTTTGGAGTCGCAAAATAGAGACGCATTTTCATTCATCGAGCAGATTGAAAAAGTATAATTGCAAATTTCGTTTTCACCAGAGACATGCTAACCAAGCAAGAACTCGCATATAAGTACACAATAATATCCTGTTTCGCTTCGATTCTATACATTTCCTGCTGAAATCTTTTATTGTTCGATTGTTTTATTTGTTCCATTTTTTTTTCTTGACAAAGGCGAAAGCCGAAAATTTGACTATTTTCTGTCGTCTCTTTAGTTTGCTTTGTATCGTTTGGATAATAATATTATTTCTCACACGGGGCTTCGCTACATACAACTTAATATTCCTTTTGCCCAATTTTGACATTGCTTATAGCCCTGCTGCGACCCCACAGTTTTTCTGTTGTTTATTATAATATTTCGTCAATTTACTATCATACTAGACTGCCTACGGCCCGGAGGCTTAAAACAAGACTTAACCTGGTGTGTTATCCACCTTCGAGGAGTTAGACTACAAGTAAGAGATCTTCAGAGGCCCATCCGTCATGACAACAAGATTCTATATATCAGTACAATTTAGTTAGACTACAAGTAAGAGATCTTCAGAGGCCCATCCGTCATGACAACAACATTCTACATATCAGTACAATTGAGTTAGACTACAAGTAAGGGATCTTCAGAGGCCCATCCGTCATGACAACAACATTCTACATATTAGTACAATTTAGTTAGACTACAAGTAAGAGATCTTCAGAGGCCCATCCGTCATGACAACAACATTCTACATATCAGTACAATGACGCATGGGGTACAAGGTCCCCGCCGACAGCAGATCGAGCAGTGAAAAAAAACACGCCTCACGATCAATACCAAATGAAATATCGATATATTGAAATGCACAGTATTTAACATGTCATTCAAGACAACTAACATGAGAATTCTTTCAACACAAAACAATGAAGGCATGTGAGTCTTTCTTGAGACAAATTAAACGTAGACATCCTTTTGTTTGCATTCCAATACCGCTCTATTGACAAAAAACGCTGAACGCACCAGAAGACATGGATTGATCAGGTCAGTGAAAACAAAAGATGAACTTCTTTAATGTGCTGTTGTTATAATGCTGTTGCAATTTGAAGAAAATTAGAAAAGGAAAAAAAATGGCCTATTGGGGCAGTGAATTGGAAGAAATAAATTTCAGCAGAGATGTATGTATGCTGAATGGAGAAAGATGGTGTTTTTTTTTTCTTGTTTCTTTTTGGTTAAGGTTGGGAGTTGGGGGGAGGGGGGGGGGTGTATGATCCAGTTCTATCTATCTATCTATCTATCTATCTATCTATCTATCTATCTATCTATCTATCTATCTATCTATCTATCTATCTATCTATCTATTTATCTATCTATCTATCTATCTATCTATCTATCTATCTATCTATCTATCTATCTATCTGTCTGTCTGTCTGTCTGTCTGTCTGTCTGTCTGCCTGTCTGTTTATTTACCTATCTATCTACCTATCTGTCTGTCTGTCTGTCTGCCTGCCTACCTGTCTGCTGTCTGTCTGTCTGTCTATCTTTCTGTCTGTCTTACTGTTTGTCTATCTGTCCAATTATCCATCCATCTATCTATCTATCTATCTATCTATCTATCTATCTATCTATCTATCTATCTATCTATCTATCTATCTATCTATCTATCTATCTATCCATCCATCCATCCATCCATCCATCTATCCATCCATCCGTCTGTCTGTCTATCTATCTGTCTTTCTATCTATCTTTCTATCTCTCTCTCTCTCTATCTATCTATCTATCTATCTATCTATCTATCTATCTATCTATCTATCTATCTATCTATCTATCTATCTATCTATCTATCTGTCTGTCCGTCCGTCCGTCCGTCCGTCTATCTATCTATCTATCTATCTATCTATCTATCTATCTATCTATCTATCTATCTATCTATCTATCTATCTGTCCGTCCGTCCGTCCGTCCGTCTGTCCGTCTGTCTGTCTGTCTGTCTGTCTGTCTGTCTGTCTGTTTATCTATCTATCTATCTATCTATCTGCCAACATCATGTCATAAGGATCATCTAAAGAAGACCTACCTACACCAGAATTCATTTGCCCGTTAACCAATGAAATGATAATAAAACTTTTGAATAACAAAATGACAGGAATGTAACCAAAACTATAGCACACAAACACACTCACACTATTAAGTATACATGGTCCCACGTATCGACACAAACATAGCAAGTAATAGGCCCATATATTATTAATCTAGAGTATAACAAAACAATTATTTAATAATGCTGAATTGCAGAGCGCTATAGTAGATGGTATCTTTCAGCCCGTGGCTCTCGAAACTACTGGTGTCAACGAGTCACAAACTCGAACGTACTTATCCGGACCGGTGACCAGGACGTCGAGTCAATGGGAGAGATCGCTGAAGGTCCGGACTCCACCAACGCCTGTAAATCTCATTTGTGAAAGGCAATACAGCAAGTAGTATCCTTACCTGTTTGACTTAAGCTTTTTACGCGAGGTGTAAAGCCCGTTCCCAAAATCTTACTGTCCTAACTCTTATTTTTCAATTTTGTCCACATTTGTCAGTATGCCGAATTGCCAGTAGCCGTTCCGAATTTTTTTTTTTTTTTGGCTCGATGACACCCAAAGGCAAAAGAATGCGTTACTTACGAGCATTTTAAAATTATTTTTGAATTTATTTATTTCTTATATATTGTGCTGTTTCTTTGTTGTTTATTATTTCAATCACCAGCCGACGCTATTGGGGCGGATTGCACATAGAAGACATCATTCCCTGTATGGAGCTCAAAATATGTGACAGTACTCTTAAGGGGAGGAAGGGTTAAAAATCCTAGTTTCCTTAATTGTTAGTCAATTTTCATAAAATTTGGGGTAATGAATCAGAATAAAAATGTGATTTGAAAAATGCATTCAAAATTTTTTTAAACTTTGCGGTTGCTATGGTAACGGCGGCCATATTGAATTTTCATAACATTTTTAAATTAAGAATTCTGTGAAAACCATCGGTTGAAATCCGCTCAAATTTTGCATAAAGTCAAGAATTGGTATGCAAAGAGAGTTACAACGCCATATTTCCAATAAATCTATCCAATTGGTCATATTCCAACCTTAAAGTAGTATGTCATATTTGGTCCAGTAAAAAACTAAAAATGCAGTTTTCTGATTGTTCTGGCTGAAAAAATATCACATAAAACCAAAATTGGCCATTGGAACATTAAAGTATATTTATTTAATGACACATGTGCAAAACCTGAGGGCAATCTGATCAGTAGTTATGGAGAAATTAAGAACTGAAGTTTTTAACATGCGCTGAAAACAAGAAACAGAGAAAAAGGCTCCTAAAGTTTTCAAACTGCTCTGTCCAGCCATGGGGGTGGTGTCTGAAAAACTTCCAAAATACATCTTAGAGACATTTCCTGGACATTTCAATTATATTTTCTGAAAGTAAAATGGCTTAACTATAGGATAATGCTAAAAACCCGATTTCGACTATTTGACCCCAATGTTCGATATTTTACACCCCTTCCCTTACCGACATTACACGAATACCACAGAGCAGCAGAGGGTAAAATCGTTTGGGCGGCTCTTGCGAATGCCAGTCTACCAGTCGGTCCATCATCCATCCATACAACATGCGTTTCTCTGAGCACAAGGCCAGGGGAAGACTAAGGAAGACCTGGACAAGTGTCGCCAAAGAAGCTCTGACGAAACACGGTATTACACCAAGACAGGTTTCCCAACTGGCATCAAGCAATTAATGAAGAGAATAAAAGATCTTAAGATTTCTTTGTTTGTTCTGCTATCCTTTCTTATTCTGAAGACAAAAACTACATGACCAGTTTCTCACACACAAAATGCCGTTGTAAGCCATGAGTCTCATCATTGCCTTCGCTGTTGGGTATAAGATAAACACACCTTTTACATTGTTTATTATCATTCGGCTCTCCTGTTCTGAAAACCGCTTCGTTTGCTCTATTATACTGATCTTTCTGCCCAGTGTCATCCAATCCCATCCAAGTACCAGCTTTCTTAAAACTTTGTATGAATTGTATTCTGGCAACGCTGTTGACAGCAAAGAATCTGGCATCCAGTGATTTGTAAAAGTCGTCGGATGCTTGGTGAGTTTAGACTCCTCGATGGAATCGATACGGACAGATGATCCGACGACTTGGTACAACTGGAAGATCCTTTTGATCTGATAGAGCTGTCTCTCCTCTGGGTAGGTGGTAGTTCTGCAGGTATCCAGCTAATTATCAGGTGTACATAGGTGTATTTGAGAGTTGTACATTACGGTTGTACATGACTCAGAATGCCCGTCAAATAAAGAACAGAAAAAAGTCACAATATGTGATAAAATATAAATATTAAACAAAATACAATGACAATACATTTGAACAAAGATTTTGCTCAGAACGATCATCAGTTTGTCGATAATGACACTGGAATTGGAGCTCGGCCTATAAATGTCTTCAGCGAAAAGGCTTCTAAACTACTCATCGCAGATACATGAAATTGGAAGAGAGATGTTGGTTAGCTTGCCGGTTTATGAGGGCATGTTAATATGACAAGACGGAACCCAGTACGGCTTGATACTCTCATGATTTAGGCTAGTTGCATTGGAGAAATACTGTCATCTTTAATCACCATTTTAAAGATGAATTAAATACTTGGATTCCTGTTCCTGTGCATCGTGTCTTGAACAAGTCGACCACAACATGAACGTGTTGTGACCACAATACAGATTAAGTGGCTATTTTAACATGCTGCAAAGGAGGTGAGAATAACAAACAGAAAAAAAAACAACAAAAACAAACAGAGATGATCAGAAGAATTAAGGCTGGGCTATACAGCCACGATCTTCGAACTTGGAGAGCTGATAACTGTCATGAGTCAAGTGTTATTAAATCTCACGCAGAGCCGTGAGTTGTTTTTTCACCAGGGCCATGAGAAATTGGCTGGTGGCCTTGAACGGTCCTCGCGTATTATTGTTTGTGAGTAAAGAATTGCAAAGTTAAACTGTTAGATTCACGCTTGTCGGTTTTAATGTTCGTGATTGGAAGTAATAGAGTAGGGGTGAGACAAGGTGGGGATAGTTGACATTAAGTATGACTAGACAAGTTTTTGCACGTTAACTGGCTGGTAGAATAGTGCAGACTATATTCCTACATTCAAAATGGTGGGATGTTTCGGCCAATGAGATTGCCAATGAAATTTGGCCAGCGGACTAGCCTTACCGGGTAGTTGGATAGTATAAAACATCGTGTAACGTTGAAATTCATTGAATACAGACGAGAGAAGCATCGTTTCGTGAAGTATCTCCGGTTGGCCAGTACCTGAACTGAGTGGCACGAAGTCTAGTCCATTGTCATCGGACTGAAGGAGCCTAGAGAGAGAAAGCTCATAGAAAGAAAGGTTTTGGTTGGACTGACCTTAAGAGTCCACGCTGCGCTCGTATGATGTTCGCGCCTACTAGCTAGGCGTGACCAACGGTAACTCATCTTTTTCACTAGTAATTGATAGAAGTCCAGAGATAGGCAGGAAACCCACAGCCTCGTAGAAAGTCTGAGAAACCCACAGCTTGCACTCGACGAACGAGTGTTCTGTATTGTAAAGCTATCTCCATAATACGATTGAAGAAATATGGCACCTTGTTGATGAAATGAATAGTGACTGAGTGATTGCATATATATATATATATACTTTTACAAGCTGCTTAAATACCTACAAGCCAATTTGTGCTTCTGTAGGCTTTGAATGTACTGGGCTGTTCTAGCCTTCAGTGTACCTTGAGAATCTGTATTATTGCTGGAGAGTTTGCCTGGCGTCTGGCCAGTGGCGACTCAACTGTTAGTTTAGATTATCTTATTTCTTATAATATACCCATTTGGCTATTAATTGCATTACCTTTGATAGGGAACTTAGTTACATGAATATGATAGGTTAAGTTTAGTAATTAGAATTTTTGCTTTGAATATACCTCTGTCTTTTGTTTAGTATATTAATATTATGTAATAATATGGCCCGGCCGGCCTGACATACATATACTCTAGTTATTTAATACTTTCTTGTGTGTTTGTGTCCGAGTGTGAGTTAACTGCCTCTCGTGCAGTCGTTAGATCCCCAAGACCATAACTCTGCTCGTGACAATAACGTTCCTGAACTTGGAAACAGCATCCGGGGGAAGGGCTGGAGGGATAAAGCTGAGAAAATGAGGTGCAATACGCAAAGTGCTTTGTTTCAGTTGACGTCAGAGAACATGCAGCCTACCAAATTTTCAATTGTATTCACCCTTTCTTTGCCACTTCCAAGACCATGATTATGTTCCTTGCTTTTAAAAGTTTCAACTCGTCATTTTGGATGGCAACGAATGTTCTTGAGTGTGCTGCGACAACTGCGGGCGTGTTTAGCTCTTTATTTTAGGTGGCTCCTGCCCTTGTCATTTACACCTCACTATTCTTGTTATTATTTTTCTTGTTCTTGTTTCTGTGTGTTTGTGTGGTAGCGATTAGTTGTTGTTGTTGTTTTTTTGAGAATTTTGCCCGGGCAGGGGCCTTGTTCGGCCTGCTCCTCTCGACTTTCGACTGCCGAGGTATCTTTAACGTGCGCAGCATGCAGAAGGGCCCTCCGAGTTTTTCGACCTTATCCGAGAAGACTAGGTGCTCGATCCTACCTGCTGCCATGGGATCAGGGACAGGAATTTTCTCCGAAAAAAAAATTCAACGCGCTTGCACCCACCGGGGATCGACACCTGTAGGGCGTCTGTGTGCTTCCAGTTTTGGACTGCCAATCTGCATGCACTCTCATCACTGAGAGCACAGTAAACGCGTCATTACCGAAATTCGATGGACCACTGGAAATAATCCTTTCATTCCATATCATCAGGTACATTGCCAGCCAATAATTAGCGTGCAAAGAAAAGTCCAATCTTGGGAGACTTCGTAGACGTTGCCTTAATTTACGAGGATTACAGAAACCAGTAAAGTCCCGCTGGATATGAAGGAGGAAAATAAGGTGCCAGTAGTTGATAGCCTAAGATGTTTCCATATACACTACTTGTACAAAAACTCTAATCACGTTATCATGCTCCAGTAAAAAGGCGACTTTGGGGAGATCAACGTTGATATCCAAAGGGAGGTTGTTATGATTACAGACGTAACCCAAGCGTTTTGCGCTAGGGGTGCGGACGTATACGTACCTATTTCAAACCCCGTCCTTATCCTCAACCTTAAATCTTATCGATTCCCTAACCCTGCCCTCTACCCTTTCAACAAAAAAAAAAAAAAAAATCAGGAGTAAAATAAAAAGAAAATCTGAAAGGATAATTAATTATAATTAACTAGATGACATACCGGGCATTGCCCGGAATAAACAATCATGCGCTCTCTCTCTCTCTCTCTCCTCTCTCTCTCTCTCTCTCTCTCTCTCTCTCTCTCTCTCTCTCTCTCTCTCTCTCTCTCTCTCTCTCTCTCTCTCTCTCTCTCTCTCTCTCTCTCTCTCTCTCTCTCTCTCTCTCTCTGTCTCTCTCTTACAATAAAGGTAGTAATCTGCAGTCCTGCTTCAGAACTCAATGCGCGCCAGGACACTGCGCACCAAGCTTGATATGGTTACTTTTTATGGCATGCACGGTACTATAACAGAATGGAGCCAAGATGGATGTAAAACGAAACAAACATGCAAAAATACAAATGTTACATAGTATTCAACATTGTTATTTATTAAAAATACATGCTTGAAGTAAACAACTTTTAATTATAGCCATCATCTTCCTTATCTCAATTGCCATCTTCCTGCCAAATTTAAGGCCTGAAGAGTGTATAGTTTGGTCAGTTAGTCATGCCAAAGGTTGCAAGTTACTGAAATATATAATAGATTAAGGCTGTTTTTAATGAGATTTCGGGAAGAGTTTTCTAGCTCTGAATCATGAAGTCACTGAAGGTTTTAAATTACGTACACTTAGCGTAAAGAAAAAAAAAATAAAACGTTGAGGGACGTACGTAACTGTAACAACATTCTATCCAAAGAATACACACAAACAACAACAAAACAACAACCCAAAAAAACAGCAACGACAGGGAAATGCATTTGCCAGTAACGTCAGTTCGTGTTCATCATACAATTGCAATGTATAATACAAATAAAAATAACAGCAGGTGTTTAGGAGTGTTTCGGATAGGGCAAATCCTTCTTTATCACCGTGTCTACCTGATCAAACAGGTGCACATTTTTCAAGCCAAAACTAGAGCTGCATGCATGCAGGGTGCCAATTTGGTTGGAAAATAAAATTAACGGGAAAATCTTGACAGTGTGGCAGTGAAAAGGTAAACCATTAGGGCAACTAATATCGGTTGCCTTAATGGCATCAAACAGGTTTTTTCTATCTACAAGGCAATCGAAAAACACCCTAATGAAACGCCTGCAGATGATTTTTGTATGTGTTTGTTCAGCTTTCCTTGACCATCCTGAAAACAGAAATCACTGGAGGCGTTTCTCACAAACAAAATGCCGTTGTAAGTCACAACGTTGGTCATTGCCTTTCCTGTTAGATGTCATAATAACACAGTTATGGCTTTGATCTCGGTCATTCGGCTCTCCAAATCTGAAAACCGCTGCTTTTTGTACAGGTGTCAGGAGAGTTCCGTCTCCCCTCCATATATACTGATCTTGCTGGTCAATGTCATCTAGTCCCATCCATGTAGCAGCTTTGACAAAACCTTGTATCAGTTGTACTCTGGCAGCGCTGTTGACAGCAAAGAATGTAGCATTCAAAGATTTGCAATAGTTGTCCGAATCCAAGTAAGTTTTAGGCTGTGCGATGTAGGCGATACACACAACTGAGTCGTTGATTTGGTGCAACTGGAATTGCCCGTCGCAGGCTATGTTGATGTGATAAAGCTGTCCCTCCGCTGGGGTAGGTGGTGGTACTGTTGGATTCAGCCAATTACCAGGTATGCATAGGTGTGTGGAGGAGTTGTACATAACGGTGCGGCACTCAGAATACCTGTCAAAAAAAAATAAAAAAAATCAAAGTTTGTGATAAAATATTATTTCAAACCAAATTAGATCATGACAATTGACTCGAACAAAAAGTTAGAAGAAGGTACCAATAATTAATGTCTTACAGCGTAATCAAAGTCGGCACCTTAAAGACAAAAACTTAATAAATAAAAAAAACTGGAAGTGACTTTGTCTTTCTGGCAGAAAAACTATGGCAACAAGTGTCCCATCCCATGTGCACATTAAGGATATTATGAACACCAGAGGTTCGGAAGTGTTTATCACACCACAAAAAAAAAAAAAGGCAATATTGCGGATCAACGTCGATACGGAAAGAAAACATAGATACAAAAAAAAATGATTAAAAAAAACGGAGAGAGAGAGAGAGAGAGAGAGAGAAAGAGAGAGAGGAGAGAAGGAATTGTTTCTATATTTGTTTTCCTGGGGAAATACTGTGCCAAACAATGTTCTTTATACAATTTTATGGATATCGTGAAGAACTGGTGTCTGATAGTGTTTTGTTTCAGATCAAGGATAGAGCAAGTAACTCAGTATCATTGTATCTACCTGGTCAAACAGGTGGAAATACAAGATAAACGTGAACTGCCCGTCCATCCTGGAGACAATCGAGTGGGTCCATAGGTAAGTCCTGATCTCAGGTAAAAATTTTTACTGCTGGGTGTAGAGACCGGGACTCCAGACACTGCCACTGGACAAAACAAATGCGTGTATGATTGAGAGGCACACATTCACACACAAAAGAGAATAAGAAGTGAAGAGGAACACAGAAGTGATATCAGCTTGTATGATTAATTAGAGATAGGCAAAGAGATAGACAGATTCACGGAATAAACAGATAGGCTGACGGACAGAAAGATAGATCAGACAGTCAGACAGACAGTCAGACAGACAGACAGACAGACAGACAGACAGACAGACAGACAGACAGACAGACAGACAGACAGACAGACAGACAGACAGACAGACAGACAGACAGACAGACAGACAGATAGACAGATAGATAAATAGATAGATAGATAGATAGACAGACAGATAGATATATAGATAGATAGATAGATAGATAGACAGACAGACAGACAGACAGACAGACAGACAGACAGACAGACAGACAGACAGACAGATAGATAGATAGATAGATAGATAGATAGATAGATAGATAGATAGATAAATAGATAGATAGATAGATAGATAGATAGATAGATAAATAGATAGATAGATAGATATTTAACACATTAACAGCTCTAACCGCATCTACTAACATAATTTATATCTGTGGTTAAATAGAAATTTTAAAGATATTACCAGTAATGTCAAAGAAAAAAAAATATAGCTTCTACATGCAAATAACATCAAAAACACACACACACACACACACAAAAAAAAAAAAAAAAAAAAAAAAAACCATAAACGTACATAATTATCTTTATCATCTTTATTGTTCTATTTCCATACCCTGATAGCAATGACAGTCATCATTATCGTTATTATCACCATTATTATTAGTTAACTCGAAGAAGCAAAATCTATATAAACTGAGTTTGTAATAGAGAATTAATGATTTTAAATTCCCAAAGCAATTTTTTACCTGCAGCTATAGAAAATAACATTAATCCAACAGTCTCAGAATACATCGTGTAGGTTTCCGATGAATAAAACTCCAACGTTCAACGATTGCTATCTGCCTTTTCTCTCACCACCATGCATGGGGTTCCTTGTCATACTGAAACTATGACACAGACTCAAACAGCAAAATCGAGCCCCAGGACCAATATTGAACTATATTATTGAACAACAAATTTATAAATGGGACCAGGAATTACATGTAAAATATTTATTTTCAACAAGGAAAATACTTTATACTTGTGAAGGAAAATAAATTACAGAAGAGGTTACGTAAATTGAAGGTACATGTGGTAACATCTACAGGCAAACCCCATCAAATATTAGAAAAATGGCTATTATGAAAAGGTTCTAATATACGAAGCATGAGATAAAGAAGACGATGAAGGGAAAGTGATCAATGATTACAATTCCACTTTTAAAAATGCAGACTGGAACGTTAGTTATTGAATTACAAGAATCATAGATTAAATAATAGGAAGTGCATAGGCAGGGAACATATCCCCTACCGATGCACAAGTGCTTTTCCATATTCCTTAAGTTTCAGCTCAAAAACGCCCCCCGCCCAAACGTGGCAGTATACTGTAGTTGTTTTAACCAGCGCATTACAAAGTAACGTATTATACTCATCCTGGCTTGCTTTTCTGTTGCCACATATTATTTAAAGCCAAAACTAGAGCTGCAGATTGCCAATTTGGTCGGAAAATTAACGGGAAAATCTCGACAGTGTCAGTGAGAAGGTAAACTATTAGGGCAACCAAATATCGGTTGCCTTAATCGCATCAAACAGTCTTTAATATCTATAAGGCGATCAAAAATCACCTAGATGATACATTTGTACTTATATTTTTTGTTCGTTTATTTTTGTTGTTGTTGGTTGTTCAGCTTTTCTTGCTCATCCAGAAAACAAAAATCACTGGAGGCGTTTCTCACATACAAAATGCCTTTGTGAGTTACAACACTGGTCATTGCCTTTCCTGTTAGATGTCATAAAAACACAGTTTTGGCTTTGATCTCGGTCATTCGGCTCTCCAGATCTGAAAACCGCTGCTTTTTGTACAGGTGTCAGGAGAGTTCCGTCTCCCCTCCATATATACTGATCTTGCTGGTCAATGTCATCTAGTCCCATCCATGTAGCAGCTTTGACAAAACCTTGTATCAGTTGTACTCTGGCAACGCTGTTGACAGCAAAGAATGTAGCATTCAAAGATTTGCAATAGTTGTCCGAATCCAAGTAAGTTTTAGGCTGTGCGATGTAGGCGATACACACAACTGAGTCGTTGATTTGGTGCAACTGGAATTGCCCGTCGCAGGCTATGTTGATGTGATAAAGCTGTCCCTCCGCTGGGGTAGGTGGTGGTACTGTTGGATTCAGCCAATTACCAGGTATGCATAGGTTTGTGTGGGAGTTGTATATAACGGTTTGGCACTCAGAATACCTGTCAAAAACATTTAAACAAAAAAGAAATAGAAGTATGTTATAAAATTATGCCAAACTAAATGAGATCCTGACCATTGATTTGAACAAAAAGTTAGAAGAAGGTACCAATAATTAATATCTTACATCGTTTTTTTGTTTTGTTTTTTGTTTACATTTTATACATTTTAGTACCTTAACATACCATCAGAAAACAGGGCAGTTGTTTTCGGTGGTGTTGGGGGGGGGGGGGGTGGGGGGGGGGTCAAAATCGGCACCTAAAGAGAAAAAAACCTAATAAATAAAAAAGACTTGAAATATGTTTGTCTTTCTGGCGAAATACTCTGCCAACACGTGTCCCATGTGCACATTAATAATATGAAAACCAGATGTTGGGCAGTGTTTATGACACCACAAAAAAGGGGGGGGGGGCGGGGGGCAATTTTGTGGAGATCAACGTCGATATTGAAAGAAAACAAAGCGAAAAAAAAAATTCATTAAAAAAAAAACTGAATAAGAGAGAGAGAGAGAGAGAGAGAGAGAGAGAGAGAGAGAGAGAGAGAGGGTGGGGGGTTGCTTGTATATTTGTTTTCCTGGGGAAATACTATGCCAAACGGTGTCCGTTATACAGTTTATGGATATCGTGAAAAACAGGTTGATGTCCGGTAGTGTTTTGTTTTAGATCAAAAATATTTGAGCAGATGACTCATTCTTTATCACTGTGTCTACCTGATCAAACAGGTGGAAATACAAGATAAACGTGAACTGGCCGTCCATCCTGGAGACAATCGAGTAGGTCCATAGGTAAGTCCTGATCTCTGGTAAAATTTTTTACTGCTGGGTGTAGAGGCCGGGACTCCAGACACTGCCACTGGAATAAACATAGTAAGTAAATACAACGTCATGGTGCTGACCTTTTGGCCTATGTCATTTTTTGCGCTTCTGAGAAAATTGCAAAAAAAACAACTGATTTGTTATTTTGCAATGCAGTCAGACTTAGGCCAAAATGACTCTAGGTAAAAGTGGCCTTCATGAACTTTGGGCTGAAACAATCCCAGAACCAAAATGGCCCACGTCTATGAATGAGTTAGGCCATTACAGAAAGTTTTATTTTCATTATAATGGCTTGGCACTTTTGAATGATTTTTACATTAATAGATGCACCATGGACAGGGCAGTGGCTTAACAGGTACATTCTGTTTTGGCCTAAGTCCGACGACACCATGACGACATGCAAATGGGAGATATTTTATGGTGGGATACTGAACTGCACAAAATAAGTCTTTAAGGAGAATACAGAGACATGCCAGAGTTGTATGATTATTTAGAAATAAATAGACAGAAAGAAAGAATGGAAGAAAGGTATGCTGTAGACTAGAAGGGACAGAGCAGCAAGTAAATTACATCGGGTATTTTCCATATTATTGTATGTGCATTTTTTTTTTTTCGAGAAAATGAGGATCGAAACTTTGAAGATTTGTGTAAAATCAGAGGACAACATGACGTCACAAACACATTCCTCGCCAAAAGTTTATTTAACCGATTGGAACGACATTTCTTATACAAAATAAAATGTGTACTTGTATTTTTATATTTGTATTTTGTATACTTCTTTAATCCCATTTGGGAAATTTGCCTTTGTGTCATTGCATACAGTTACAACTGGAGCAGGCACGTCGTCGCCACAGTGCAGCGATTTTTTTTTTGGAGGGGGGGGGGGGTCGGGGAGATGAGGGGGGGGGGCAGAGGAGGGAGGAGTGAATTTTATTTAATTTTGCCCGGGCAGCGACCTGTTCAGCCTGCTCTTTTCGATTTCCAACTGCCAAGGTAACTTTCACTTGTGGAACGTGCACACGGGCCCTCCGAGCTTTTTCGATCTTATCCGAGAAGACTAGATGCTCGATCCTACCTCCAATAGGATCAGGGACGGGAAAATATGAGAAAAATCCCCAAATTCCAACATGCCTGCACCGGCCGGGATTTGAACTCGGTACCTTCGGCATGAGAGGCGAGCACCTTGCCGTCATGTTAGGAGTGACAGGAACCATTTCCACGACAAAACTTCAAAATTCAGCAAAATATCGCATACAACACTATGTCAAATATCCAAAATATATGGGAGATATCCTATGGTCGGATACTAAACGAGGCAAACAAAGACATTAAGGAGAACACAAGGATATCACAGAATCGTACAATTATAATTATAGAAATAGGTAAACAGAAAGAAAAGATCGGAGAAAGGTAGGCAGAAGCTTAGGGGAGACAGAGCAACGGGAAAATTAATTCGAGAAAAGGCCAGGCTTAAAGATGACGTGTCGTGTAGACTTAGTTAGCACTCAGAAAAGTAGGAGTGAAATAAATACATTAAAAAAACACACGATAGATAGATAGATAGATAGATAGATAGATAGATAGATAGATAAATAGATAGATAGATAGATAGATAGATAGATAGATAGATAGATAGATAGATAGATAGATAGATATATAGATAGATAGATAGATAGATAGATAGATAGATAGATAGATAGATAGATAGATAGATAGATAGATAGATAGATAGATAGATAGATAGATAGATAGATAGATAGGTGGACATAAATACATACATACATAGAAACAGTCGGACTTCTTGGACGGGCGGAAACACAATAAGGCAAGTCCGAGGGAAAAAAATGCAACTGTTTTGTCCCCACCCCCCCCCCCCAAATGGGGAGTGGGGGAGGTAGGGGAAAAAAAGCCATCTTCATCATCATTCTTGTCCTTTTTCTCATCATCCTTGCCACCATCATCATCACCATTATTATCATTATTGTCATCATCATCATCATCATCATTACCATCATAATCATCATGACCAACATCATCGTCGTCGTCATCATCATCATTATATCATTAGCATCATCATCATCATCATCATCAACATCACCATCGTCATCATAGTCATCGCCATCATTATCTCTAAACTTAATGAACCAAAATGCATTGATTGAATGTGCAATAAATATAGAATCAATATATATGACCAAACCAATCTTTTTACCTGCAGCTAAACAGAATAACGTCAATCCAGTAGTCTCAGAATACATAGTTTACCACAGACTCCACTGAACAAAACTCCAATCTTTACCGTCTATCGTCTATAATCTTTCTGATGAAAGTGTGGCTTTAGTTCCTTGCTACACTGATACCATACCACAGATTTATTTAAACAACAACCTAACTATTTGCACAGTTCTTTGTACGGCTACAGTGCTAATATTTGACTATGATATCGACAGAAAAACAAATCTGGAAGTCGGACGGGAAGGAAAAACAGGTCGGGTGAAAGGGGGGGGGGGCAGTAACAATTCGTTTTGGACACTGCAAATGCTAGAAATAGAACGGCTTAAAAGATATCAGCCTCGGTCCATTGTTGATTGAGTAACCCACAAGCTAATACAAAAAAAATAAAGCGTTATTTAAGCGGTTAATCAATAACCAACCACAAGAGTACAATGTTCCACTTATACGAAACATCGTTCAGGCACAGAGAGCTGTACCTTTGCAATAATGAAAATGTCTCCTTTAAGCCTCATAATTATACTTTGTACACATAAGTATAATAATGACTGTACATAAGAAAGAGGGGGAGGGGCAGAGAGAGAGAGAGAGAGAGAGAGAGAGAGAGAGAGAGAGAGAGAGAAAGAGAGAGAGAGAGAGAGAGAGAGAGAGAGAGAGAGAGAGAGAGAAAGCGAGTGGGAGCTTGAGTCTGAGTTTGAGTTTGGGTTTTACAGTGCGTCGGCAGGATAACGGCCACTTTGCGCTGTTCCCTGTCTATTTGGGTACTTTATGTATGTATGGTAGTTAGATCTTAATCAATCTAAATTTGACAAATAGTTCCCTATAAATTTTATTAGCTTGGTAAAATTCGCAAAAGCTATCTTGCATAGATCTGAAATAGAAATTGTAAATGCGTATAGGGGGAGAGGTGGGGAGAGAGAGAGAGAGAGAGAGAGAGAGAGAGAGAGAGAGGGAGAGAGAGAGAGAGAGAGAGAGAGAGAGAGAGAGAGAGAGAGAGAGAGAGAGAGAGAGAGAGAGAGAGAGAGAGAGAGAGAGAGAGAGAGAGAGAGAGAGAGGGCTGCCTTCCTCGATTATCTTTAACGTGCACAGCGTACATTCTAGCCCTCCAAGCTTTTGCTATCCTTATGGGAGAAAACTAAATGCTCAACCCCACCTACCACAGGACTGGAGACTGGAAAATATGAGAAAAATCCCAAAATTCTTACATGTCTGCGAAAACCGGGATTCAAACCAGATACCTTCGGCATAGGAGGCGAGCACCTTGCCTCTAAACCACCATGCCCCATTGCCTCTAGACCACCATGATGCCTCTAGACCACCATGTCTCACTGCCTCCAGACCATCATGTCCTTCTGTCTCTACACCACCGTATTCCACTGCCTCCAGACCACTGTGTCCTTCTGTCTCTACACCACCGTATTCCACTGCCCCCAGACCACCATGTCCTTCTGTCTCTACACCACCGTATTCCACTGCCTCCAGACCACCATGTCTTTCTGTCTCTACACCACCGTATTCCACTGCCTCCAGACCACCATGTCCTTCTATCTCTACACCACCGTATTCCACTGCCTCCAGACCACCATGTCTTTCTGTCTCTACACCACCGTATTCCACTGTCTCCAGACCACCATGTCCTTCTATCTCTACACCACCGTATTCCACTGCCTCCAGACCACCATGTCCTTCTATCTCTACACCACCGTATTCCACTGCCTCCAGACCACCATGTCCTTTTGTCTCTACACCACCGTTTTCCACAGCCTCTAAACCACATGTCCTTCTGTCTTTACACCACCGTATTCCACTGCCTCCAGACGACCATGTCCTTCTGTCTCTACACCATCGTATTCCACTTCCTCCAGACCACCATGTCCTTCTGTCTCTACACCACCGTATTCCACTGCCTCCAGACCACCATGTCCCTCTATCTCTACACCACCGTATTCCACTGCCTCCAGACCACCATGTCCTTCTGTCTCTACACCACCGTATTCCACTGTCTCCAGACCACCATGTCCTTCTATCTCTACACCACCGTATTCCACTGCCTCCAGACCACCATGTCCTTCTATCTCTACACCACCGTATTCCACTGCCTCCAGACCACCATGTCCTTTTGTCTCTACACCACCGTTTTCCACAGCCTCTAAACCACATGTCCTTCTGTCTTTACACCACCGTATTCCACTGCCTCCAGACGACCATGTCCTTCTGTCTCTACACCATCGTATTCCACTTCCTCCAGACCACCATGTCCTTCTGTCTCTACACCACCGTATTCCACTGCCTCCAGACCACCATGTCCTTCTATCTCTACACCACCGTATTCCACTGCCTCCAGACCACCATGTCCTTCTGTCTCTACACCACCGTATTCCACTGCCTCCAGACCGCCATGTCCTTCTGTCTCTACACCACCGTATTCCACTGCCTCCAGACCGCCATGTCCTTCTGTCTTTACACCACAGGATTCCACTGCCTCCAGACCGCCATGTCCTCCTGTCTCTACGCCACCGTATTCCACTGCCTCTAGACCACCATGTCCCACTGCCTACAGACCATCGTGTCCCACTGCCTCTAAACCATCATGTCTCATTGCCTCTAGACCACCATGTCCCCCAATTACAACATGCACGTTTTAAAGGGTGAAATGGATGTCCATTTTCTTTAACTGACATGCCATCAAAAAACATTTTTCTGTTTAGAAATGGTAAACTTTACCCAGAGCCACTGCCATGATACTTATATGAAAACAAAATATCGCTGTTCAATATGTATCCATCAGCAACATTCCTTTTCAATAGCGAATCTCACAATTTGTCAAGTACGTAAATGACATATGAAGTATTTTGTATTCTGCAGATTTCCATCCACTGGTAATTTCAAATTTGAATAGCGCACTGAGTTTGAATGTAACGAAATTATTGATAATGCACTTCATTTTGTTGTTTTTCAGGGACAGTCGTTTAAAACGGACATTCATAAGGAAAACATAAATCTCGCATATTGTTTACATAATATTTTATATCATTGCGCGGTTATTCTTTAAAACTAAAGTCATAATGTTGCAGTGACATAACTAGATAAAAACAGATAGATAGATAGCTAGATAGATAGATAGATAGATAGATAGATAGATAGATAGATAGATAGATAGATAGATAGATAGATAGATAGATAGATAGATAGATAGCTAGATAGATAGATAGATAGATAGATAGATAGATAGATAGATAGATAGATAGATAGATAGATAGATAGATAGATAGATAGATAGATAGATAGATAGATAAGATATATAGATAGATAGATAGATAGATAGATAGATAGATAGATAGATAGATAGATAGATAGATAGATAGATAGATAGATAGATAGATAGATAGATAGATAGATAGATAGATAGATAGATAGATAGATAGATAGATGGCAGTGGACATTAGCCAACCAGATTCTGGAAGACAAGAAATGGAAGATTATTATGACATCAATTGTCGTTTAATGACAGAATGATGGTACAATGACTGATTAGTCAGTGTCTGAGATTGAAGCCTTCTGAAGTTGGGTTTTCTTGTGTAAGGAAACGAAAACAGCAACAGAAATGCTAGAAGCCTTTCAAGTTTCCTCATACATAGAAACACTCTGTCTTTCTACCACTTGATAGAATTTTGATGTTTCCGTTGCCGTTTCCGTTTTCGTACATATGAAAACACAACTTAAATGATTAGGCTGTCGTTCAGTTTCCTTCACATGCTAGCAAGTATTCTTCCAGGTCCTGAACAGCTAGATCCGTGCTGCAGGTTAGGCCTTCTGTCACCTTTCATTGTCGCCTATGTGTGCATGAGAAAACCCACAATAAGTATGCAACATGATATTTTGAGTTCTGTGCATAATAATAAAGACAAGACATTTCTGATACATTGAAGTCAGTGACCCCCCTAAAACAAGATTTTGAGAAAACGGCATTTAATCCTAAAAGTAGCAATAGCTAATTGACCAAGTAATATTGGAGTGATTGCTGTTAGGAGACCGTAGTCTAATAACTAAGCCGTTATAGAGATCATAGTGAGTAGTGTTCACTGCTCGTCTACAGTTTACCCTGTAACATGCCACGGTCCCCTAAACAACAGCCAAGTTGGAAGTTTGCGTTGGACCCACATTTTCACTTCAAAACCGTTTTTCTCAAAATCAGCTCTGCCGACTTATTGTGGGTTTTCTCATGCACACTCACATATTGTAAACTAACAAGGTCTGACGGTAGTAAAACTGAAGTCGTGGTCATCTTCGCTTGCGATGGATAAACAACAGCAGGTAACAAATACAACAGATAATGTTAACTGATAAATAAATACAACGCTCCCTGTACAATCATACCCTGAGCTAAACATTCTGTAAATAAAAATGATGGAAAACAAAACAAGACCTTTTACTTGGCCAGCACATCCACTACCCTGGAGACCTGCTTCTCTCTTGGCACTTACAACAGGGAGAGACAGCTGCCTAACCAGTCTTGCACTTACAAGGCCCCAAAGAAAATACAGACATAATACAGATTGCATAATCAAACTCCTGGAATCGACAGTGAAACAAGGGTGGAGAAATTTCTGCCCCCTGGAGACCGCTCGCTGTCTTGACCTTCTCAACTTAAAGGGGGTCTCCTACTCCAAATTCTAAATTCAAGGATATCGTTGACATCTTAAAACTAGTTTTGCCTAAATATGCTATAGGTCCCTCTATATTGATGTGTATGAAAAAATGTGGGCAATGGTAACCATAGTAACCATAGACAAGACCCCGCCATTTTGGATTTTATGTGTAATTTTCAAAGCCCTAAAAATTGTTCTTGTTTTACCTGCTTGTGTTAAACATCACATTCACAAACTTGAATATTAATGCATGCAATCCAGAACGCCAAATTTCTGTTTTGATTATCAGAAAAAAAGATATATAACAGTAAAATTCAGATACATCTTTATTATGTGGCACAATGAAAAAAAAATTCCAGGAGAAACATTTTTGAAAAATTACAGTAATAAAACTTCGAAAAATGGCGTTTTACAAACGTTCCTCTACCATTCATAAATATGCTCTCCAATTTTAAAGTGATTTGGATTGAGAAGCGACAGGTTTCTAAGGGCTGAACATGTAAAAAGTGAGAAAATGAAGAAAATACAGGTAAACTCTGCTTCACGTGGGGACATAAATGTTTTGGAAATGCGTTTTTAAGACTTTAATTGCAGTTTTGAGGACCAAAAATTATCAACAATTTTAAAGAAATGGTTTTAGGCAGTGAAAATAACATCTAAAAAAAATGTCCAAAATGATCCCAGAATCGACATTTTGCGCGGCCAACCAACTGTCCTCCTGTGACTTTCTTTCGGCATGGCATCTATTATGGATCGACAAGACACACGAGTATTATGACAGCAAGGCAAGGATCAACCTGAGCAAGGAACCATTAAGGAACAAGAAAAGGAAACAAACAATCATGAATGGACGGCCAACCGCTTTAGGCTCAGGCCCCTGAGAAAAAGAGATATTATGCTTCCCGAGGACATCATTCTACATTATAATCATTGTGTAGACTTAAGATTATCTTACCACAGAACACAATACAGCTATAAAAAAATCAACACCACAAACAACTACAACAACAACAACAACAACAACAGCAACAACAACAAAAACAAGAAATATATCGTAACCAAATCACATATCGCACTAATCTCAGCTCTCTCTGTCCCAAATTAATCAGTTGTTTTTTCCCTCACTACAAAGTTTGCAGTTGTAGATTTGAGCTATTTGTCCCTAAGACGATTAAAAAAAAGGCCCCAAGGGCGAAAACTGGTCTATCCAAGGCAACACCTGGTCCCTCATCTAGTGTGTAAATCAATACATGTTCACCTTAGTTGACAGATCGACGGCGTATTGCAAAGTATTCCATAATCAGAGTCATATTATATCTATGAATGACTCCGACCAAGGTCAGTTAAAAAATGGCTTCTCTTGGATACTCTGTTCTTTAAAAGTCTGGTCGAATCCTTTTTTGGTATTGTTCCATAATTTCTAGCAGCAGTAATAAATTTAGAAGGTATCTTATTATATAAAAAAAAAATGATGGCGGGAGTAATTCATTGTAGTGCAATTTTGACCCCTTTTTTTGTTTTTGGCTCGACGCTACAGCTTAAATGACAGTTTCAAAAATAATAAAGTTAATTTTCTTAAGTGTCAACTAGTCCAGCCCAATCGCTTTTGTATCGACCGATTGTGTGGATTCAAGTTTCGGGTATTTTTAAATAAAAAATTGTAAAAATGTACAATACAATGATCTTTGTTTTGGCTCCCAGTAGCAAGCCCACCGCACCGGGAACGATATTAATACACCTTCAATTCCGTGCGCACTGTTTCCCTTTCAGAAATGAGTGAGTAGTGCTCTGGAGCGCATGAAATCTGTAGTTTAAGACCGTAGATTTATGGGAAGCTTTGTGGACCGAAAAGAAAGAGAGGGATAGAATGGTGGGTTCACAGGTTTATCCCTGATAATGCCGGGAACTTCATCATGTGTATAAAAATAATATAGTGGGTCGTTTTGAGAATGAGGGCGAAAAGCAACACTATTTTCTCGAAAACGGCGGACAATGGTTCTGTTGGCTTTTTTTTTTTTTTTTTAAATCATGCATTGGCTTATATTTTTACTCTTTGTAACAAATCCCAGACTGGGAAATGTAATAATTATGACAGGACAACAATCACGAACGAACAAGTATAACACTTAACAGAACAACCAAACAGACTCACACATTTATTATACATAAAAATAAAGATATACGTGCATTACATTATTCAATTCCAATACCATACAATGGTCAGTATCCCCGACATTCATGCTTCTACGGGTCCACAACCCGATAATACTTTCTAAAATATGCTCTGGCCTCAGCCTCACATCTATATATATATTACTTGCTGGCCTCTCTTATTGGCGCCTGCTCAACCTAATCTCCGTATCTCAATCTCCCCTCGAGGTCTTAACAGCCCATTACTATTTCAATCGCACATTATATTCTCAATGGCACATTAACATCGTAATAGCACATTAACATTTGAATAGCAATAAGGACAATAACAACGTCCCTGTCTGTGGCCAGACTGCCACGACTCATGTGCTCCCGCTGTCCTGCGCGACAGCTTCACTCAGGCGGCCTGTGGGTAGCCTTCTGCCCAACCCCGGCACAAGTCCGCTCACCGCGGGTGGCTTCTCTGCCCGACCCCGGCACCAGTCATCACTGGAAAACACACAATCTCCCGACTGCCTCTGATCTCACGTCTGTCCCCTTGGGCTTCTTAACTTGCAGTGATCTGACTATTCAGATTTTGCCTCTACTACGCCTCAACTTCACTCACAACATGCACGCTTCAACGTTAACTAACAGAAGTCAATACAGGTGAGCAGCCTCACTATCCCGTGAGTCCATCCTACACTTCCATGCCCCCGTAATCCTTGAATCTCGCTCACTCCACTCGTGACACTCTTACCTTAAAGAAACCGTTTCTTTTTTATTTGTTACTCTGCAACCTTATGTTCATAATAATAATACTAACAATAGTGATCATGTTATATAGAGTCCAATCAAAAAATTTGATGCACTTTACAGAAAGTCTTCTTGTCTCCATTTTGCATGTCAACATCTCTCTCTCTCTCTCTCTCTCTCTCTCAATCTGAAACACAATCGATTGCATACACTCTTATGCTAGACACACACACATACACATATAACATATGCGCATAAGGCAGAAATTAAAAAATAAAACAGTAAAAAAAAAAAAAAATGAATAGAGAAAAAGAAATGTATTGCGAATGACTTCACAAATGAACGGTTTCTTTTTTTTTTTAAAGGTGGTCTTTAGATCCGTTTTGAATTTGACTCGCTAGATGCTTCTTGCAATGATTTTGACAAGTTCCAGATGTGCAGGGCACAGAATTAAACGCTAATTTTGAATTTGCTGTTTTGCACTTCGCAAAAAAAATAAATATAAAAAATGCTTAACGATTAAAGAAAACAACATTTCTACAGGGCTAAACTGCCACAACCTTTTTGAGATATTAAGGAAAACTGTTTCTTTTCCTGTCTTTTGATGACTTATGCCACTATGCTTCCATCGGATTTTGACATTTTCATACTGGCGCGTTTCTTTTTTCTATAATCTGACAGCTTGGAATGCTCACAAATGCAATAAACCGCCAGTTGCTTTTTGGCCTAAGCCTGACATACGCCAGTAACGCAAAGCAGTGACGATACACGAAATTTACAATATCCTGTATTCTAGCAATCTTCGTGAAAAGATGGGCAAATCATCTGCGAAATCCTCAGCAAGTACAGACAACATAGAATTGATCTGAGCACGGGCAGTAACATTGTACAAACTGTAGATAGGTACTCTCCCCAGGTTTCTGTAATATCTGCCTTCGTGGTTGGTCAGAACACAGCACAGTGAGAACTTCTTCAGATCAGGGGTCCTCAAAAAGTTGGCCATGTGGACCAGTTCTCGGGTCAAACAGGTTTTCAGATCCTCGTACATGATGATCAGTTGAGGACCGCCGAAAGCCAGCGCTGACCGGACAAAGTAGGACCATCTGACGGTCCTGCTGGTGACGTACGATAGCCATTCTGAAATATTTTTCAGTTGTATTTCCTTAGGTTCCCGTAAATTTTACAAACATAATAATGCAGAATTTGGACAACATTTGGGGTCCCAAAATCATAATTTACGAAGTGTCCAGTTCATACTGTTGACTGAAAGAAAACGTGTTTTTTTTTTTTACTTAAATAAAATACATAAATTAATCTGATATTCAATGTGCATATGCTTATTATTATTATATTATAATCATTATCATTATATTATTATTGTTGTTATATTATTATTATTATTGATTGTTATTGCCAATCCCAGTGAACAGAGACTCCAGGTTCTTCGTGCTGGTCGCAGCAAATACCAGCATTGTGTCAGGCAATGTGCCAACGACTATTGGCTTCAGCTCTCCTCCCAGATTCAGATTGCTTGCAGTTGACACAGGCAACATCAGGGCGATGTATGAGGGCATCAAGCAGGCATTGGGCCCAACGCAAAAGAAAACTGCCTCTTTGAAATCAGCTACAGGCGGGGTAATCCAGAACAGAGAACAACAGATGGAGCGATGGGTAGAACACTACACTGAGTTATACGCAGGGGAAAATGTAGTTACAGGAGATGCCCTCCTCAGCATTGTTGGAAAAGTCATTGCACTAGTCGTACTGGAGAGGCTCCAGGCATTTGCAGTGCAAGTCTACCCTAAATCACAATGCGGTTTCCATGCCAACAGATCCACTATAGACATGATCTTCTCCTCAAACAACTCCACGAGAAACGCAGGGAGCAGAGGCAGCCACTTTTCATTACCTTCATAGACCTCACAAAGACTTTCGATCTGGTCAGTAGGGACGGCCTATTCAAGATACTTCCGGACATCGGATGTCCACCCATGAGTCTCAGCATCATCAGATCCTCCCACAAAGATATGAAAGGCACCGTCATCTTTGTTAAGTAAAACAGGGTTGCGTCCTGGATTCAACCATGCTTGGAATCTTCTTTGCTCTGATGCTGAAACACGCATTTGGTTCTGCAACTGAAGGCATCTAGCTCCGAACCAGGCCAGACGGAAAGCTCTTCAATCTCTTCAGACTAAGAGCCAAGACCAAAGTCCAGTTGAGGTGCCTGCGTGACTTCCTCTTTGCAGACGACGCTGCATTAACTGTTCATTCAGCTGAGGGTCTACAGCAGCTCATGACTCGCTTCAGATATGCCTGCCAAGACTGCGGGCTTACCATTAGCTTGAAAAAAAAAAAAAAAACAGAAGTCATGGGACAGGACATCGACTCTCCTCCAGACATCAGCATCAGTGACCACGAACTGAATGTCGTCCATGATTTCGTATATCTGGGCACAACCATCTCAGATACCCTCTCACATGACGCAGAGCTCAACAAGCGCATCGGCAAGGCAGCTACCACCATGACCCGACTAAAAAGCAAACATGAAACAACAGAAAGCTGACTGAACACACTAAGATCCAAAATCTACAAAGCCTGCGCCGTGAGCACCCTCCTGTACGGCAGTGAGTCCTGGACCTTGCGTGCCCGACAAGAGTGAAAGCTTAATGCTTTTCACATGCGTTGCCTCCGACGCATCCTGAACATCACCTGGCAGGACAAGGTCCCAAACAGCTCTGTCCTGGAAAGAGCTGGATGCACCATCATGTGCATGCTGCTGAAACAGAGACGCATGCGCTGGCTCGGCCATGTCGTGGGCATGGACGACGGACGGATCATCCTAAAGACCTCATCTACTGAGAACTTGTGCAGGGAAACGTCCCACAGGCAGACCACAGCTGCGATTCAAAGACATATATGCAAGAGGGATCTAAAACCTTTGAACATCAATCAGAACAACTGGGAAGCAACAGCCCTCGAACGGTCAGCCTGGAGACAGTCTGTGCAGAAAGGTCTTTCCAACTTCGAAGAGACACCTGCTCAGCAGCAGGAGGCAAAGAGGATAGGAAGGAAAGCTGCATCCCAGGCAGACAGACCAGCCTCAGACTTCATCTGTGCCCTCTGCCACGGAGACTGACATTCCCGCATCGGACTGGCCAGCCACACCAGACGCTGTACCAGAAAAAACACCCAGGGCGCAACTCCATAGTCCTCCGAGACTGAAGGATGCCTACTAAGCTAATGCTATTATCATTACTATTTTTTTACCGGCAGTTGGACATCTTCTATTTTCAACATTTTGCAGAGGTATGTAGTTTTCGATTTCAACTGTGTAATTACCAAACTTGGCAAGAATGCTACCATGATGCCTAACTATTTCAGAGATATATTACAAGGAGCTGCGAGGCACAGACAGACAGACAGACGGACAAACAGACAGACAGAGGAAGACAGAGAAAAATATGGGGAGGGGGAGAGAGAAAGAGAAAGCGAGAGACAGAGAGAGATGGGGAGAAAGAAAGAGAGAGGAACAGAGAGAGAGAGAGAGAGAGAGAGAGAGATACATTTTTATAGAAAAAGAAACAAAGAGAGACAGAAAGAGAGAAAGTTTCTTCCTGTTGGGTGTGCAGTGACCAAATTTAACCAGAATGCTTTTAAGGCTCCATGCAAACCAAAGGGTTCCTTTACTAAAACCCGAAAATAAATATATATCATGCTTTTAAAAAGAGAGTTTTGGGACAGTTCAAGGGATTTTGAAATTTAACAAGACCTTTCGGACAATGAGGCTTTAATTAGAGACCTTTCAGCTCATACCTAGATCCGGCCTCTACCATTTCTTACCTTTACTGGTTGCATCAATTTCAATTTGCCCAGTATGACCCAGATCCAGATTACAACGCTTATAGTCAGCTACTAGGGCATAGTAAGGGTTCCTGATCACCAATATCTGCTTGTGGAAGTGAACTGAAAAATGGTCAGGAAGGGAAAGAAATTAACAACAACATCAGCAACAACAACACCAGCAACACACACACACATCTGTATGATGCTTGGTAGTTTGTTCAGTGAACACACACACATGATTCACCCAAAAGTGCATTAATGCGTCCCGAATTAGCCTTAAGTGGAAATCTTGATACAATGAAATCAAACCCTTATGATTTCTATTGTAGGTATGTACCTTATTCTGAATCTGATTTTAGTCGGAAGAATATCATCGGTATGACGTGTATAGAATTAGAAAGTTATGCATGTATTATCAGCTATCTTTTTTTTTTTTTTTGCTTGAAAAGGTAGGGTTGACGATAAGGACGGGATTGCGGATAGGTACGTATACGTACGCGACCACAGCTCAAAACGCTCAGGTCGCCTACGCACACATAACAAAAGCCAATAGAAAAAAATGCCGAATTTTGTTCATTATTCAGCAATGACTTATAATGTAAAATGACACGCCTGCCTAACAACCTCTTCATCATAATATCCCCCGACCGAATGTAAATTAGGGTTAAGGCTGTTTTTTTTTTTTAGTTCGTGATTTAAAACATGTTGGTAAATTCAAATATCTTGGAAGTTTATCATTTCGCACGCAAGCGAGATCAGTACTATAATAACTCAAATAGGTAGAACATCCGAATAGCCAGCGATTTTACTTCCATTGTTCAACGAATAGCGAGCGGTAGGGGGCAGGGTTAGCGAACGTATTACACAAGCTCGCTATTCCGGTGCGTAGCCCTCAACTAGCAAAGGCAAAAACAATATTGCAACATGCCAACCACAGAGCAGAATGGAGCGCCGGCGAAGCGCTCAACACACTAAACTGCGTCTTTCTCTCTCCCTGTCTCGCTCACTCTCTCTCTCTCTCTCTCTCTCTCTACCTCTCACTATCTCAGAGCAAATTGGAACGCAGCCTGTTAGGCGCAGTTCACAACTCACAACAAGTTCACAACTCACAACTCAAATAATATTTGAATATTTATTAATAATAATATATATTTAATAATGAATAATAAATTTTGTTGTAGTGGGGGGTTGGGGGGGGGGGGATGATAAGGATACATTTTAATCTATTAATTTCAATTTTGCCCGGCAGATAGATGGTGGAGACGCAGATGAACGGATAATACACAGAAACTAAATATATCTGTACTAGCTGAGTACATGTTCAATGAACAGGTTTGTGCAGGTGAGTTTTTTTTGGGGGGGTAAAACTTAAGACGCCTGTGAACTAAGAAAGGCATTAATGCTGCATAGATAGCTTATAAGAGAGATGCAAACAACAAAGGACACCACTTCAGACCGAAAGGAATAAGAACAAAAGCCGAAATGCGTAGGGTCATCCCAAAAACTCAGCGACAGGACAGTACACAATGTGCAGTGGTGCGCACTGAAAATTTTCAGGAAGTGATGATGTCATAAAAACCTACAGCATGTCAATGAGCCTAGTGAAAATTGGGGAAACAATACATTTCCAATACAAAAAAACTACATCGATTTGAGATATTTGTGGACTTGAGATTTTTCGTTGCAAAACACCACTCAACACTCATTCAAATTTTATATGTGCATCAGAATGGATGTAAGGGTGCACAGTTTTTAATAGAAGTCTCAAATCGGTGTAGTTTTTTTATTGGAAATTTATTGTTTCCCCAATTTTCACTAGGCTCATTGACATGCTGTAGGTTTTCATTGAAGCCGCGCATGCGCATAATGTTTGTTTTGAAGTTGAAACTGAAAGACAGCGAAAGTGCAAATCCTACCAGAAATGAGTGCGTTATGTGCTGGTGCGCATGAAATCTGTAGTCAGGCTCCAGGATATGGGAAGTTTTCCAGACCGAAGAGAGAGAGAGAGAGAGAGAGAGAGAGAGAGACAGAGAGAGAGAGAGAGAGAGGGAGAGAGAGAGAGAGAGAGAGAGGGGGAGAGAGAGAGAGAGAGAGAGAGAGAGAGAGAGAGAGAGAGAGAGAGAGAGAACGATATGTTCACAGGTTTACCCGGATAATGCCAGGTGCCTCATCTTACTATATTTGAGCGAGAGGGTGAACCTCTAAGCAGCTAAAACTTCGCGAATATGCCATAAAAAATTATGAAACTTGGTTCCTGCATCAGTTTTTAACAAAGACACATTCATTTTGAAGAAAAATCAGTCTTTACTACATTGTATTATTTATATTAATTTATTTTTTTTTGAGCCGCAAAAACAGAGACGTATCATAGACGAGTACCGGCAGAATCAAAAAGCGTGGTCGAAACTTTCATTCAGTGACTACTTTGCCCCGTCTTCGTTCTTCGCCTTTCTTAAAACTTTTTTCTCACATTGTTGGTCGAAAATAAACTTGAAACATCACATCCATGGATTTTGTAATTATCCGTAGTGTGAAAATAAGTTTATTGGTATTTGCATTGAATCTAAGTTCCGCTGTAGGTAGAATGCGCATATCCGCCATCTTGTCTGTCCGGACCCGCTTAAGGCGTCGCGAACCAATTGGCGGCGAGCTAAGAAAAGGTTCACTACTGTAAACAAATGGAGAGGGAAGGAGGGCAGATTCAGGTTTATCCCTTGGCAAAGCATCATCTAGACCTGCCCCGTTTATGTCAAAATATGCCCTTAGTACCGCAGGAAGAGCGGGCCCTTCAGCTTGTTGATGATAAGCAGAGACAAAGATACAGAAAACATCTAAAACAGTTACAGGTTAGAAATATAAATTTGTAGCTGGTAGATGATGATTAAAATTTGAATTTGAATCGCCAGGAATAGTAGTTAAATGAGCAATAATAATTGCACAACAAAATCAAATGTCAAAATGTCACTTGGTATAAGTGCCCATTCGCAAGTTCCTCAGACTGGACTCTATCTCGTCACCAACGGTATCAATTTTGGCAGGGATAGATTTTAAGTATGGATGATATAGGCCTACAGCTTGGTACAAATACAATATTAGCTGCTTAGCCTACTGCAGAACTCACAGAGCACGCTTTCACCTTAAGCGATCTTTTTCTGAACTAATTTGATTCACTGGTACTGTCACTGATCCCATAACCCAGCGAGGTCGTAGGGGCGATGAAGTGACGAACGCTGTACTAGCTGGCTCCACTTGTGGCGATTGTGGGCGAGTGCCTGGGTTGTGGGAAAGCTCATCTTGGTCCAAACCACGATGTTGTCTGCCCATTTCTTCCTCGGTCTGCCTCGCCTTCTCTTCCCCTGCACTGTTCCTTGTAGTATGGTTTTGGGAAGCCCACCTGACCTTGTCACATGCCCATTCCATCTGAGCTTCCTCTTCTTAACTGTGTTCAGCAGGTCTTCATAGTGCCTTACTTGTTGGGTGATGGTTTGTCGGACTTCTTCGTTGGTGATGTGATCCGTGTATGAGATGCCAAGAAGTATTCTGAGGCATCTCATCTCCACTGCCTGGATCTTCCTTTGTAGCTCTGCATTCAGTGTCCAGGATTCGCATGCATACAGGAGAATGGAGATGACCAGTGCATGCAGGAGCTTGACCTTGGGCCTGAGAGAGATGTCTCGGTCTCTCCAGATGAGCTTGAGCTTCGCCATTGCTGCTGCTGTTTGTGCAGGTCTTGCGAGGATTTCGGTCTTTAAACCTTCTTCATTAAGAATGGCTCCAAGGTACTTGAAGTGATCAACAGTCTCAAGTTCTTTTCCACTGGCTGTGATCTTGGTAGTTATTGGCTGGGCACTGTTTGTCATGAGCTTTGTCTTCTCGGCACTGATCTCCATGCCGTATCTGGAGGATGTTTCATCCAGGTGGTTCAACAGATTGGCTAGTTCCTGTTCGTCAACACCGAAAAGACCCATATACAATCATTTCAACTTGGGGGACATGTTGGTCGAGGGGCAAGGTGCTGGCCTCTCATGCCGAAGGTAACGGGTTTGATACCCGGACAGTGCAGACATGTTGGATTTTGGGGGGTGGGGTGGGAGTGGGAGGGGGGATCCTATCCTTGATCCTATGGTAGGTAGGATAGAGCACCTAGTCTTCTCGAATAACGACGAAAAACTCGGAGGGCCCGTGTTCACGTTAAAGATACCTTGGCAGTTAAAAGTCGAAAAGAGCAGGCTTAACAAGGCCACTACCCTGGCAAAATTATATATATGATAAAAAACAACCCACCTCTACGACAAGAACACGTTGACACAAGAACAAGGAAAATAAACAAACAAGAAAATTGAGGTGTAAATATCAAGGGAAGCGAACCTTCTAAACCAAAGATACCTTTGTGAATCGACTCATGTACGAATAAGAAGACACTTGTCTGACTACTGAATGTCTGTTTACCCACATGGGTATAAAACCTGCCAAGTATTGGCAGCATTTTCTATATTTAGCACCGGGAAACAAGAATGTACATAAAATTAAAAATTAAACACTTCTGTTCTGGCAGCTTGCTTTTTGCCTGCACTAATTTACACCAAGTCAGATAGATAGATAGATAGATAGACCCACCCAATCTATTTGTCTTGTGATAGATTAAGTTTAACTCATCGACATTCGCCCCCGACCATCGTGGCGCGACCGTGACCTCTAGTCAAAGACAACGCAATGGCTTCTCTGTCTCTAAAAAACCTAACAGTGCTCAAATGGGACAAGCCCCCCCCCCCCACCCCCCGGCCGAAAAAATAAATAAATAAATAAAAAATAACTCTATCCTTAACTGCCCTTGTCCACAGCATCTGCTCCGCTCCCCTATTTTTGCCGTCAATGACGTAAAGCACTCTTTGCCTCTGTATCCTCGTCCACAGCATCCGTTCCGCTCCGCCCCTCACCGCTATAGAGGCAACAACAGTTTTTCCCATACCATAAAATGATATGTTATTTTCCATAAAAATAGAGGAGCGGATGCTGTGGACAAAAACCAATAACTTACATTGACTTTTTCACAATTTTTTTTTTTTTGGCCTCCTTTTAAATAACAACAACAAAATATTTCTTTCATCATAATTAATCATTCCCGCTAGAATTTTTTTTTATCTTCCAATCTCCTGGTGCCCATGCCATTTCGTTTCTGTTACCCTTCAACTTGCAACAATATGAATTACAGCAGTAGAACTATTTAAAGGTGGTGACAAGGTGGTCTAGAGGCAGGGTGCTCGCCTCTCATGTCAAGGGTCCCGGGTTCAAAACCCGGCCGGTGCAGGCATGTTGGAAGATTTGGGATTTGGCAAACAGAGAATTAAAGTAAACATCACCAGTAGACATGGTTGTCTCCCTGGATATAGACAAGTATGCAAGGCAAATTTAATCAAAGTGGACACTGATGATGTAGAACGTGACCAGTGCAGTAACATCAGAGTTGGTTATTTAAATGCTCAGTCATCTAGAAATAAAACTGAAGACATTGTGGACCTCATTCACGAAAAGAATCTAGATTTACTGTTTATCGTTGAAACATGGTTAGTGAAAGAGCGTGATGCTATTATTGAAGATGAACTGACACCTCCGAATTTCAAAATTAAATCTTTTCCTCGGAAAAATCGTCTTGGAGGCGGGATCGCTGTAATTTTCAGAAAATCACTTGCACAAAAAATTGTTATTAAACCGGAAACTAGCTACCAACCTGAAACATTTGAGATTATGGAGCTATCATTAGATCTTGGCACCAAAGTCTTTCATTTTGTCTGCATTTATCGAGCGCCAGGCAGTAAAACCAATTTTCTGAGTGAACTTGAAGTTCTCCTACCACGCTTAACCTGCGAGAAAGGATACCCTGTTCTTTTGGGTGATCTTAATTTTCATTTTGATTCTGAAACATCATCTGAAGTAAAACGACTTAAAGAACTTATCGACCAATGCAACATGTCTCAGATAATCAAATGTCCAACTCATCGAGCTGGTCACATCTTAGATTTAGTGATCATCAAACAAACCTTGAGCACCTTCACCAACACCGCCGTCCTAGAAAAACTCATTTCGGATCATAAAACCATCGTACTCGATATTGATTTCGCAAAGCCAAATATCATCAAAAAAGTTGTGTCGTCCAGAGACATAAAAGGTATCGACATCAATGCCTTCAAGACGGAAATGGCCAATGCTCTCGAGAACTTTGAAGGCGACATCACATCTTATAATAACATCCAGCAAGATCTACTACAGGGACATGCACCTATCAAGACCAGGTCAATCTCCAACAGACCGTTCGCTCCATGGTACACCCTAGATGTCAAAGCAGCCAAAGCAGAATGTCGCAAAGCAGAAAGGAAATGGTTAAAGACAGGTCTTACAGTCCACAAGGACATTTTCAAACACCAGAAGAACAAATGGAAATGTGTTATTAAACTTGCATAAAAAAACTTCTATGTCACTAAACTTCAAAATTCTACATCTTGTAAGGAACTTTTTAGTATTTGTGATGAACTCACAGGGAAAAGAAAGGAAACACCTCTACCCACAATTTACGAGAACAATTTGTTGCCCAATGTTTTTGCTGATTATTTTGGTAAAAAAGTTACAACTATCCGAGAAAATCTTGACAGTTTTGATGCCATTGATCATTTTGATGAGTTTCAGGGAAATCCTATAGACACTTTTGGTGTTGTGTCGAATGAATCTGTAAAATCTATCATCATGGCATCGCCATCAAAATGTTGTGACCTCGATCCTATTCCTACATTTTTGGTTAGATCTTGTATTGATGAACTGGTTCCAACTATTACAAAAATAATAAACAACTCTATTTTAAGCTAAGATAAGATAAGATAAGATAAGATAAATTTTATTCGTCCTTGTACAAGGAAATTTGTTTTGATCATTGAATACATAACAATACAGTTACATAGCGCGCACACACACATATATACACACACACTGATAAATTAACTAAATTAACAAAATTAACAGTGCACACAATATGCTTCCCTAACTAAAACACATTGACCTGACACGCAGGACATAATTCAACTGTGCACAGATTACGATCAAGATGACGACATTATTGTAACATCCTAGTTGATGATGGAATAAACGATTTAAAGTAGCGCTCAGTTTTAGTTTTCTTTGACAACAGCCTTAAACTTCTTACAGATCTTATATATTCTTAAGTGGGTCTGTCCCTGATTATTTTAAAACAGCCTGGGTAACACGAATTTTGAAAAAAACGACTCTTGATCAAAACATGTTGAAAAATTATAGACCCGTCTCAAACCTTCCTTTTCTTTCAAAAATCCTTGAAAAGGTGATATTACAACAACTAATGTGTCATTTGAGAAATAATGACCTGTTGGAACCATTTCAATCTGCTTACAGAAGTAACCACAGTACTGAAACTGCACTATTAAGAATCATGAATGACATATTAGTAAAGGCAGATTCTGGAAATATTACTCTGCTAAATTTGTTGGATCTATCAGCAGCGTTCGACACCATCGATCACGAAATCCTGCTCAGAAGGCTAGAAACATCGTTTGGAATCAGAGGGGTCGCCCTTAAATGGGTCGAATCTTACCTGTCAAATCGCCACCAATTTGTTGTAACCAACAAAATAAGATCCTTTTCTTATGCGCTTCAGTATGGCGTACCACAAGGCTCAGTGCTTGGCCTTTTTTGTTTACTATCTATACTATTCCACTTGTACATGAAATAAAGAAATTTAATTTACAATATCATTTCTATGCTGATGATACCCAGCTCTACAGTTCTGCCTTGCCATGCGATGTTGACAGCCTTCTGCAGCAGGCTGGAAACTGTATAACAGAAATTAAAAGCTGGATGAACCAAAACAAACTGGCACTAAATGAGGATAAAACTGAGGTTATTTTATTAGGCCGTGAGCGGGTTCTGCAAGAAGTGGTCAGAACTGAGATGATAATTGGCACTAATTCAATAGAAATTTCAAAAAAAGTAAAAAACCGAGGGGTTTACATTGATTCAAATCTTTCTATGTCATCTCAGGTTAGTCACCTCATTCGTATTCTATACATGGAAATCTGGAAAATTGGTAAAATCAGACATCTTATTTCAACTGAAACTGCGGCTGTTTTAGTAAATTCTTTTGTACTTTCAAAGCTTGATTATTGCAACTCCCTTTTGGCTGGAATTTCACAAAAAAATATTAGAAAACTCCAAATTGCTCAAAACAATGCAGCGAGACTTGTTTTGAAGAAAAAGAAAAGAGATTCAGCACTGCCACTTCTGCAGAGTTTGCACTGGCTGCCAGTCGAGAAAAGAATAATGTACAAATTGTCATCCATTTGTCACAAATGTGTCAATAATACTGCTCCATCGTACCTAGTTGATTTAACTGACTACTATGTTCCATCTCGTCAACTAAGATCATCATCTGACACTACAAAATTGAAAGTACCTAAAATGAATCTGTCCACTGTAGGAGAAAAGTCCTTTTCATTTCTTGGCCCTACCATCTGGAACACTCTTCCAAAGACAACCAGGGAAATTAATGACATTGGTTCTTTCAAACGCCATCTGAAGACCCATTTCTTTCAGACAAACTAGGCTAGGTGTTTTTCGGCAGCAACAATAGTAAATATTTTTGAATTTCTTTTGTGTATGCGTGTGTGTGTGTGTGTGTGTGTAAGAGTTTGTTAAAGCGCCCAGAGCTTGTCATCGACGGGGTTGGGCGCTATATAAATGCAATATATTATTATTATTATTATTATTATTATTTTTCTCACATTTTCGTGTTCCTGATCCTATTGGGGAGTAGGATCGAGTACCTAGTCTTCTCGGTTAAGGATGAAAAATTTCGGAGGGCCCGTGTGCACGTTGCGCACGTTAAAGATACCTTGGCAGTTGGAAATCGTAAAGAGCAGGCCGAACAGGCCGCTGCCCGGGCAAAATTAAATAAAATTCATCCCTACTATTCTCTCCCACCCCCCTCATCTCTCGCCTCCCCCCCCCCAAAAAAAAACAACCCACCCACTGCACTGTGGCGACGACGTGCCTGCTCCAGTTATAACTGGGCTGCAATGGCACAAAGGCAAATTTCCCAAATGGGATTAAAGAGTTATACAAATACAAATACAAAATGAAGTGGACCATCTTTATTTCCACTGAGCTGGCCATGTCTTTAGGTGCGTTCAATGGTTTTTTTTTATCAGTAAAGCGCTATTCAAACGCTAACAGAAAGAACTGATCCTAATCCAGTATCGGTAATTATGTTTACGTTTTATTTGTCACAAGAAAGACTCACATGCTTTCATTGTTTCGTGTTGAAAGAAGTCCCAGTGCTAGTTGTTCTGAATTGCGTGTTAAAAACAGTGCATTTCAATATATCAATATTAATTTCTTGTTTTTCACTACTCGCTCTGCTGTCGGCGGCGACATCGCGCTATTGTGTCATTGTCCAGATATATGTAGCGTGTTTTTGTCATGACGCATGGGCCGTATGAAGGTCTCTTGTTGTCTAGCTCTTCTAAGGATGGTGAAGCACTGAATCGAGTGTGTCCTTCCATCCATCCGTCCGTCCGTCCGTCCGTCCGTCCGTACGTCCATCCATCCATCCATCCATCCATCTATCTATCTATCTATCTATCTATCCATCTATCTATCTATCTATCTATCTATCTATCTAATGACTTGATAAAGAAATAAACACACATTGTTCAAAATTGTTCCAAGAGAAAACGCGGACATAGTCATACACACACATACATCTAATTAAACGCATTTATAAATTACTAGCTGAGTTCCCGGCCCTGCCCGGGATAAATCGATTATTAGTTTCAGTTCTGGGTGATTATTATGGACCTGCTTCATTTTGCCTGTTCCTTTAGCTTTATTCTATTTTTGTTTGTTTTTAGATACGTTTTAATGCTCTCCCTTTGCGCGTTGACGTCCTGCGCGTCCCGCCAGCATCCGTCAAATGGCTACGATTTGCGCACGGGTTAGTTTGTTTGCACATCCCATGAAGTGATAACGTCATGTGTTAATGGAAAAGAAATATAATATTTTCCTAGGCATATTGAAAACACAAACCTGTACTTTTGGAACTGCAGCGTCAATCTCCCAATTCCAGACCCTTTCTTTTTCCTGGTCTAGGCACATTGAGAACACACATACAAAGTTTCATACTTGGTAGTCTTAGAACTCAATCTCATCATTCAAACCAGTCCTAACCGGAAGTTGTTTTGTGAGTGTGATACAGTCTATACCGGAACCAATCTTACTTACATTAATTTGCCGAAAAAATAGACCGAACGCCAATGTGTCGCAACGTAGAAACTAATACAAACGTTCTGCGAGTTATTAATTTTTTGGGTATTTTCTGTGCCGGGGACACGACCACGGTCTATACTTAGCGTTGTATAAAATCTGAGGGCCACCGAATCAGCATTAACGGAGGAGTAGCGAAAGGCGCGCTGCCATTGTCGTAAGTTTTCACTTTTATTAATATAGATAATATATAAAGATCATAATAATATATTTATTCAGTTATTAAAAAGTAAATTTTAATCCTATCACAAATCCCAACTTTATATTGCCCATCTTATGCTGTAGTCCACGTGTTGACAGAACAATTAAATCGTTAATCTATGAAATGGAATTCAATGTAAAGTAGGCCGGTAAACGAGAGGGGGAAGGTGTATAGGAAGGGGGCGATTTTGGGGGGGGGGGGGGGGGAGATATAAGTAGTATTTTGTTTTTCACAGTCATGTCCGAACCCGTTTTTCGCCACACTGTTTCAATCAGTTTCACGGATGAGTAACAATATTTTATTAATTAAACCGCTAACGGGGTGTAAAAGTGTAAGCAAACAGCGAGCGGCCAGAACAGAGGTGTTTGTTTTTTTTTATTTTGTGTACATTGCCGTTTCCCGTAGTTAAATGTAGAAATACTTCTCTTAATTGGCACGTTTTATACCCACGTGAGCAAACACAGACGTTCAGTGTGCAGACAATTGTCTTTTGTGTACTCGTTTTCTAACTGGTGCATACAGTCTGTGAGTTTACAAAGATGACTACATAAGGTTCTTTTGTAATAAATTGGAATTTATGTTTATTTTACGGCGTTGGCGATATATCTACCTATGTACATACCTATTTATCTACTTTACTACCTGTTAGCTTGCCTATCTACCTACATACCTAATTACTTAGGTACCGTTCCATCCCATCCCCATCCCCCACCCACCCACCCACCTACTGCCTATCTTCTTGCCTTTCAGGAGAAGCAAAAAAGCTGTTTTATTTTAGTACAAGTCTAGTTAAGATGAGTGTTTGAAATTTTGCTACTCGATTATCTTTCGGCTTCATAGTCTATTACTAATGTCATTCGCCGCGGCTTTGAATATAGTTGAATATACATAAAAATAGATTTTTTCGAATGTTGGACTTATACTACAGTCGTAGGGAACGTCACCGTCTGTTGCCCTCGTTCAAACAGACTGTCACAAATCCCAGACTGGGAGATGTAATAATTATAACAAGACAACAATCACGAATGAACAAGTTTAACACTTAACAGAACAACCCATCAGACTCACACATTTATTATACATAAACATAAAGATAATAGCGCAAATACAGACATTATATTATTCAATTCAATTGCCGTACAACGGCCTTATTCCCACATGCACTCTTCCTCGGGTCCACAACCCGGTAGTTACTTTCTAAAGACACTTCGGTCTCAGCTTCTCCTCTCCCTGTCTTAATAGCACATTAATATTTCACTGGCACCGCAGTCTCCCAATAGCACCTTCCTATTGCCATAACACATTAGCATTCCAATAGCACATCAACATGGCAATAGCACATAAGCATTTCAATAGCACATTCACGATCACATATACGTCCCTGTCGTTGGCCAGACTGCCACGACTCATGTGCTGCGACTGTCCTACACGACAGCGTCACTCCTGGCCTATGTGTGGCCTTCGGCCCTATGCTGGCCTATCCCCTGTGCTCACCGTAGGCGGCGCTTCGGCCCGTCCCCGGCACCTACAAGAATAACATTACATTGGTATAATACCATACCACTTCTATTCACTTCACCCCTCATTACAACTCATGAAGCGGACACACAATAGTTCACATTTCACTCACCAAACATCCTACGGTAACACACCTCCACCGTAGTACACAATATTCACTCTCGCTACAAATCCATGAACTCAACTTACATCTATCGCTCATGGCGCACATTGCTATATCCAATATCAAGGACTTCCACATTCCTCACATACACTTATTTACATCATGGTAATAGACGAATATAATACATCAATCATAATTATCAATCATCGTTCCACCTACCAGTCATCACTGGAAAAAACACTACTCCCAAGTCTTCCGACTGCTCTACTTATGTTCGCCCTCTGGGGCTTTCTCCTGCGTCCGCTCTCTAGGACGTCTTAGTGTGCAGTGATAGTAATACAGCGCTCTCGCCTCATTCAGACCCCCCACCACTCACAACATGCACGCTTTCCCCTACCCCGTGGCCCGTGGGTTAACTTTATTCTAACCCTCTTCTCGTAACTACTGATCCTCGCTCACCCGCTCGTGACACAGACTTTGGACATACAGCCCTGTTCTATGACATACAAATAGAAAAGAGGTTAATTTAATTAATTTGCAAAAATACGACATAATTGCACCTTCAGTGACATATATAGCATTATTATATCTAATGCCCTACAAGATACAGTTTCATGTTCCCGACTGACAATTCGTTTATGGAAGATTTCTTCTTGAGATAAGATAAGATAACATGACAATTTCCTCATCAGGAGACTGGAAATTTGATTACACAGCTTTATCGTAACTACACACATAATTAACACACACACGGACGCCTATAATCCCGTCTACTTATAAGGTCAACTGGTTAATTATTTAAGTTGTCGCTGCTGTTGGTTTTCAGTCTGCATATACCATCGAGGGCGTTGCAGGAAGTAGGTTTCGTCTGCAGCCAGCTAGAAGGATATCGTGGGCCACCAGATGTTCTTTGACGCCACCGGTCGAGGTCTTCCTTGGTGTGCCGCTGGCCTTGTATCCGGAGACCGCATGTTGGCGGTTACGTGATGTTTTTCCGTACAAGCTTGAGCAAATTCAGGAGTGGTGCAGCAATACACCCCCAACTCAGGTCATCGGCTAAAGGATTTCTCGTCCTATCGAACACTGCCAATCTGTGCTGCAATCTCTGGACTGTGCCTGATTTGAACCTGAACGACACTGAAAATCCCTGGGATGTGTTGGAGCTGTCCTGTGTTTGGGGTTCTGTTGCTGCTCCGCTCCTGAATTTGCTAAAGATGGTACGGAAAAAAAATCACCCGAGCAGGTTGGGAGATCGGCATTCGCAAGACGTGTAATTATTGACGTAAATTCTTTATTTCATTAAATGGTCGACTACTCAGCTAACCTTTGACCAAGCTAATCTCTTTTACGCCATTCCAGTTTTTGCCTGTTCGTGCACCAGCCGACTTCGTTCAACCGACTAGTTGAATGATGACGCCAGACATTGAGTCTTAATGAGTTCAAAAGAGTCGGCTGAAGCGCGAGTTCGCATTGGAACATAATGTCGTCACTTTACGATCCAATCAGTCGGCCAGTCGAAGTCGGCTGGTGCATGCCTAGGTTTAGGGATAGTACTTGGAAATACATTACGCTCAGTCAGCCTAATGTATTACTGAGTGTCACGATCACGTGCGTGAAGATGGTCATGACCACGTGTGTGATGAGTACCTAACTTATTTACCTTTCAAACCCAGCTAACAAGCCAAGCAAGCAGACCAGCGATCAACGGACACATGGAGTGAGATTTAAATTAAACGATTTTTAATTATAAATGCATGACAAAACTTATGTCAAAACATTCAACTCATGATAATCACATACATAATCACAAAAACAGAGATATTTCAAATTTACTCTTGGGGATCATGGCTATTCTCTATTCCCCGTTTCACATCTAGATCTAATCCCTCTGTCTATAAACTTAACTACGTATACTTAATAGTCTCTGTCAACAGCTGCCCTCCTCGTTGATGCAGTTTTACGTCTCCAGAGTTCACACGATCCTTTCTAGATCTTTAACTTCGACGATAAAAGGGGAAACAGACGTCCCTGGCTTCACACAAATAAGAACACACAGTTCACACCCGCCACCGTAGATTACTAGCTCCTTGAGGGGTTATCATCCCGTCCTCAAAGACTCTTCTTCTGCAAACACACACAGCACATCGACGGTTCACATCCGCCATCGTAGATTCACGAGCTTCTGATGGGTTCCCATCCTATCATCAGAACTCCTCAACTTCTGGTCCCCATGGCACGACCTTCCACTTGTCGCCCGGACCGATTAAATTCTTCTTATTGAGAAATACATGTGAACATCATGGATCCCTCACACACCTAACACTTCTGGTCCCCACTGGCACGACCTTCCACTTGTCACCCGGACCGATAAATTCTGCGTCTTCCTTTTAGGAATGAATAACTTGGGAACCTCATAGATTCCTCACATACATAACACCCCTGGTCCCCATGGCACGACCCTCCACTTGTCGCCCGGACCACTTCTCGCTGCGTCTTCCTTTAGGAACGAATAATTTGGGAACCACGTGTGTCGAGCTTCTCCTCTACTTATACTCCGGAGGTTTTTGCACACGCGACTAGTTTAAAGCGAGTCGTGTGTATCTATCCACGCTCGTCAACAATGTTAAAAACCGTGTTTTCCCCTGCTAAGCTCACCCCCCTTAGACTCGTGGCGCACAAGGCCACCGACCTTCCTCGTGATAGTAATCTTTCATGCTAGTCAACTTAAAAACTCCCCTTCTCCCCTACTAAGTTTACCCCCTCTATACTCGTGGCGTACAAGGTCATCAACCTTAATCGTGACACCTCCTTCCCACAAAACAAAATTTTGATCCCTGGAGCAAAATTTTTACAAGAAATTCATTTCAACAAAATTTCATTCAAATAGGGGTAAACAATCCAAATACATAGCATCAATGACATCTGGAAAGGCAATCAGCAATTACATTCTCTCTCTCTTTCACATGTATAATACGTACATCATGTTTCTGCAACATCAGAAAATAAATCTGGATACCTTACACCAAATCTTTCAACCGCTCTCTTGGACGCAATTTGAAATAATGTAATTTCCCATCCATATTCTGTAAAATCTCAGAATTTGACAAGTTAGGGGATATCACATCATGTCTGAGATGTACATCTTGAGTCTCTTCTTGTGACTCAATATCATTATCCACTTCATTCACTACAGCAACAATCTCAACTGGTTTTTCATGATACATTTTCAACATATTAATATGACACAACTGTGTACTCTTTCTCCTATCTGGAGTTTTTATAATATAATTGAGATCATTAATTTTTGTCTCAATTTCACAGGGTCCATAAAATCTAGCCTGGAGAGGATTTGACTCCAGGGGAAATAAAACAAGGACCTTATCTCCAGGTTTAAAACTTCTTGTCCTGGCCTTCCTGTCATACCAAAATTTCATTTTCTCTTGGGCACATCCCAAATTCTCTTTTGCTAATTCACAAGCCTTATGCAGTCTGTCTCTAAACTTCTGCACATAATCTAATACATTCATTTGAGGATCATCACCGATCCATTTTTCTTTTAACAGAGCCAACGGCCCACGAACATTATGTCCAAACACTAACTCAAAAGGACTAAATCCTAGTGATTCTTGAATGACTCTCTAACTGCAAACAACAGCAAATGTATTCCTGAGATTCTGGGTGGTACGCAGACGACTTAATTTGTTTTGTCCCCAGTTCACCAATAACTTGTTTAAACAGTCTCGACATAAAGTTACTGCCCTGATCAGACTATTTCTTTGGGCAATCCAAATAAAGTAAAAAACTTTACTAGAGCTTTCACAATACTCTGTGTCTTAATATTTCTAAGAGGAATCGCCTCAGGAAATCTAGTGGATGTACACATTATGGTTAATAAATATTGATTTCCTGAGCTGGTCTTTGGCAAAGGACCAACGCAATCAACGATAACCTTAGAAAAAAGGCTCCCCACAAATTGGAATTGGCTGTAAAGGGGCCATTCTTTTTCCAGCATTTGGTTTTCCCACTATCTGACATGTGTGACATGTATTACAAAAATAAGCCACATCCTTGTTAATTCCTGGCCAAAAAAAATGTCTCGTTATCCTATCATTTGTTTTCCTTATACCCAAATGGCCACCCAGAGGTAAATTATGGGCCATGGCAAGTATCTCGTGCCTATATGGTTTTGGAACCACAACTTGATAGACAACCGCCCACTCTTCCGTTGCGCGGACATCAATGGGTCTCCATTTTCTCATAAGTACTCCATCTTTTATGAAGTACCCTTTTGGTACTTTATTAAGTTCTTCGTCGCTCAGAACTTGATCCTGCAATGGCTGTAAGCTAGGATCTAAGCCTTGTTCGTTAATTAACTGGTCTCTATCATATGATAAATTCTTATCTTCCGGCATAACATCGGAATGACTGACATCTTCTTCATGTAATATGGATCCTAGAAAAGTATTAGAAAGATCACAAGAATTATCTACACTGGATTCCGTCGACCTATCTTCTTTGCAAATCTCTTCACTGTCATCTGACTGCTCTTCCTTTTTAGCCATAGCTCGAGTCACCGCACATGAAGGATGTATATTTGTATCTTCACTTTCGTCATCAGTACTAGGTTTTGAAGTCAACTGCACAGTAGGTATCACTTCACCGGCTAGATCATTTCCCAACAATAGAGATACTCCCTCTATTGGCAAACCAGACTTAAGTCCAACTACCACTCGACCTGTTATAAAGTCTGACTTCAAATAAATTTTATGTAAAGGTACAGAGCTAAAAACTCCCTCTATACCCTGTATAAGACTAACTTCTCCAGTATTTGAATCATCATTAAAATCTAGAACATTATCTAACAGGAGGGACTGGGAACATCCAGTATCCCGCAATATTTTTAATGGTATGGGGGTGGAATTTTCCCCAAGGGACACTAGACCCTCTGACACAAATGGCAGAAACTCTTCCCGTATGGTCTCTAACTTCACTGGGTTACGAGGCTGTGGAGCGTTTATAACTTTCGGTCTTCCCACAAAAGCTATAGGGCCAGTCTTCTTTTTTCCAAGAGCACGACAATCCCAGCTTCTATGGCCTAATCTCCCGCAGTTATTACATCTTGATCCCTCGTTCCTCCAATCTCTTCTCTGGAAATGATAATCTTTCCCACTAGGACCAGGTCTTCTCCCATCGAAACTACTGGATCTCCGCGGGAATTCAATCTTGACTCCCCTCGGATCGCCAGCAATATCATTTACGGACCTCCTATCCTGAACTCTACCCGGTCTACTGAGCCCAAATCGACTTCTATGAGTTAATGTAAACTCGTCAGCCAGTTTTGCGGCATCTTGCAACGTCTTTGTCTCTTTCTCATTGAGGTACGTCTTTATTTCATCACGGATTCCCGTTTTGAAGTCCGCTAGTAATATGAGCTGTTTAAGCTTTTCATAATCTTTACATACCTCCATCGAGGAACACCATCTCTCAAAAAATACCTCTTTTTCATGAGCAAACTCAATATAGGTTTGACTGTCAATTTTTTTATAATATCGGAACTTTTGCCGATATGCTTCAGGCACTAACTCATACGCTTTTAATATTGCGTCCTTCACACGGTCATAATCCCCCGCGTCTTCCATGGAAAGGGCCGAAAAGGTCTGTTGTGCTTTACCCCTTATTACACTCTGTAACATTAATGGCCAATGTTGTTTGGGCCAGTTCAGACTAAGGGCCACCTTCTCAAAATGTTGGAAGTATTTATCCACTTCCCTCTCATTAAAGGGGGGAACCAATCTTACTTCTCTACTCGCTAGAAAACTAGGTTCATGTGATCTACTAGTAATACCCAATCTGGCTTTTTCTAGCTCATGCTGTCTTTCCCGTTCTTTTTCTTTTTCTTGCGCCTGTCTATCTCTTTCTTTTTCTTTTTCTTGCGCCTGTCTATCTTTTTCTTTCTCTTGTCTTTCTTTATCTTTCTCTTGTCTTTCTTTATCTTTCTCCCGTGCCTCGTGTTCTAGCTTTTTCTGCTCTAGCTCGATCCGCATCTTCTCTTTTTGTAACTCAATATTAACTTCAGTTACTGATGCCATAGTTTCAAACTGAGCTAGGTCGTTTTCTTCGAACACATCATCATCCACATAATATTCAGCAATATATCTCGATATTTCTGCTTTTCTTAAGCTAGCTTTCACATAATCGAGTACTAATCGTCAATAACTCCGGTTTCCTGAAGGTTAACAAATCCTCCGGTCTCGGTGACGTTAGAAAGGTATTTATCTCCATGGCCGCTGGTCTGACTTACAAAAATATTTCTACAACTTGGAAAAACACTCGTTTGTGTCTTAAACTTTCAAATCCCGGACGATTCACGTCCTATCAATTTACGATCAAATCCAGATCCCGGACGAATTATATGCGTCCTATTTATTTACATCAATTACTCGTATGTCACAATGAGTTTAAATCCCGGACGAGTTAGATCCTATCAATTCAAATTTCAGATCCCGGACGATTCACGTCCTATCAATTTATAAAAGATCAAATCCCGGACGAGTCATATACGTCCCAACAGTTTATAAAAGATCAAATCAATTTCATATCAATTTCAAATCCCGGACGAGCCCCCAATTGTCACGATCACGTGCGTGAAGATGGCCACGACCACGTGTGTGATGAGTACCTAACTTATTTACCTTTCAAACCCAGCTAACAAGCCAAGCAAGCAGACCAGCGATCAACGGACACATGGAGTGAGATTTAAATTAAACGATTTTTAATTATAAATGCATGACAAAACTTATGTCAAAACATTCAACTCATGATAATCACATACATAATCACAAAAACAGAGATATTTCAAATTTACTCTTGGGGATCATGGCTATTCTCTATTCCCCGTTTCACATCTAGATCTAATCCCTCTGTCTATAAACTTAACTACGTATACTTAATAGTCTCTGTCAGCAGCTGCCCTCCTCGTTGATGCAGTTTTACGTCTCCAGAGTTCACACGATCCTTTCTAGATCTTTAACTTCGACGATAAAAGGGGAAACAGACGTCCCTGGCTTCACACAAATAAGAACACACAGTTCACACCCGCCACCGTAGATTACTAGCTCCTTGAGGGGTTATCATCCCGTCCTCAAAGACTCTTCTTCTGCAAACACACACAGCACATCGACGGTTCACACCCGCCATCGTAGATTCACGAGCTTCTGATGGGTTCCCATCCTATCATCAGAACTCGTCAACTTCTGGTCCCCATGGCACGACCTTCCACTTGTCGCCCGGACCGATTAAATTCTTCTTATTGGGAAATACATGTGAACATCATGGATCCCTCACACACCTAAAACTTCTGGTCCCCACTGGCACGACCTTCCACTTGTCGCCCGGACCGATAAATTCTGCGTCTTCCTTTTAGGAATGAATAACTTGGGAACCTCATAGATTCCTCACATACATAACACCCCTGGTCCCCATGGCACGACCTTCCACTTGTCGCCCGGACCACTTCTCGCTGCGTCTTCCTTTAGGAACGAATAATTTGGGAACCACGTGTGTCGAGCTTCTCCTCTACTTATACTCCCGAGGTTTTTGCACACGCGACTAGTTTAAAGCGAGTCGTGTGTATCAATCCACGCTCGTCAACAATGTTAAAAACCGTGTTTTCCCCTGCTAAGCTCACCCCCCTTAGACTCGTGGCGCACAAGGCCACCGACCTTCCTCGTGATAGTAATCTTTCAGGCTAGTCAACTTAAAAACTCCCCTTCTCCCCTACTAAGTTTACCCCCTCTATACTCGTGGCGTACAAGGTCATCAACCTTAATCGTGACATGAGTAATTCCAAAGATACTAGATACAACAAGATGAGACACTTCAATCTTCGCTTTTCGCACCTCTAAAAAATCGTGCACACAGTTTGGGCGCTGATCGGGGGCGGGGCCCATGGCGCATAGTATGAAAAGAATGCTTGATATAATGACAAATTTATGATGCAAAATTGTGAGTGCTACTGCACCTCCTGCACCCCCCCCCCCCCAAAAGCAGAATTTTCCCATAGTGATAGAAGTTATAATTACAAAATAAGTGACGTCAATCAAGGCATACACTGATCGCTGAACACTGAACAAAATTCAGTGTTTTCCCGACTTGGCTTTGTAAAATACTGCATTGTTCAGTATTTCCACACATTCGCCGCTGCGTGGCGGTGCGAAATCTGTGCATGCAAAACGCGCTAGCTTTCTCGTCTTATTGTTTCTAGTGTCTTTGGTAATTCCACTCTTAGAGTGCAATTGCCAAAAAACAAACAATAAAAAAATTTAGCCTACTGTAATCATTTTATTTCGGTCGTAGAAGTGAATAATAATAATAATAATAATAATAAAAAACAGAACAAAACTAACGACAATCAGGGTCATATCAGGGAAGGTTGGAGTTTAGGGTTGCGAGGGATGGTCGCGGGAGGGGGGGGGGAAGAAAGGGGGTGGAGTGGTTCAGTCCGGACAGTTGATTTTGAGGGAGGCCTGGACTCTCTCTCTGGCAGAGGCAAAGCCGGAGTGGGAATGGGGAGGGCGACGAGCCTTTGTTCTTTACTTGTAAAATATTGATTAGTACGCCATGTACTGTACCCTGCATGCATTGAACACGTGTACTTAGAACTAATTACACAAATACTTGAAATGGGACCTGTATTTCTCATCCGACCTTTGTTCTTTACTTGTAAAATATGGATTAGTACGTCATGTACCGTACCCTGCATGCATTGAACACGTGTACTTAGAACTAACTACACAAATACTTGAAATGGGACCTACATTTCCCATCGGGCCTTGTCCTATTGGCAAATTTGCATGGATCTGGCAACAAACATGCGTCTTCGATTCATAGACAGCGTTTCATAACCGATCTGCAGTTCATTGTTCTCCACAGCGCAATTTTCTTATTCAAAGTTAATAGATTGTGATAGTTCATGGCCCCATTTATAAATTTGTTTTTCAACACTATATTAGTCAAATAATATTAGCGCTGGAACCCGTTGTTGCTTTAATAATCTGTGTCATGGTTTCAGTATGACGAGTAAATCCATGCACAGTGGTCTGAAAGAAGGCAGACAGTAATAATTGAACTTTGTCGTTTTATTCATTGGAGACCTACACTATGTATTCTAAGACTATTGGATTAATGTTATTGTCTATAGTTGCAGGTAAAATATTGCTGTGATAATTTATACTTATAGATTGTGTTGCTTAATGATCTTCTTCCTCATGTCAAATGATTATAATGATGATAATTGTGAGGATAATGATGGTCACTGTGATCAGTGTATGAGAAATAGGACATAAAAGATAAGAAGGTGATTATGTACGGTTTTATTTATTCATTCATTTATTTATTTATTTATTTATTTGTTTATTTGTTTATTTGTTTATTTGTTTGTTTGTTTGTTTGTTTGTTTGTTTGTTTATTTATATATGTTCATTTATCTATTTATTTATTTGCGTATTTATTTACTTATTTATTTATTTGTTTAATTATTTATTATTTGTTTGTTTATTTATTTATTTAGTTTATTTGTTTGTTTGTTTGTTTGTTTGTTTGTTTATTTATTTATTTCCATATTATTTATTTTAACAGACATAATAGTGAAAAGGGTGCATGGTATCTAGGTTAGGCGCCCTACTCTGACCAGATACCTCCGCCTTCAGCTTATTTTGCTAGGGCAGAATTTGCTCATGCTCGGCGAGATAGCCTCATCTCCTGAACAGAGAGGATCATGTGATATTGTTCAGACTAAGAAATGGCCACATTAAGCTCCACCACCATATGTTCACCAAGTTTAAAATAGGAACATGTGCCATATGTGAGTGCAGCCAGTCTCCTCAAAACACAGAGCATAAAATATTGCAGAACTGCACACTCTTCTCAGCACTGCGAGAAACGTATTGGCCCAACAAAGCCACCGACCTGAATGTCAAACTCTATGGTGCTCTGCCAGAACTGCAGAAAACCGTAGATTTTCTTAAAAGAACAAATCTGCAGATTTAGATTGGTGAATTGAACGAAAGGAGAAGAAGAAGAAGAATTTATTTGAACGAAATAGCTGCGATTGTTTTCTTTGGCTTTGCCGGAATATTTGTAAAATTCTATTTAACCACACAGGAAAATTACATTGTTTAGACCTATTATGTTGTTGAATATGTAGAAAATCTCTCTATCTATCTATCTATCCATCCATCTCTCTATCTCTCTGTCTTTCTGTCTGTCTGTCTGTCTCTCTCTCTCTCTATCTATCTCTCTCTCTCTCTCTATCTCTCTTTCTCTCTCTCTCTCTCTATCTATCTCTATATCTCTCTATCTATCTATCTCTCTTATCTATCTATCTATCTCTCTATCTATCTATCATCTATAGTTTATCCGTCGGTCTGTTTGTCTGTCTCTAAGTAATTTCACAACCCTTGGTGTTATTTCTGTGTTCCTTTTCATTGTTTTTTAAACTTGTGTGTGTCACCATCTTCCATCCATTTTGTTCTCTCCAGTGTCAGTGTCTGGAGTCCCGGCCTCTACGCCCAGCAGTAGAAACTTTTACCAGAGGTCAGGACTTACCTATGGACCCACTCGATTGTCTCCAGGATGGACGGCCAGTTCACGTATATCTTGCATTTCCACCTGTTTGATCAGGTAGATACAATGATAAAGAATAGTTTGTTCTGTCCGTGTTCTGCCATACTTGTGAACTATTAACACCTGTTTTTCTTTATAATCGTACACTGTTCAAAGATCACGGCCTAACATATCCATTACTGCCGTTCAGGCAAACCGATTTCCTTTTTTTCTTCTTTTTGTTTTGTGTTCATTTGATGCTAACCTTGATCTCCAGATAGTTGCCTTTTTGTGGTGGAATAATAAAAGTAGCAGTTTTCGTAAAAGTAAAATACAAGGAACTATCGTTGGCTGTCAGCAACTGGTGTTACGATTTGGGGTCCTACCCTCGAGTGTTATGGGGATGGTTATTATGAAATTTAAGTGTTCGACTGCATTTAATAAAATCGAGAGGTTTTACAAATTACTCTGCCATACCATGCCACATACACTAATAACAATTTCGAGTAAGTTATATCAAGGACCTTGTAGGGCCACAAATTTATTACTTAAGATTCCTAACAATTTCGTCTATCTTACATATTAAAAAGACAACATCAGCAGCATCAAATGAAAATACTATAATACATAACTAGAAGTCTCCTCTAGATTCTTAAAAGATTAGAAAATCCATATCATTCTGACTCATTCACAGTTTACTTAGTAATTATTTATCTTCAGAAATATAATCTGCCTACTATCTCACCAATAATATTCTTATGTCTCAGACGACAATATTAACTCAGTAATAGCTTATAAAGGGTCAAACCGTCAAGACACACTGACGTAGTTAATATAGATCTAGATCTGCTCTAGGATGGGCTGGCAATCCCCAGCCTCATCCAGACACATCAAATTACAATTTACAAATGTGTATATCAGTCACTCAGTCTAGATCTTAATTGCAAGTAAAGACATTATAATCTTGCATCCTTTGGTAGCACTTCTACTGGAAAAGTAGGGTCAGATTCACGTCATCGTCGACGCACTGTCTCAAAACTTACGATTGGTTCCCTGAAATGATATCAGGGAACTGGAGAAAATAGCTGTGGGTAAATTCATTGTCTATCAAGGACATAGACATGTCTTTAACAGTCTCATGATTCTCTCAGGCTGAATCTTGCCGACACCCTCGCAGGAGGAAGGACCTGCATGGAGTGGATAAACCTAAAGATGGCTTCGCTTATATCTTCTGCAACCCCAGCCAACTGCTCCAATTTGATTGGTGCATCCATTTCGAGCTCAGCTCGCAGTCTATTAATAGTAACAGACAAAGTTAAATTACTATGTCAAAAGCGTTCGCAAAGTCTCTCCACCCTCTACGTTTTATGTACGAATTTATTCACTCCTTATTCGCCCCGTCTTTCCTTGCTAAAGTACACCCAAACCACGGGGTCGAAAACTGCACCGTCACTGTTAATTTATCCATTCGTTCTATCTTGCCCCACTTTCTTTCCATCTCTAAGAAAAAGCGTTACAAAAACAAACTGTCCACGGGAATAGTTCAAGGACGTTTGCACTGGCCAAAATCAATGATGCCATGAAATAAACAAAGCGTGACCCAGCACGGCAATTCAAATCCTAACCCTGACAACTGGTACCTCGCATCCGCTATCCTATCCACTGGGGTGGGAGTTATGATAAGCCATTATGCTTATTGCCCATTGTACCTCATTTTCTGGGCCTGTCCTAGCTTAATCAGCTCTCGGAGGTTGAAGATCCTGGTTGTAGAGTCTCTCTTTTTGGCCATCTCTGTTTGTTTCGTTTGTTAAACACCCTTTTACCTCCACTGCGGCTTGTTCAAAATTGACGTAACCTCTACTGTAGGCACAATAGTTTCATGCCGTGCGTGAAGTATTCAAGAGAGGAACCATAATAATAATTAATTGGAGTCCAATATTGTTATTCGTCCTTACAATGGTCAATTGAGGTGACGATAGTATGTCCCTGATCCAAACTAGCGAAATTGTACGTGTGGAAGTATCAAAATGTTAGGCTCTTTGTCCTCTCATATAAATATGCTCACGCAGTCTGGTAAGCTAACGTATATCTATCAGCTAACTTTTATTTTCAATGAATTCGTTTCGGAGACTTTTTGCTAAACACCTTCATGGGCATACCCTGGTTAAAGTATCATTATCAACAGATTAATGATCGTTCGTAGCAAAGCCTTTGTTCAAATCTATTGCTACTGTATTTTGTTTAATATTCATACATGTATTTTACTACAAGGTGACTTTTTTTTCAATACTTTATTTGACAGGCATTCGAAATCATGTACAACCGTTATGTACAACTCCCAAACACAACTTTGTACACCTGGTAAAGAGCTGGATACTGCAGAACCACCACCTACCCCAGCCGAGGGACAGCTCTACCAGATCAAATTAGAAATTGACTGCGATGGAATATTCCAGTTACACGAAGTTGACAATTCATTTATCTGTATCGCTTACATCGAACAATATAAAACCCACCAGGCTTCCGACGACTATTGCAAATTGCTGGACACCAGATTATTTGCTGCCAACAGCGTTGCCAAAGTACAACTGATACAAAGTTTCATTAAAGCCGATACTTGGATCGGACTGGATGACATTGAGCAGCAAGATCGGTATATCTGGAGAGCAGATGGAACTGTCCTGACTCCCGAGCAAAGAGAAGCGGTTTTCAACCCTGGGGAGCCGAATGACACAAACCAAAGCCAAAACTGTGTTTATCTCAACTCTTATTCAAGAGGCAGTGACCAGAGGTGTGGAAGTAGCAGGCATTTTATTTGTGAGAAACCTCTGTGATTTTTACTTTGAGGATAAAGCTGGGTTCTCATGTGTACGGAAACGGAAACGGCAAAAAATCCCTCATATAATAAAAAGAAAGAGTGTTTCCGTGTGTACGGAAACGGCGTGCGGAAATATTCTTTCTATTTCACTTCTTGAAGGCTCTTTGACATTTCCGTTGCCGTTTCTGTTTCCGTATACATGAGAACCCAGCTTAAACCGGGAAAGTTTAATTTTAAAAATCATATTGCTCCTTTTTTGGGGGGGGGGGGGTGTTGGTCGTTTATTTATGAACATTTTCTACTTTCTACTTTCCTTCATTCATTTTAAAGATTAACGTAGGTATTTCCGCTGCTCTTGATTTCAGAATACTATGACATGTTCCGGATTCTTGGACATAATTATATTTATTTTTTCATTGATTGATTGGTTTATTTATTAATAAAATGTGTCCTAGTTTTTCACTACCAAAATAGCCGAACCCTGGCCTGGGTGTTCGTAAACAATAATATGCGTTCCTTGACATCATGATTCGCAATATTTAATTCATGATGATAGTTTAATGCTGCACCGGAAAGTGCCGCCAGACCATCGAAAGATGAAACCGGAAAAAGTACAGCAGGAAAAGCTATGAGGATTAGTTGTCTTGTCCTCAACATCCGCAGTTAATAATTTTATCACCAAAATTGGCCACTACTGAACACTTGAACATCTGAAGGAAAAACGTATTGTCTATACGTATGGTCCGCCAGGGAGGTTAAAAAAAGTCCATGTTGGCTTGGGTTGGTGCCTGATGAACGTTAAGTCATATGGAAGTATTTTGCCACGTCACATGGCAAAGGAGTGGCTGATGGAATCGGAGGGTGAGCTAGAAGTTTGGTAGGGAAAAATTTGATGTCAAGGGGTGATGGTGTACATTGTGCAGGATTCAAATGGTTTTGCAAAAGAGGAAAGAAACTTAATGTCCAAAGTTAAAGTTGTCCACATGTCGCAGGAAGAAACTGATGAGTGCATTAAGGAGAAGAATCCGTGGTGTGAGGTGAAAGAAGTGCCTAGAGAGAGCATGACCCATTTCATGCCATGTGGTGGAAAAGGACAAGTGTATTTCTATGTGGACAGATTTCTACCTAAGGTTCTTGCAGAGGTTTGTCATGGCCATGAAAGAGAGAAAGGAGAGAATGAAAGTGGAACAAATGTTGAAAGTTTTAAGCCCCCCCCCCCCCCACACACACACACACTCGTTCAAGCCCAGCTCGCCTAAATCCGGGCTTTAGGAACAGATTTAATTCGAACTTTGCATACACACGTTGCGGCCAGGCTCTATGAAAGTTTTTCCCGCCACCACGAGATCTGATTGCACACAGAGGTACGGAAACGGATGTTTCATTGACACACAAAACACTCGAAAACAGTGCTCTCGACTCCTGCGTACATAGTTTAATCACTTCATTTTGGAGCATAGCACGTTCACAATGCCTCACAACCAACAACAGGCTCTATGTGGAATCATAATATATTATCATTCGGAAACGGAAATTGAGCATCAAAAAACTATACTGGTCAAACAGTGGCTGTTGGATCGAGCGACTCACACTTACATCAAGTTATTCAATGAGTTGAGATTTTATCCAAGTGATTTTCGTAATTACTTGTGAATGGACGATGACAAGTACTTAAAGCTCTTGAGACTTGTCACATCTTTGATCAAGAGGGAAAATACAGTGGTGAAGACAGCAGTGTCCAACCATAAACGGCTGACAGTAACCTCGAGGTTTTTTGCCACAGGAAGGTCAAAGTATTATTATGAAGACCTGAAATTTTCAACCTGCATCTCACCTAAAGCTTTAGGTGGACCGATACCAGGGACACGCGGGGCAATTTATACTTGCCTTGCAGAGGACTACCCGAGGGTGAATACATTGGGTTTGGGTTTAACGTCACTTTCAACACAAGTTGGTTATTTAAGTGACCTTGCTATTTGGACAATTTTAAGAGCACGTGCCGCCACACAGGCATACGAAGTGTAGTACAACTCACATAATAATATCCCTCCTAATCACAGTATACTGACACCGACCCGACCAATCCCTGCACTTTGATGACGAGGCGAGACAAGCCACTGGATTACCAATTTTTAAGTCTTAGGTGTGACCCAACCGGGGCTCGAACCTCTTAAGGTCGAGACAGAGAAGACCCACACTCACAATTCACACTACTTCCACATTTTATGTGGTTGAACCGTGAAACGAATGTGATGTGAAATCTCATGCAGAGTTCACAAGCCGTTCTCACTAGCCCGTCTCCAGACTCGTATCTGACCAAAGAGATATGCTAGAGGTCAGACTAGCGCTACGCAAGTATCCGCGTGGCGTCGTCGGTAGGTGGAGTAAAGATGGCGGCCAAATTACGGCAAGCCTGCCTCGACCTAGACAGTACGGCTAAAGTAAAGCCAACTTAGGCAAGCCTGCTTCGATCTAGGCAGTACGGCTAAAGTAAACAAATCCAAGCCTAAAATAATACGGTCTTTCAGATTGTTTGAACGGGGATTACAGTAGTAATGAGCAGACTTAATTTATGGATTGGGTGAACCACGAAAATGTAAAAAATGTAATCCCACCAAAAGAAAAAAAACAAACATTATGAATTATGACAAAATACAAAATGTACGGATGAATTTGAACCTCCATCTCTAAAGAGGAATGAACAAGAATAAAATACTGAGGCCTTCCGACAAAAATTACTTTCGTTAGCACTGGCCTTGACACCGTGTTTGCAATCGCTTGCCGTAAGCAAAGATGGCTGCCGGGCTTTCTATTTGCGGCTGTGTGACGTGACCGAGTCTAATTTACCTCTTGGTTTATTATAAACTCTTTGTGTCTGACACGGCTCATTTCCGTTCAAGATGCCGTCAACAGTTGTCGGTGTTTCTTGTTTGAGACTCATGATGCTTTATTAGCTCAAATACAGACACGTCATTAGAGTCATTTGAATTTTATTAAACATACCTTCTTGTCCAAGTTCCAGAGCGATTTCTGTCCATTGCTTTTGAACGAATATGCGGTGGGAATATTTACTGGATGTTTTGCCATATAAAAAGCTTTACGCTTTTCTTAGGCCGCGATCGATGCTTCAAGTTCATCCATGTTGATTTTCAGGAACAATACACACCCACTGGTATCACACTGAATTTGAAAAGAACAACACGTGTCGACCGACCACGCCCCCACCCCCTCCCCTGGTCGTCATTGCGTCATCCTTCCCGGATGAACCGAGGACGAAATTTAGTGCAGCGGTAAAAATGTAACCACGGTCCGTCCGTGTGTGGAAGATGAGGAGACACCGTGGACTTTCAAACGGTTGTTCGTAGGCTGCACTCCGCTCGCTTACAGCGGTTTCATAGAGTTTTTGTGCAACCGGTGAGGAAGCAGTGAGGAAGCAGTGTGAAGTTGTACGAAATGTGAGTTTACTCTGTCTCGACCCTAACCTCCCGGTTCCGTTATGGCGGCTCTAAGCGTTTAATCATCTAGCCCAACGGTCCCCAACCTTTTTTTTTCATCCCAGGGACCGGTTTCATGCATGACGTTTTTCTACGGACTGGGTAGACACAAATGAAAGAAAAAAAATTAAAAATTTAAGGGTGACTTTATATAGGTTACATATAGCCTAAATAATCATGTTAAACTATATAATTATGTTTATTGGGGCTACATGTAGCCTACATAAGCAAACCCCACCCCTGAAACTTATTTGGGCTACCTGTTTCTCGGTGCAAAAATACTAAATCACTACGATAATATTGATCATGTAACCCAACCCTAATCCTGACCCAAACCCTACCTAACCCTGACCCCAACCCTAACCCAAGGCCTACGGAAATATTGAATCCCTAAGGTAATAGTGATCATGTAGCTCTCACAATAAACGGGTGACCTTTTTTAGGCTACATATAGCCCCAATAGACACTCCCTAATTTTAATCACAAAAGTTTTTCTTTGCGCCCCGGTACCAGATAATCTTCGGACCGGTGGTACCGGTGCAAGGACTGGGAGTTGGAGGCCCCTGATCTAGTCGGTTGAGTACATTTTATCTATCAGCTATATATTTCATTAGTGCCTTTAGTTTCTTTCCTTTTTTTTTTTTTTAAATGAGACAGGAAAAGATTTTTAAAAATCACATTTTATTTTTATTGATCGGACTGAATCATTCACTTAAAGTCACTGACTTATTAAAGCATAAAATTATCGATACATGTCTTATGTATGTTATGAGGATTGGATATGAGTAGAATGAAAAGTTAACAATACAATGAGTTTACTTTGTTTATCGGCACGGCCTTAGGGACCGTTCACAAATGACGTCAGCTCGGAGGGGGGAGGAGGAGGGGGTCAGTGAAAAGTTGACAGAAGTTGACATGGGGGGAAGGGGGGGGGGTCCTTACAAAGTTGACATCAACCATGATGCTCTTAAAGGTTGGTAAAAAGAAAAGTCAAATCTTGAAATCAAGAAGAAAAATATAGACCACATTTTCTTGGCCTAAAATGAACAGTATTAACAGTTATCTCCCCATAGCACAGACTGCTAGAAGCTAGATTAGAACTAAATTATGAGTGAAAAGGGTTAGGGCCTGTAGTCAAACAGGAGGTGGAAGATCTGGATGAGAATGATGTCAGTGGCTCGCCTGAGAGGAAGATCTTCATCTCAATTTCGTAAATAAAAATGTTCTAAAATCTAAATCTCATCTTTTTCCACTTTTTCCTTCCAGATTTGAAATGACTTACAATGGATCGAAGCAAATATTACTCAGAATTTTACAGGGCATTTCAGGCTGCAAATCCTGATCTAAAACCCACAGATGTTCAAAGTAAATGCAATGAAAAATGGACAGTCCTAAAAACTGAAATCAAACAAGGGAATCTATCTAAATACAATGAAGAAATAAATAGTTTGAAATTAAAATGCACCAGTCTTATAAATGGTGCAATTTTACAATATGGTCAATAGGTGCAAAGTATTACAATGAATCTAAAGGTAACCTAGTTCATTTTGGCCTGTCTGACTTTGGCCAAAATCTTAGCACTGTGACTGTGACGATATTCAACATCAATTTTTTTGACTTCTTATGTTCTCGTGTGGGATATGGGGTTCCCTTTTTTTAAACTCCAAATCTTGTTTTAATTCATAAGAAATCTTCTTGTGTAGTGTGATCTGAATAATATGGTCTGTAGTCAGAGAAATTCCAAAGTTTGTTGCTTGATATCATCAGTTTCAATTTTTTTGAGAATATACAGAATACTTGTTGGAAGGACTTCCATAGGCTACTGACTGGTAGACGATTACAGCCATCTTGCTTCTCTTAACATTGAGAACAAAAGGATCCAATCTAGTATTGAAAGATGTGTGGCGTTAATATTGTATTACGTTTAATTATAATTAAGAAAAAATGATGTTTAAATTACTTTAATCGTACACCAGTCAGTATATATACATGTATGGAAGTCCTCCCCACTTGTTTACAGTTCCAGGATATTTTCATGTGCCAAATAATATGTGCCATGCATAATTAAATTCATTTTTTTTTCCTGTGATTTATTTGATATTTATTTTTTCCAAGCTGAGATGATACTGATACTCCAATTTTTTTGCTTTGTTTATGCTTGATATCCAATCCATGCTTGCTATCGAATCTGTTTTAATTATTTTGCTTGGTTAAATTTGGATTTGACAGTTCAGGTATTTCTTTGAGGTATTTTTTTATAAACAATAGTTTTTATTTTGATTTAAAATAAAGATCAAAGGTGAATATATATATTAAATGCATCCTGTACGGGTTCTATCTAGATGTACATGTACATTTTGGTTGACGTCAACTTGGTGGGGGGGGGGGGCATGAGAAAGATGACAGAAGATGACAAGGGGGAAGGGGGGGGTCATTTTTCGGCCAAATTTTAGCTCACATCATTTGTAACCGGTCCCTTACGGTCGTTTAAGCGGGGACGCACAGGTTGAGAAAAAAAATCTCTCTCTCCCTCCCTATCTATCTATCCCTCTTTCCAACTCTTTATCCCCACTAAACACACACAAACGCAGAGCGAGAGAGAGAGAGGGGCAGAGGGAGAGGCAGAGAGAGAGAGAGAGAGAGAGAGAGAGAGAGAGAGAGAGAGAGAGACAGAGCGGGTTGAGTGGCGAGAACTGATGAAAAGTCATTATAATATTTATTAAACCGCTCCATCCATCGCGCGAGAATGGTGTTTGGTATCAAATCGATAGTGAATTTACTGCTTTTCCCGATTTTGTCATCAAAATGGCCAAAAGAAGATTTACATGTTCGTTTAATATTGAGTTTACCGAGTCAAGCTGTATGAAATCGCCCACACACGTTCAGTTTTTTTTATAAGTTTTACAGGATCTGGGTGAGGCTGTAAGCCGGGCTTGAACGTGTGTGGGGAGCTTTAAACCTCAACTCAAAGTCAAACTTAAAACTAAAAAGTTTAACAAAAAAACAAAAAAGCACAGGAACGATTGGATCCATCCTATAATCAGAGACAGAAACACAGCATGGCGTATTTGCTGTGCTTCATGAAACATTGCGACAGGCTGAGATTAAACTTTTCAAGTTTTATTTTTTATTTGATCACGCCAAGCCATGGCAGTTGAATTCTTACTCTTGTATAAATCAAGAACACGGGACGTTCCTCTACCACTGCAAAACGTAACTCTCTCTCTATATATTTTCTGCCATCTTTCATATAACTCAGCAGGCGCTCAACACAACACGTTTTGAAACGTTGCATTTCGGCAAGACAATAAACAAACGTTTACTTTATTGCAATAAGAAATCCCCGACGGACACAATATTAAAAACTACCTTCGTGAACTCTGTAATGAGTGCTCACGTTAAAAAAAGTTAAACTGAGTTCTCTTCAGAAAAGTTTCTGAAAAAAGTGGATTAAAAGGAAAAAAAAAGTGGCACGGGGACTCCAGCACACATTACCCTACATAGCTACACTAAGTGTGCCGTTTGAATATGTGGTTGCGAGAGCACTTTTCCCATGACATGGACGATCCTAAGTCTAATACTATTGTACCAGTTGCCCCTTAAGACCTAAGGAAGTAGGTTCTAATCCGTATGTTTTGTCCGGCCTACCCCCGACCAAACTCCACCCCAGCATCCAGTCCCTCAGCAGCATCTTAAGAGAGGAAACTCGCCAGATCCTAGGCTATATTACAGGTTAGTTGGGCGTGACTAACCGTGCGAGTACCTTGGTCGCCCTGCGACCTCAACGCTGCATGGGAAAGGGGCCAGTAACCACCCAGGTTTCCCGAAGGTGGCTGTTCTGTACTATAAATATGGCGGGTTTTTCTTATATGGTGCAAAAACACCACTTGTTGGGTCCACAAAGGTCTGGCCAAACATGCATAAATTCACATAATAAATCCATTTCTTCCCCAAACATATTTAAAATACATCGTTTTACCTCAAAAAGGTTCGAGGAACACCATAAGCAAAACATAAAAGCCTTCTACAAGAAATAGGGCAATAAATATCATTTTTTCAAAATTGTATAAATTACACACATGATTACCTGCCTTTCCCCTTGACACTTTCCTAAAAACCGGAAGCGGAAGTGGGAATCGATACCATTATTAACTCTTATTTAAATTAAATTTCACAACAGACTGAATACTTTTTATGAGATCTTCGTCAACATCTCACTTACACTTACACCACTTTTTCTTGTCTCTGGTTTACAAATGAAATAAAATATATCTAACAAAATGTAAGTATGATTTCATAACCACTTTACCTCTGACATTATAAGAAAGCAACTATTTAGAATTCTAAAATCGATACCAAATAGATCCATTACCAAGGAAATGAACTCACCACTCTTAACACGAAAAATCCTGTAAGTTCTAAATCATGTCACATATCGTCCTTTTCGTGGCTAAATCGCCTTTGTCATGAAAACAAAATTTTACAGAAGAAAACAAAAACTGTTACAATACAAACTAATTGATAGCAGAGACGTGCGTTCTTCATGTTCGGAACGTTCGTTTCTTGTATTACGCAGTGATGGCTGGTTTGTATATAGCGTAGCAGTTGCGCAGTCAGGAGATAGATTGTGCAAGGGTTATTGTCAGCAGATTAGTGGTTAGCTGCAATTTGGAAGCCAAATGAAAAAAAGCTTGTTCTGCGCATCTCCGGTCATGGGACAAGCACATTTTGTGTATGATTTCGTGCAGTCTGTGTGTTACAGAAAATGTCAAGCACAGAATGGGAATTAAAAATTTTTGTTGTATCTTAGAATTTTATTATGTAAAGATCATCTAATATTGCATTGGTGAATGTATTTCCGCATTCTGGGTTCAGGGAACCAAAAAAATTAGAAAACACAGATGACACACAAATTTGCCGGTCTTAACGGCCATACCAAGGAAAATTTACAAACTATAACTGGCTTATCGAATTTTGCACATGCACACAAACTTGACCGGCACTATACATTTCTAAACATTCTAGAAATAGAAATACCGGAAAAAAGATCTTAAAGAATAAGGATATATTATTATATAAAATTTACACAAAAACCAGACCAAATTAAAATATAAAGCATGAAGCAGAGAATATTGCAACAATAGTTCTTGTTTGTTCCAACTCCAATTTCTGCGCAACCGAGGAATTCGATGTTAAATATTTGCGGCTTTAGTTATCCTTTTTGCATCTCGAGGTTTTGCAGCTCTCGCAAGCCCAATGTACAATTCATTTTTTATAGTGGCTATTACCTGTGTACGCACTGTTTATGGGACGATTTTGAAAATTCATTTAAAATCTTCCCATAAAGTTAGAGTGTATTTGGTATCATTGGAAAGTTTCTTTGGAGGAAAAAAAAGACATTCGGATGTTTACAAACACAGAAAAACAAAAATGGTGTGTGCTACAAAACCACGTGTTATCTCATATGATGCAGAGGCCACAACTGGTGTATCGATGAGTTGTAAAACAGACAGCAACTGAAAGGTGCATGGTAATGTGAAAAGGTTAATAATTATGCTGTTGTTAGGTACTTAAAACAGTAATCCATAGATGAGCAGGAAACCCAACTCAGTATTTTCTTTATTCGGCTTCGTAATTAGACTAGCATCCTTCTAGCAACAACTATTATGATGAGGAGTAAGAATAAATCGGAACTTTGAAACATGTTATCAAGTCCTATTTAACGGATTATAAACAGGCATCAAAATGTGCATTTTGTTGGTTTCATGCCATAGGGGTGAATAGATATCTACAGCAGTACAACGAAAAGGTGAACTCAAGTTCTCTGTATGACGAAGGGGCCAAAATTGCGAGAAATATTTTGAAAATTTTGTGCTACTGTCATTTATTTCTCACCTTTTTTTCATACTACATAATATAAAAATCAAATGAGATTTAATAAAATTGCTCATGTTTTGATGACCACAAAAGAGTAAGTGCTTCAAATTTGACCTATTCATCCCTTCGTTATACAGATAAATCAAGTGTTTGCCTTTTCATTTTGCAGCTATTATCTATTCACCCTTTCATCATGAAACTGATGATTTGTTAAACCTCTTCTAATAATAAGAATCTGTTTTGCAGAACATGCAGATAGAACAAACAAGAACTAAGGACGCAATAAACCCATTCCATTTTCTTTCTATTTTCCAAATTTCCCTCACTTTATAGTGATCATTATGCTGCTATCAGATATATCTATTATTGATACCACCCTTTGACCAAGCAGTGAAGTATAATATAGCAAACATCACTATCTTTTTCCAGACTCTCCTCCACCAATCCATTTTGAATATGCTTATGTTGAATGAATTACATAGGATGGGCACACATCGGTTACAGATTACTAGGGCTAATTTGCGTATAATCAGAGCAATCTTTAGCAGTAGAACCAATACAAATTATTTTTCAACATATCAATAAATATAAAAACTTAAGTACATCTGTACTTTAATTGTGTTCATTCCATCCTACTTTCATTCCCAAAGCTCTGTCAGTTTGAAGTCAAAACTACAAATGGAGCAAAACCTTCGTTACATTGTACATCAATCCCCAGATATCAGTGTATCAGTCTGATGTAGATTCTTATAGCGTTTCCCCATGGTTGCTAGGATTACTGTGGGGGTGGATTTCCCACATCAAACTGACTTCGACGCAATGTACTACCCAATGACCTATGAACAATGTCATTCCTATCAGCAAACTTGATATCAATCTTATACATTGGATTTCTGTAAGATTGCTATCTGACCCTTGGTGAACTGATCGTTGACATAGTATAAATGAATTTCTCTTGATTGAACCCACAAAACTCCCTTCTTTTCAGACAGTGACATTCTTTGGTCGCAGGGCTAATGTAAATATAACTTTTTGTCCACAATTTCTTCCCTTATATGTCACACTATCGTTAGCAAGGCAACATGGATTACTATGTTATAGGCTGTCAGTCAGATTCCAAAGCAGCCAATTTTGTACTGATATTGTGAGAGAAAGCCAAAAGCGCCCACAAACTCTGAATATACATAATTAACGTTGGTTGTCTAAAATAAAATTAATCTACACCAGTCTCCCTAGGCACTTTCACTGCTACATCATGTTTTTCCTAGCCCCATGCTGAAAAAAAATTGTACAGTGGACGATATTTTAGTGCTTACTGCAAAAGGTTACATGGTTTTAATAAGACATACAATGCGTGTTAAAAGCGCACTTACATTATCAATTGAATATCCACAGCACAATCACATTGTCAGTTTTTGGGACGTATATGGTGAATAGTAGCTATCCATCTATCTCAGGGGACAATGGTAGCACCTTGATTTGGTCATGTTGGTTGCATTGAAAGCAGAGTCTGATGTGACTAAACACCAAGGGCTGCGGCCGCCTGTGAGCTGTTTCATGGATACAGCTTGAGCAGTGCCCTAGTTTATTTCCTCGCTAGTTTGTTTTCTTGTCGAGTGACAAGTTGCTGGTGATGGTACAGCCCAGATCGGTGAAGTGGTCATTGACTTAAAGCATTTCATTTCCGATGAAGATCGATGGTATAGCAGGGACCACTTGACTTATGACAGTGGTTTCTTTGGTACTGATGACCAGCCCAAACTCCCATGCAAGCTGGAAAAATTTGTAGATCAGTTGCTGAAGGTCCTTCTTGATGTGCCATATCAGGGCTACGTAATCGGCAAACAGCATTTAGACTGTCCGAACTGTGGTCTAGGCTTTCTGTCAGCCTAGGTTAATTACCTTGCCATCAGTTCTAGTGAGCAAGTAAATGCCTTGCGCAGAGTCCTTAGCTTCGAAGTTCAGCAGTTCATGGTGTATGTTCACAGCATACGCAAGGGGTTGAGCAAAAGCTGTGTGTGTGTTCAGCGGGGCTCCCATCACTTGATGTAAAGTGTGTTGTTTACCTGGAAGATATCCAATTTGCAGATTGAATTATTTGCCATAACACAGAAATAACGATGCATTAGTTGACATGAATTCAAATTGCATTATTTCAGTGCAGTACTAGTATACATGCTACCTGCTCATTAAGTCTTATATCATTGGTGTATCCCACTGTTGACCTCATGGACACACTTTAAATATGTTTTTCTCATTGCGGTTTTTTGACAGAGAATAATCATTAACAGCTGGTGAATTATTCGGACCTGAAAATGCCCAGGATGGATGAATAAAATGTACCCAGTCAGTAACCCTATGTCAGTTTGACGTAGATTTCTGTAGAATTATTATAGGGGCAGTTTCCCTACATCAGACTCATATTGGCATGATACTGTAACCAGTGGATCTACGTAGGAATGATGACATTCCTATTAGTAAACTTGACAATCCTACTTTATTGTGATGTTCTGAGGAAAAACTGATCAATACAAATCTAAACTGGATTGACATGGAGATGCTGGCTGGGAAACCTGATTGTGACATATTGGGATAACATGTCGCAATTAAGTTTCCCAGCCAACATCCCTACAACAATCCGAAGCAGATTTGTATAAGATTTCCTCAGGGTTGGTAGGATTATCATAGTGGCGGATTTCCTACCTCCAACCGATGGCAGTGTGATGTAATAAACACCTGTGGATCTATGCTGGAATGATGTCATTCTTATGAGCAAACTTGAGATCAGTCTTACCTGCCAGACGTAGGTAGGGTTGCCAGGTGGATTAGTGTTCGACATAGACATAGTTTAGTTTACAGTTAGAGTTTAACCTCAGCTCTAATATTTCATCAGCACTCAGTTTAGCCAACTGTCCATGACCAAAGCATCTCTATACTGTATCTTACATTTTACACTTGCACTTTTACTGGGGTGATCTGGAAAGAAGTGTGATGTCAGGGGAAAATGCAAAAAAAACCCAGAAATAAGCTTGAGGTAAATAAAGTAAAAAGCAAAGTTACTGTTTCTGATGTGAATTTTCTTTTACCTGTTTGCACTTACCAAAAAATGTGGGATCCGTTGCTGCATTTGTATATTACCATCCTGCGGATTATCACTATTGGAAGAAAGTCAATTTCAGATCATGTCTCCGCCATTCAAGAACATGAGATTATGTTGTTCATGTGTCTGCAGAAAGGAACAAGAAACGGCATTTTAATTCACACAATTATAATTATCATTGACAACCAATATTGTAGTTCAGACTCGTGCCAGAGCTTTTCCAATTTTTTTTTTTTTTAACACATCGAATGCTTACAGCATCCAACAGATATCATGGGATTTTCTACAAGACGCACAGATCATAATTAGGTGCTGGTTCATATCACACAAATTATGTTGATTCAGTTCTAGTTTTGATCCTGCTCGTCATCTTGATTTATTGATGTTGGTACTTATAATATATAATTATATATAAGACTAATTTTAATCTATTCTTAAATCTAAATTTTAGTGCTTACTGCTAAAGCAGTAGAGATCATCTCATTTCCTGTTTGTGTGGATTTGACCTCACATACAAGACTAAAAGATTGAAAAGTAGCAAACATTAATTTACGCCCATTGAGGAATCACCTAGCTGTCATATAAAAGTAAACCTATACACTAGTGAAAATAATTTCCTATGGTATAATGCTGCAATTTTCCAGCCAGTATCCCTACGTCAATCCAACTTACATTTTGTATATGATTTCCCCAGGGTTGGTAGGATTATCATACCGGTGGATTTCCAACATCCAACTGACGGCAGCGTGATGTCAAAAACACCAGTGGATCTTCACTGGAATGATGTCATTATTATGAACAAACTTGAGGTCAGACTTAACTGCCAGATTGATGTAGGGTTGTCAGGTGGATTAGCATTAGACATAGACTTAGTTTAGTTTACAGTTAGAATTTAACCTCAGCTCTAATATTTCATTAGCGAATTATCTGTTTGGCAAACTGTCCATGAGCGAAGCATCCCTATACTGTACCTTACATTTTACACTCGCACATTTACTGGTGTGATTTGGAAGGAGGAAGAGGGATGTGAGGAAAAATAAAAAAAAACAAAAACAAATAAACTTGAGATAAATGAAGTGAAAAGCAAAGTTACTGTTTCTGATGTGAATTCTATTTCACCATTTCGCACTTACCAAAAAATGTGGGATTATCACTACTGGAAGAAAGTCCAATTTCAGATCATGTCTGGGCCTTCCAAGAACATGAAGATAAGTGTCTGCAGAAAGAAATAAGAAACAGTATTTCAATTCACACAATTACAATTATCACTGATAACTAAATTATTACATGTATTGTGATTCACACTTTCACCACAGCCTTTCCCAAGTTTTTTTTTTTCCTGACACGAATGCTTATAGCATCCAACTGAAATCATGGAATTTTCTACAAGATACTCATTTCATAATTAGGTGCTGGTTCATATCACACAAATTGTGTTGATTCAATCTCTAATTTTGAGCCTTGGTTTATTGATGTTAGTACTGCATACCGATAATAATAAGTCTAACTTTAATCTTTCCATAAATCTAAATCCTAGAACTTACTGCCAAAGCTACAATATAGTAGTGTGAGATGATCCCATTTCATTTTTGTGTAGATTTGACCTCATCTGCATGAATAAAGGATTGAAAAATGGCAAACATTATTTAAACGCATTGAGGAATTAACCAGTTGCCTTATAAAAGTTAACCTATACACCACTGAAAATAATTTTCTTAGTATAATACTGCAGTGTAGACCTATTTACCAGTCTCCAGTGCAACAGCATTCCCAGTGTAACACATAAGTTAAAAGATCTGCTAAATTGTAAATATTATTTATTTAGTCCTTTGGGAGAATTTACTTATCTTCTTACAAAGGCAAACTATGATTTATACATGTATTGTTGAACCAGTTGTTGAGACTAATTCTCTTGGCTTAATACTGTCCTGTATACCCATTATTTTAGCAATCACCAGTACAACTGTATACATAATTAACGTCAGACAGTTTCTTATACTAATACTACAAGAGGATAAAACCATTCCCAGCCAGCAACCCTACATCAATCCAATGTAGATTTCTGTAGAATTGGTAGGATTATCATAGGAGCAGGTTTCCTACATCAAACTCATATTGGTGCAATGTTGTAACCAGCGCATCTGGGTAGAAATGACATCATTTCTATGTGCAAATTTGACATCAATCCCATGCGTCGGATTTCAAAAAGGTTGCTGATGGGTTTTTGTACTGTCTGTTTTAGTTTATCGTATTCCCTGCTGTCATGATTCGGATATTGTTAAAACTCACGCAGAGAGTGAGTTGTTGTTGTTTACCAGGGCCATGAGAAATTGGCTGGTGGCCTTGAACGGTCCTCGCCAAATTATAGTTGGTGAGTAAATAAATGTAAAGTTAAACTGCTAGAGTCACGCTTGTCGGCTTTAATGTTCGTGATTAATAAGTAATGGAGTAGGGGTGAAACAAGGTGGGGACAGTTGACATTGTTAAGTATGACTAGACAAGTTTTTGCACGTTAACTGGCTGGTAGAATAGTGCAGACGTATTACTACAATTAAAATGGTGGGAGGTTTCGACCTATGAGATAGCTGAACTAATTGGGCCAGCGGACTAGCACGCTGGGTAGTTAGATAGTATATAACATCGTGTAACGTTCAGATTTGGGGAATACAGACGAGAGAAGCATCGTTTCGTGAAGTATCTCCGGTCGACCAGTACCTGAACTGTGTGCTTTGAAGACAAGAAGTCCTTGCTAACGGACTGACTGAGCTCTAGAAAGAAAGGTCTGAGTGGGCTGACCTTTGAAAGCCCACGCTGCGCTATTTTGATGTTCGCGCCTACCAGTAGGCGTGAGCAATGGTAATATATTTTATTTATTCAAGTATAATAGAGATCGGAGATAGAGAGAGAACTACAGCCTCATAGGAAGACTAAGGAAACCCCAGCTGGCACTCGACCACGAGTGTCCTGTATGATAGATCTATTGCCATAGTATGATTGGAATAATATAGCACATTGTTGATGAATTGAATAGTGATTGTGCATAAAATATAGTCTTTTGGCAACTGCTTAAATTACCTACAAGCCGAAGAGTGCTTCTGTAGGCTTTGAACGTACTGGGCTCTCCTAACATTTAAGCCCATATGATTTATGGAGAGTTTGCCTGGCGACTGGCCAGTGGCGACTCAACTGTCACTTTAAATTGATATCCAGTTTCGTATAATATACCTATTTACTATTGATTGCAGTACCTCCATAGTTACATGAATATCATTGGTTAAGTTATTAATTAGAGTTTTTGGTTTGAATATATACCTCTATTGTCTTTTGTTTTGTTATTAATATTTATGTAAACTATGGCCTGACCGGCCTGACATATATACGCTCTAGTTATTTAGTACTTTTCTTGTGTGGTTGTGTCCGAGTGTGAGTTAGCTGCCTCTCGTGCAGTCGTAACATCCCCAAGACCCTAACTCTGCTCGTGACATCTGGAGGGGACCCCACTGACATCTGAAGAGGACCCGTCACCTTCTGACATCTAGAGAACACTACTATCATCGGAAGAGGACCCCGTCAACAGCTGCAGGTCTACCACTCTAAGACTCCACTGTTATTTATGTAATTTTTGTAGTTTATAGTTTTGTATACTGCTGATTTTTTTGTTTGTTTCTCCCCCACATGTCTGGCATGTCCTCTCGTCATTGATCCTGGGACCACTACGAGGGACTGACAGCTAGCATCAGGAAAAGACAAGACCAGCGCTGTGGACCAAAGGAAAGAGCCAGTCCATTTTGCCCAGTTAAGTGAACCATCTGTATTTGTCTTCGTTTGAGGGGTTCGTCGTTCCAGCTCCCCTACTTTTGACAGGCATTATTTTTTTCTTTTGTGTTAGATTAGATAGGTGGGTGGTTGGAAGGGATCGAGACTCAGCATACCTCTTTTTGCCAGACTAGCAGATCTAGATGGCGTTTAAAACGGATAGGAGATACGCTTTGCCTTGAATAGTTCTGTAGGGACCTGTTATTCGTATAGATTGTTAGCGTTCTATCTTCCTCGTATTTTAGGAAGACGTCTCTCCTGTTCTTTTTCTTACCTTTCTGTACATAGTTTCAGGTTAGTCGGGTCTGTTGTCGTTCGTGATCTGTTAGTCTAGCGTCTTATTGTAATTTATCGTTCGTTCTGTTCCTCTTGCGTCTTGTTTGTAATGTATTACCTTTTTATATATTCGTTATATAGTATTTATCTTTCTTGGTTACACTTATTTTATTTTTATTTTTTTTGATTACATACTTCCATTGATTCACGTGTTTTGACACGTTGAGCGGTTTTTAGAGGTAACTTGGCTTGGTGAGAGGGAAAAGTTTTTAAGAATTAACCCTCCTGTGCTGTAGAGTGACAACACTGTTTAAGTGACAACTATTATTGAATTGTTGGAATCCGTGCAGTGAGTACACTGCCAGTTCTTGCTAATTATTAATTTATACCGATCTCGTCTTTAAATTGACGGGCCCCCGAGAGGACAGTATTAGACTGTTCAGGGAGGTGACCTTTTTGTGTAGTGATGAGTAGTGAGTATTGGTTTTATTGTCGGCTGATGCCGCCGCCCGAAGGAGCAATAAATTGTCTCAGGGGAAGAGTCTGTATCAGTGTCGAGGTGATATCAATATAAGAGCTATGTGAATTATATATATTGAGGATACTTTTTTTTAGTCGTCTGCGTATGACGTCGACCCGAGGAGAGCAATAATGAGATTGCCTCGTGGGATGGATGATATTGGTATTTTTCGATTATTTGAGAGATGTTTGGCAGTGGTAACGTAGTACACTGCGTATTCGTGTTTTGAGAGATATTTTGCAGTGGTAACAGAGGACACTGCGTGGTCGCGTTTTAAGAAGTTTTGGAGAAGTGTGGAGTTGTTTTTTATACAACCGATTATGACTATGGTTTTCCGCGTTTCGTGGACCATCTAACGTAATACTATATATGACAAGTAAGAATAACCGATTATGATTGTGACTATCCATGTGGCCAGTGGATGAGTTACCTAAGAACATACCCGATATGAATATTGAATTGAACCGATTATGACTATATTACCGAGATGACTGTGACACTTGACGTGTGCATGGCTTGCGTACGGAAACGGCGCATTAAATTAACTGCTATCGCCTCGTGGCATCTCATCTATACCGGATTGGATGTTGGAAAGAGTTAATTGTAATGTTATTTGAGATCTAGATTAGTGTTAAATGCGAGAAGCGCTAGGTAATTCTTAAATCAAGAGAAGCGCTACATGAAATTTGAACAAGAACATCAGATTAATTTATCTTAAGGACGCCTCTGTTAGTGTTAATTAAGCTTAACTATGCCGAAATTTCTAGTTGTGATGCACCAGAAATTTTGTTCTCCTATTTAGGTCTGTCATATGTATTGGCGTTGGATGGGATTAGCACCTCATTCAGAGACCGAGGGATGGTATCACATATTGTTCACCCATTGTGAACACTTTTCACCTACCCCTGTGCTTTCCTTTGTTCCAACAGCTATTTTACTGACGTCGACCCGTATTTTGGCCACACCAGACGTTGTTGCCCAGGGTCGAGGACGAGAAGTCATGGCAGACCAGGAGTCCAGATCCACTAATGCCATCGATGCTACTATAGTTATCTTTTCTTGAGTATTATTCATTGTATGTGTGCATTCCTGATGACATTCGCACAGGATCAGTGTTGTACTCTAAAATTTTAGAGTTATGATTGTTAATATCTACGTATTTAGAGGTAAGATTTAATCCTCAGAGAGATATATACTTTTGGACGGAGCCTTAAGATTTTCATGAAGTTTTGTCCATCAATGATACCCGTCCTGTAGGTTTTTTTCAACTTTAGTACTAGTCTTAGTTATTACCTAGTATTCTTAGTTAAGTGCACCTTTCGAGGAATTTCTCGACTCATGCCTTCCTCTTACGATAATCATTTATATCGTTAAAATTGCAAATTTTAACTGGGGTGGGGGATATGTCATGATTCGGATATTGTTAAAACTCACGCAGAGAGTGAGTTGTTGTTGTTTACCAGGGCCATGAGAAATTGGCTGGTGGCCTTGAACGGTCCTCGCCAAATTATAGTTGGTGAGTAAATAAATGTAAAGTTAAACTGCTAGAGTCACGCTTGTCGGCTTTAATGTTCGTGATTAATAAGTAATGGAGTAGGGGTGAAACAAGGTGGGGACAGTTGACATTGTTAAGTATGACTAGACAAGTTTTTGCACGTTAACTGGCTGGTAGAATAGTGCAGACGTATTACTACAATTAAAATGGTGGGAGGTTTCGACCTATGAGATAGCTGAACTAATTGGGCCAGCGGACTAGCACGCTGGGTAGTTAGATAGTATATAACATCGTGTAACGTTCAGATTTGGGGAATACAGACGAGAGAAGCATCGTTTCGTGAAGTATCTCCGGTCGACCAGTACCTGAACTGTGTGCTTTGAAGACAAGAAGTCCTTGCTAACGGACTGACTGAGCTCTAGAAAGAAAGGTCTGAGTGGGCTGACCTTTGAAAGCCCACGCTGCGCTATTTTGATGTTCGCGCCTACCAGTAGGCGTGAGCAATGGTAATATATTTTATTTATTCAAGTATAATAGAGATCGGAGATAGAGAGAGAACTACAGCCTCATAGGAAGACTAAGGAAACCCCAGCTGGCACTCGACCACGAGTGTCCTGTATGATAGATCTATTGCCATAGTATGATTGGAATAATATAGCACATTGTTGATGAATTGAATAGTGATTGTGCATAAAATATAGTCTTTTGGCAACTGCTTAAATTACCTACAAGCCGAAGAGTGCTTCTGTAGGCTTTGAACGTACTGGGCTCTCCTAACATTTAAGCCCATATGATTTATGGAGAGTTTGCCTGGCGACTGGCCAGTGGCGACTCAACTGTCACTTTAAATTGATATCCAGTTTCGTATAATATACCTATTTACTATTGATTGCAGTACCTCCATAGTTACATGAATATCATTGGTTAAGTTATTAATTAGAGTTTTTGGTTTGAATATATACCTCTATTGTCTTTTGTTTTGTTATTAATATTTATGTAAACTATGGCCTGACCGGCCTGACATATATACGCTCTAGTTATTTAGTACTTTTCTTGTGTGGTTGTGTCCGAGTGTGAGTTAGCTGCCTCTCGTGCAGTCGTAACATCCCCAAGACCCTAACTCTGCTCGTGACACCTGCAGTGCATGCAACCTGCTGACAAGATATAATTTTCATCAAAAGTTTTATTTCAAAATAACTCCTGTGGCCTCTCCCAAAGCCTGGCACACTATGGAAATCTGACGTGTAGGACTGACGCTCAAGTTTGCACAGAGGAATGGCATTGTTCCTATGCAGATCTGCTGTCCACGACGTTACACCAACATTAGTTTGATGCAGGGAATCTGCCTCTGCGGTAATCCTAACAACACTATGCTAGGTAAATCTACGTTGGATTGACATGGGAATGCTGTGCTGGGGCAATCCAGATCACAGTTGGCTGAGTGGTTAAGTCTTCAGTTTCCAGAACTTCTCTTCATGGGTTTGACGCCAGTGTCTGCCGTGACTCACACTTCTTTTTTTTCTCCGGTTTCTGTTTTTGTATAAATATTATTTGCATTGTATGTTGACATTGGATGTATCAACCATGCTGATGATTAACGGCCTGATCTCAATCATGACTCGATTAGCACAAAGATAGAGAAAGCTGACACTAGACCTATAAATAACAACCATGCTTTTGCCTTCCTTTCATTAGTGATCTTCCCCCGCACCCCCACCCTGTTTTCCACACCCAAAAATCATAAGCCCTCTGTTTATCCAAGCACATCTAATAAAACCCTCCTTAGTGTGTTTTCTGGAGATAACCGGATTCGGTATTTCTTTCCGTTCTGGATGTGAAACAGAGAAAGTTATGTCCACTATAAAGTCAGAGACTCCAACAAAAACCAGTGTATGGATGAAAAAAAAACACCGATAATCACCTGTAGAAACACATACATGCACAAACTTCTGTGTATGCAGAGGCAGCACTGCTGATCTTGTCTCTAAATTCAATATCATTCATCAGCATTTTCATTTACGCCATTTCATTCACTTTGAAAATTCGACATAGGGCATGTATCAGTTTCGTTTCAGAAGATAATCTTTACGGTTTTTTTTAAACTATTAGTTGCATCCAAATTAAAACTAATACTAACGAAACAATTCTTCTTAGCTCACAACTGCATAGTATGTAAAATGAGAGAAACATCGCATGTGTAACGGAATAAAAACGAAATTTAAGGTTGAGTAGAATTTTCTTAAGTCTGATTTCATGTCTCAATTTGGCATGTCAGATAACAGCGCCACAGCGATCTGATCTACCAGTGGAGTCTACATCTTTTTACAAATGTGAACCACGCTTGAAACATACTGGTTATGTGAGGGAGAAGGGGAGGATGAAAACCGCGGTAGTAAACAACCCGGCATGCTGTGTGAAAGAATTTAAAGTGGAGGTAGAGAAAAAGAGAGAGAGAGGATGGGAGAGAGGAGAGAAGAAAGAAAGAAAGAAGAGACATAGGCTGAGAGGGGGAAGACAGAGACAGGGAAAAGGTGGGGGGGGGTGTAAGCAAAAGAGATCAAATTTAAACATGGAAGTGGCTATTTTCACGACATGTCGTGGAAATCGCCTCCGTGAAGTTTTCCACGACATGTCGTGGAAATGGCCTTGGTGAAGTTTTTCACGACGTTTCACGACTTAATACAGCTACCCCAGCCCCTTTTCGCCTGATTAGTCAGTCTGACTACCGCCCATTGATACAAACTGACTAGACCCTCACGCCCCCCAGGTTCCGACCTCCCGCTCAGTGGGGGCCGCCATTTTGAGTCAGAAAACGGTAAGCTCTGATTGGATGAAAAACGTGTCGTGAAAAAATCTCTCCACGCTTTTTCCACGATATGTCGTGTGCCTAGACACTTCGTTTAAACATATATGCCTACTTAGAAACAAACCCCCTTTCTCCATGCTGACTTTTATTTCTTTCTTTATTTAGTTACTTATTTATTCATTTATTTATTTATCTATTTTATTCATTCATTTGTTAGGCTAGTTGAAGGGATTAGTAGGGGTAAAAATGCCTTTGGCGCCTAGATCTCTTGTAATTTTAATCCGCTCAATTTATTTTTCAGTAACATAATTACATGGTTTACAGCGTACTATCAGGGACAAACTGTCAGTCAAACAATCGGTCAATGGAATATTTACCTCTTCGTCTTGTACAATATACAGTCTCAGATCCTCCTGGACCTCACCTTGTAACGAAGAGTTTCAAAGTACTTTTAACTTATTTAACCCTGCAGATGAGGTAATCGTGCCTTGCTTGAAAGACCCGCTCACTTTTGCTTAGAATGCATTTCACATGGGCAACACACAGCTGACATCTCCATTGGGTTTAGATACAGTGGTTTTCAATGTGGGCGATATCACCTCCTGGGGGCGATTTTGAATGGGGAGGGGGGGGGGGCAAATACGAAGAAAATGACGATAAGGGGCAAACACGATGAAGACGGATGGGGGGAGGGGGAGGGGAACGGCAAGAGAACGATTTGGGGGCAAATACAGTGCTTATTCAAAAGCATGTGTACATGGGGGCAGATACAGTGCTTATTCAAAAGCATGTGTACATGGGGGCAAATACAGTGCTTATTCAAAAGCATGTGTACATGGGGGCAGATACAGTGCTTATTCAAAAGCATGTGTACATGGGGGCAGATACAGTGCTTATTCAAAAGCATGTGTACATGGGGGCAAATACAGTGCTTATTCAAAAGCATGTGTACATGGGGGCAAATACAGTGCTTATTCAAAAGCATGTGTACATGGGGGCAGATACAGTGCTTATTCAAAAGCATGTGTACATGGAGGCAAATACAGTGCTTATTCAAAAGCATGTGTACATGGGGGCAGATACAGTGCTTATTCAAAAGCATGTGTACATGGGGGGCAAATACAGTGCTTATTCAAAAGCATGTGTACATGGGGGCAAATACAGTGCTTATTCAAAAGCATGTGTACATGGGGGCAAATACAGTGCTTATTCAAAAGCATGTGTACATGGGGGCAAATACAGTGCTTATTCAAAAGCATGTGTACATGGGGGGCAAATACAGTGCTTATTCAAAAGCATGTGTACATGGGGGCAGATACAGTGCTTATTCAAAAGCATGTGTACATGGGTTTATGAACATTTGTTTTTTTTTAATGCATATATGATAAATAATGCTTTCTGTTTTATAATGAATAATCAACACGCCTGTTGATATTAATATGGCATTGAAAAACTTAACATCATAATTAGTGTGTAGTAATTAGTATGTCTTTTTATGAACTGCATCTTTTGGATTTGAGTAGGGCCTAGGGATTTGGGGGGGGGGGGGGGATGATAGAAAATTTTGAAGTCTAGGGCAGCGAATGCCTGAAATAGGCTGAGAACCATTGGTTTAGAGGTTAAAAATAAGAATAAAGAGTGGGCGTGCGGTTTCCCCACGAAAATTTCAGGAAGACGGCCTGAATGATTTGAAAGGATTGTGTGAAACACGTGAAACAAATTGAGTACAGCTGATAAAACGTACTTGTGAGAGAGGTTTGGTGGTGAGCAGTTCAGTTTTCTCGTGACTCCGCCTAGCATTGTGGAGCATCACAAATGCACTTACTCTTCTCTCTCTTTCTTTCTCCTTCTGCCCCCCCCCCCCACCCAACAAAGCCAGATTATTATTAAATGTTATATTCACTATTACCCCATGCCAGTCACACCATACAGCCTCTGCATGTTGGATAGTTTGCTGCCCTTAAATTGAAGTGGACTTAACTGGCCAGACGGTCAGCAGCTAAATAGTTTTTGTGCTGCATGCCTGGGATGTGGGTATGGAGAAAGTGCCTAGCCCATGGTGCACTTTCCCCTTCTCGACAGTGTTGATTTGATCCACTGGAATGACATGGTCGATACGCGTGGAATCAGCAGTGTGAGAGTGTGAAGTGGACTGAGACAGTGAGAACTCCCAACATGACTGAAATGATCACCAAAAGAACATTTGGTCCCCTTTTTGAGAAAACTTACAAGGAAATCCTGGAAAAAAAATGATGCCAACGATGCCTTTACGAAAGCAGGAATCATCTTCCTGGACCCCAGAAATTTAGACTGGATAAAAGTGATACCAGATACTCCAGCACTTGAGACAGTGTCATCCAGTGTCTTATATTCGAGCGCTGTGGGTGCCAGTGCCATACAAGTATGACCAACACAGCCTGTGACTGTAGTTCCATCAGTAGTCAGCAAAGCCCATTTCCACTCTTACTTCAACCCCATCTGAATTCATCCATCTTACACAATCTGTGTCTAATCCTGCTGCATGCTTGTCGATAGAAATACCACCTAGTGTTGTTCCTCTTCGTCTGTCAACGCAGTAGGCCTATGTGTCAAATCCAACTCCTGCTCGACTGCCATCCCCAACCTTGCCTGAGACTCATTACTGGGAGCTTCAATCGATGCCATCATCTGCTGCACAGTTTTCAAGTCAACTGCCAACTACACCAACAAACATACCAGATGCCCATGCCTTGCAACGACCGTCCTCATCAAGTGGCACAAGTGATCCACCAAGAAAGTCACTGATCTTTACAAACCAATTAGATGAGTCAACATTTAACGTTTACATAAAACGATATGACAAAGACTGTGGTCTCACGACTGATCCTCTGTTTAACATCTGGAATGAGTACAACTTCCAAATTGAAAAGCCTGTTCCACAGCAGTTAAACACAAATGTAGCTGAAGAAAAGGAACACCCCCCAGCACTGCCGCTTTGGAATAAACGTTCAAGTCAGCTCCGTAAAAGAAAAGAAACGATGCCCTCAAAATTAATAACTGGGGAAAAGCAATAAGCCTAATGAAAGAGCGCCTAGCCGAAGGATACAAGAAAAAAATAAGGCGAAAGGCAATGCAGGAAAAAAAAAAAACGAACCAAAGCAGAAAGAAGCAGAGACAAAGAAACTGGCAGCCGAGGGGAGAAAGAAGAAAGCAGCTGAAGCAAAGAAAGAGAAAGAGAGGGAGAAAAGAGATGAAAAGATCCAAAGAAGAACGTTTAAAAAGGAAAGAGGAACAGCAGATGAAACAAGCACTGGCCAGAGCTCAGAAGAAAAATAAAGGAAAGGGAAAGTGCAGATATGAAAACAAAGAATTTGAGTCAGATTATGAAAGTTCACAGAATGAAAGTGAAATGGTGCTAGATAATGATGATGCAATGGATGATATAGTGAATGAAAGTGAATACACTTTAATGGAAATGTTAACACAGTATGATAGAAATTCGTGTAATGTGTGTCTGTTACAAGACGAAAACAATGATGATGAGATGTGGATTCAGTGTGACATTTGTGCAGGGTGGTATCATATTAAATCCAAGGGGTCGATAAATGTCTAGGGATCAAAAGGGGGTCAATAATTAATGTAAGTAAATTTTTAATCTTCTTGATCAGCTTCTGTATTTTCCTTAAATTTCTTAATATTTCTTATCTAGGAGCAGCAATGAAGTAAGAGTGGGAGGGAATTATTATCTTTAAATTGAGAGATTTATTATTGATTTAATGAGAAAGGAGGAGATTCTCAAAAATCACATTTTATTGATCGGCTTGAATCATTCACTTAACAAAGTCATTGACTTGTTTTAAGATATAAAATTATCGATACATGTCATAAGTATGTTATGAGGATTGGATATGAGTAGAACGGAAAATGACGTATGACAAAGTATTTGGGACCGGTTCAGTTTGCTGCAATTTCTCTGTCTAGAAACGAATGCAAAGTGGCCTGGCACGCATGTGATCTGAAATAACACTGTAGCCCGAAGCACGGATTTATCCCGGCTAATCCCGGGTATGTCATCCGGTGAAACTAACAGGAAAAAGACTGTTCAACAACGCTGGATCTCAAGCGTGTGGACTGGTCCTACATTTACTATCAAGCTGCATAAAACAAGAAGTGGAAGTCATTGTCATGGGCTGGCGTAACAGAATAATACGCATGAAAGCAACTAGAAAAAGCTACAGATGTTTGTCTTTGTCCCCCGCCTCAACAATACACTTCAGCTAGATATGTGCCATATTTCAGTAAGCTTCCTCACCATGTTGCTCCGTGTAATATACCTGTAATTGAGTTACGAAATGCGTAGCCACCCGACAAAATGAGGCACATTTCGGCACTACCTGATTCGAGAAAATTCTTAAAAGGCAACCTAGGGTCAATTTTATCGATTTTGCATTTTCAGTATTTTTGAAAAGTTTGACCTATTTATTGTTGCCTTTCCAAGTGATAATCCTGTTTGAGAAGGGTAAATGCCTTAAACTTGACTTTGAATCGAGTCATCATCAATAATTTTTGACTAAAGACTGAAACTTGAACAGCGTTTTTCTCAAAACTATGGTTCTGTCTCTTCCTGTCTTTAAGGCGCCATATCTTCTCTGCTAATTAAATTACAGTAAACTTTTTTTTTTACTAGATGAAAGTTCTTTGCATAACCTATATGATGATACCAATAATTATTATGTCCATACTACCAAAATACAAGAAGTTCCTGATGTTGTCGGGCAGCTACATATTTATATTAGACTACGTTTATGTAATAATACGTGAGAATGGTATACCATGTACGTACTCTTAAAACACTCTGTGGCAGAGAATTTCCCTCCTGGGATAATAAAGTGATTCTTATCTGATCTTCTCTCTTATCGTAATGATTTGAACACTTGTTCATCAAATTAGTTCTTCAAGAACAAAAGCATATATTATATGCGATTTGAAATTACCCGACTTTTAGAAGACTGCCATATGTGAGTGCAGCCAGTCTCCTCAAAACACAGAGCATTATATTGCAGAACTGCACACTCTTCTCAGCACTACGAAAAACATATTGGCCCAAACCCACCGACCTGAATGTCGAACTCTATGGTGCTCTGCCAGAACTGCAGAAAACCGTAGATTTTCTTAAAAGAACAAATCTGCAGAAGAAGAAGAAGAAAAGTAATAAACCGTGATTAAATTCCCAGTGTTCAAGGCACCACAAAACACTGCACTGGAACCAAAAAAGAAAAAATGCATTGACCTTTCGTTCTCAAGAAGACCTAGATCTAGTACTTGACACAATGGATAAAAAAAAGCTACATACAACCTTTGTCCATCTTCCTGTTGATGGGCAGCGGAGTAGGTGAGTCATGACAATAATGCTATTTTGAAATGACGTGAATACATCACATTGGTCCGGGGCGCGTCGGTCCAGAGACAAGGTGTTCTCCCCTGGTGCCGAAGGTACCGAGTTCGACTTTCATTGCAGTCCAGTTACACCTGGAGCAAACACGTCGCCACCACAGTGCAGCGCCGGTCGGCGTTTTTTTTCTTTTTTCGGAGGGGGGGGGGGTGTTGGTAGGGATTTTTATTTTAATTTTGCCCGGGCAGCGGCCTGTTCGACCAGATCTTCTCCATTTCCAATGGCTCATTTTGCTCAAACACAAAGGGCCATAATAATATAGGTGGCGCTCCACAAGTGGAGGTACTTTCAAGCACTTTCGCTTTATCCGACTCGATGTTATCAATATGGCGAACGTTGCAAGAAGGATTTATTTAAATCTGTTTGGATTCTTGAGCATGATTTGATCAACATTAGGTGCAGCTATGGTCTTTTCTTGCCTTATGATGCAAACTGCTGTATACACCGTGCATAGCTTTATTTTAAAAAATGTGTTTATCATGTGATTTTAGGTATCAGCCATTATCTCATTAAATGAGCTTATGGATCATATTCCCATGCAAAGTGATTTCTTGATTGTAAAGTCGTAGTTGTAGCCCTACGTACTGAAACTGAAATACTTTTTCAAAAAAATTTCTTTTTTATGTTTGCAATTCCCCGATAACCTGTCGCCTTTCTATGTGCTCTAATCCTGATTGGCTGTGAAATAAATTATACTCCAGTGAACAGTGGGTGTGTTTTCTTAGTGTTTACTATATAAAAACTTGTTTTATGTTGTGATTTGTATGATTGATCCGACTTAAACGTTAACCAATTACTTAAAGTGATATTGATATTAACGAAACATATTTACTGACAGAAGCAATACAAACAAATTAGGTGGGAAATCTGAAACCAGGCAGGGATTGAGATTAAAAGTAGGTACTCAAAACTGATTTTGGAAAGTCGCTGTATAGACACTTAAATTAAGTTTTCCAATTGAAAGAACTCACTTTCCTGAGAATTTTGATACCAAATTAAAATTTGTCTCTGTATCTCAATATTTGGCAAAGTTAGGATCATCTGAATTTTCATGAAACACCACCGGTGCGTTATCACTGCAAACATACCAAATTGTAAACACATTCTATTTAATTCAGACAACAAGCCCAAATTTTTTCAAGGGTTTAAATTATTAATAAGTGGTCTTTTATTTGAATCAAAAATGCCCCCACATCAAATTTCACTTTTTGACAAGGAAGACAAAAATGTCAAAATTCATCAGTTTTCACTGTCATCATAAAAAAATCAACAGATTGACTTGCAGAAGTAAGAAGCACATCATTGTGTTGGTTATTCGAAGGCCTATCCACAGAAGGATAAACGAAATGGTTTTTCAAAATCAACAGCCATATTGAAGCTTAATTTAGGAGCAAAAAATGCGTACTTTCGCAAATTTTAAAACTCCATACAAACATAAAATCGACATACACATACAACAAATGACTTTCCGTAGCCCAGGCAAAAATATACCAAAATAAAGGTTAGTTATTCAATGTAATCCAAATAGCAGTAAATTGTAATTTTGAGTCTGTGTGATCAGATCCATCTTGAAACGATATATGGGTGTTACTCAGCTCCCGCAGATTAGCGATTTTGGCCATTAAAATGTCCGATAGTGACTACTTTTGGCTCATAATATTAAAGTTATAACAGTAATTTCATGGAATTGAAAAATAACATTTGAAAGAGGTGTTATTTTCAATGGTATTTTTGGTATGTGGCATTTTAAGTTATTTTATTTTGGTGCTGAGCTACAGAGGAATAAGAACGGATAGCGGCAGTGCCGATAACCACCGTGATTTTTGCAAAAGGGAACAATGCAATAATCTGGCATTTTGGAGAGAAAACTACAGTTTATTATGCGCAGCCGTCACTTCATGGAGCATCAGTATAGGGCAAATCAAGCGGTCACTTCCGGGATCGGCTGCTGTTTGTTTACCTCCAGTTATTGCGCGCCCCCTATCGGATTAAGGGGAAATAATTTCAGCAAAATGAGTCATTGCCATGGTATCTTCAACGTGCGCAACATGCACGCGGGCCCTCCGGCATGAGAGGCGAGCACCTTGACTCTTAGACCACATTTTGATAAGATTAAGAAGTTAGAATACATCAGTGCCACAATGCATTTTAAACAAATGTCAAAGTGTGCATTTTAAAAAAAATACTGCTTCTATATACTAAAAGGTCTCCAGTTATTCAGAAAATGGAGATAGAACAAACAAGAACTAAGGCCCCCAAACATAATAATAATAATGAAGATCTTTACAGCGCTCAATCCAAACAATTTGCTCTGGGCTCTTTACAGAAAGTCTGCAACTCACCTTCTCTCTCTCTCTCTCTCTCTTTCGCTCTCTCTCTCTCTCTCTCTCTCTCTCTCTCTCTCTCTCTCTCTCTCTCTCATTCTATCTATCTCGAACAAAATCTGTTGCATACACTCTTATGATAGACACACATTGTATACATAGAGACACACATAACATACTATAAGGAAGAAATTAAACAGTAAAACAGCAAAAAAAAGACGTGAACTGAGAAAATAAATGAACTGGGAATGAGACTTCACAAATGAAAGTACTTTTTAAAAAGGTGGGTTTTTAGACCAGTTTTGAATTTTAACTCATCATGATTATGGCAGCGAATTCCAGATGTGCGGGGCAAAGCGTATGAAAGAAGTGCATCAGTAAGTACGGTTGTCTCTTGGAGTTGGTGCTGGGGTTAGGGTTAGAGTTGGGGTTAGTGAGGTAGCGCACCGACTGTTTTGTGTCTGTTGTGATTCGGTGAGCGAGGTGTCTCTTCTCACCAGCTGATTCAAGACAGATTTAACGCTCCCGAGCTAGTAAGAAAGACCGGTTTTGGTCTCGCCCGTGTGCGTAGTCCCATTTAGGTCCATGAGTTGACGTCTTACACTGAAACGGAATTGACTCAGTACATCCTCAGCCATAGGGTGGCGGTGTAGGCAGTGACTATTGTGTTTAGGTCTTCATTTTAGGAAGTTTCGCTGCCTGTGGCATTTCCACCTCACTTTTCTCGTTTTTATTTTTCTTGTTCTTGTTTCTGTGTGTTTTTCTGGTAGGGATGAGTTGTTTTTTTAACTTTGCCCTGGCAGCGGCCTTGTTCGGCCTGCTCTTCTCGATTATTAACTGTCAAGGTATCTTTAACGTTCTTAACGTGCACACGCGCGCCCTCCGAAGACCAGGTGCTCGATCCTACCTACCATAGGATCAGGAAAAGATTTTTTTTTCCCCCAAAAAGATTGCAATACGGATGCACCGACCAGGATTCGAACCCTTTACCATCGGCATGAGAGTCGAGCACCTTGCCTCTAGACTACCGTGCCCCTCACGATTGTGTTAGCATGAAACAAAATTTATGAGATGTCAGCCACCAATCTGGCGCCTACATCAGCCTTCATCTGTTTTACCCCTGAAGTGGCTGTTTGCGTGGTTTTGTTCCTGTCCTACTCAATATCTGATTGAATGAGAGAAAGTGCAGTTGTAGCAAGGAGAGAGAGAGAGAGAGAGAGAAAGACAGAGAGAAAGAGAGAGAGAGAGGGGAGAGGGGGAGAGAGGGAGAGACAGTGAGAGAGAGGGAGGGAGAGAGGGAGAAAAGGGATACTGGATGAGATGATGCAGAGAGAGCAAAACGTAATAAACGTCCATTAAACCTTCATTTCCAGGTGTTCTCGTGGGTACAAACTGGGTCCTTAGGCTGAAGACGCATTGTACTAAAGGAATGCGGGCCAATGTTGATTACTTTAGACTAATCAATAACTTTCAAGGCATCACAAAGAAGGACATCGATGCACATCCTCGTGTCACCTTCTCTGTTAGATACCATGGCAATAGTACATTCTCACCAGTAAGTCACGAGTCACCTGAAGGAGTCTGTTGTTTATTCATTGCTGGTCGCCACTCGAGTATGTCAATTTCTTTTCTGAGCGTTAATTTCCCGCACACACGTCAACGCCCGCTATCGATTTGTACTGTGTCGCCAGCTCATGCTCTATGGAAATGGTCCACAATAATGTCGCGCTCGGCACATTTGGTGGGAGACAAAAATTGGTGGGTAAGAATTTCCCAGTCCTATAATATTAGTTTTCGCTACAAATTTTTTTATGCCTGGACTAACGGATTTTAATGAATTTGGCTTATAATTTATTTATTTTTTTCATTTTTTTCTGATGCAGTTTAATGGTCTATTTAAATTTACGTAGACTTTAAACGCACTATTCTCAAAAGTGCCTTTTTCTACCTATGCCACCTTGTAAAAGCCAAAATTGTCCAATTTTCAACATTTTAAAATGAAATAAAGTGCATTCTTCTCAAGACAGTTTGTACTTTCACAGAATATCCTTAAGCCGATTTTGAAAAAAAATTGGCAATGTGGACAATCTCATTAGAGCGCTTCACATTTGCAGCGGTTAGTTCAAGACTAGGTCTACGTCACATTTGAGCCATTTCGAGAAAAAGCCCAAAAGCTTTGGACTTCACCTTGTTTTTGCATTGTTGTCGTTCACTTTCAGATCATACTTTCTCAGTGCTGGTTAACGATAGAAGGATGATGTTGCTATAAATAGCTTAAATTAAGTTTCCAGTGATATGCACGCGTTCTGTTTGTAGCAAAATGTGATTTTGCCTCGTTCTTTGAACATGTGTGGAAAGCAGACTTTAAATATCTGGAAAAAAAAGCCTGATTCGTTAATTGTGCTTTACAGGCTACCTCAAATCAAGGGTCACTCGTAAATTATCGTAACTGAACTTTAAACAAAATATTTAGCATTTTCTTTAATTCCTGGATATTATGTTACGGGTTGCGGGGTTAAATTATGAAAACTAAGGGTTAATTAATTAATTTTTTAGTTTTGTTTAAATCATCGTAACGATTAAGCCTGACAAAGAAAGTCATAGTTTCTCTGGAAAACAATTTAAAACCCGAGTTTCCATAGTTTACCACTAGACACAGGCTATCGAGACTATAATGTCCACTACTTGTGGCGCGTATAAACACGGTGAGTACTACTCACAGAGCTCTGTGGTACTAGCCTTTTTCGTTTAATTATGAAGAGGTGTGGTGCAAATTGTTGCCTTGTTGACATGGATGTCTACGCGTGCAAGACCACGGACGGAATTAAATTTGGCGAATTAAACCTCGGTGTCTTGTGTGTCTGGTTTACCACGCAACTATCGAAATGCCCGTATTAAATTCTTAAGTGTGGCATGCACATTTTTCTTTAGGCCCTATGGAAACGTTCCCCAATGATACAAAGAGATTTTAACTGCGTGTCAAAAATAAACAAGGCACTGTTGTGTTCAAATTTAAAGGCACTATGGAATTATAATTTTGAGAAATAATTTTGTGTGTCGTCTGTAGTTGGCTATTTTTTAAATTCCATTTTGTATGCTGTTACTAAGAAGGACTTTATGAGAGACAGACAGACAGACAGAGAGATAGACAGACAGACACACAGACACACACACAGACGGATAGATAGATAGATGGGTGGATGGATGGATGGATGGATGGATGGATGGATGGATGGATGGATGGATGGATGGATGGATGGATGGATGGATGGATGGATGGATGGATGGATGGATGGATGGATGGATGGATGGATAGATGAACAATTATTTCACATGTTGTTCCAGTCCTGCCGTATAGACTTGAGGAGGCCTTGTGTCATCACAGGTCTTGGGAGTTGCTTCTGTATAGATTTTCCGCAGGGTAAAAAGATATTTTACTCTATGTACGCCATTAATCTGTTCAGTGAGGCTGAAATCAAAGGCACTTGGAGAAGCATTGTATCCGTCACAAAATTACCCAAATTTTACGGTAAGCTGTTTAAATCACGACCTTAGCTCTTGTTTGTTCCAACTCCACTTTTTGCACAGCTAAGAAATTCGACGTTAAATTTTTGCGGCTTTAGTATTATGATAATGAGATAGAATAAATCTCAACCGCGAAAGCGCTTGGTAAGTGCCACAACGCATTTTAAACCAATGTCAAAGTGTGTATTTGGTATACCATTTCTACATGCTAAAAGGTCGCCAGTTTTTCAGAAAATGGTGATAGAACAAACAAGAACCAATGTCGCCAAACGGCGTATATGTGTAATGTGTATACATGAAACGATAATTATCAAGCTTAAATTTGAGTTTTGGTTCGTGTGTGGCTTGCAAAACGTGTATGCTCGACAACAAAACACTGAAAATGAGCACTGCAAGGTTCTAAGCGGATCGCAGTCGCGTTTTGCAACGAGCGCATGAAAAGAAATTAATACGTACACAAAAGGTTAATTATCTAATACAACTTGGTAATTAAAGACTTATTGAAAATTGTATTGCAAAAACATACCAATACAGTTTCATTAGCCAAAAGCTTAAAAGCAGTCGCTCTTCGCGTTCCTCCATGGGTATGTTGTCAACTGGCTGTTTAGTAAAAATGTGTTTGGAATGTGGATTTCTTGGTATTTAAACACAAAAATGTACTGGTTTGTCGAATAATATAATGCAAACAAATCATGCCCATTAACTTTCGCCTTTCACCTAATCGTTGTCCATCCCTTGTAGCCCTCGAACATGGGCTTCCATACTTTTCTGTCTGATGTCTTCCTCGTCCATGCTGTTCCTCCTCTCTTCTTCCTGTCAACCTGTCATTTTCTTCCTGGATCATGGACGTCCTTGTGTTCTCTTTCCTGTCCATAGCTGCCATTCCGTGCAGAGTTTTGTCCATCTATTGTCATTCATCCTTCCCATATGTCCACACTGTCCGTGTATTGATTTGGAACTTTGTAATTTACTAATATATAATAATTTCATCTGTTATTTGCCATATTGTTTTACGTGCCTTTTTGCCTTTTCGAGAAAATGAAGATTGAAGTTTGGTCGGCAGAAGTGCTAAAACGCATACAGCATTCGGTCACAGACACATATTTATCTCGAAAAGGTTTTAATCGATTGGAATGACACCTGTACATAATGAAATTAGAAGTGAGAGAACCACAGACTAATAAAATACCCAGACTGGATGAGCCCATTGTGTGACGCCACAAAACAGCGAAAGGTCATGAACCATCCGCCATTTTAGGTTTACGGTAGCGACCGACGTTCAGCATAGCTACAATTTTGAATGATACCATTTTGATGCGCCTACTGAACGCGGAAGTTTGGTTCCGCACCAAGAAATTAATACATGTACAGCCAATCTTGACAAATAAAAAGAAATATCTACTGCAGATAGAACTAGGATTGGAATTTCCCGAGCGGCGGCCATGTTGGTTATACGGTGGCCGCTCGGGAAATTCCGTAAAAAACGACACAGCCCGAAGCTCGTGTTTCCAGTCTGGTTAATTTATTAGTCTGTGGAGAGAACCGCTTCTGTGATAAAACCTCAAAATCAGCAATATGTCGAGTACAACAATTTGGGAAATACGATTCTCGAAACAAAGAGAAAATCTGTTTTTGTACAGTATACTTCTTTGAAGTTCAAAAATCTTTCAGGTTCGTTTTCAGGCATTTTGGATAGGGCCATCTATCTCCGGGCAATTAAGAGTAAATACGGAACTTTTTTCTGTTATATTTCTGTTTGCGACATATTAATTGATCAAACTCAGAGAAGCAAGTTGTTATAAGGTACCAAGAAATCCGTGAAACGCACACACTGGCGGTTGTCGTGCCGACTCAAAACTCAAAGTGCCATTAAAGAAACAGTCTTTGCTTACAAAAAGATGACAAAGGGCAAAACCATAGCCTATTCTTTCCCTGGTCAATGTGATTTTTCAACGCTTATAACATACGAATAGTCAATTAACAACGTGGGACAGAGGCCGGTGTTTAATGTACGGAAAGTCATCGGAAACGTCAAAAATCCGTGAAGTAGTCAAAGGAAAGTGTGTTCCATGTGGCGTTTCGGCAGTATATGAAAACATTCTTTTTATCTCACAACTTAACGGATTTTGAAGTTTCCGTTGCGGTTTCCGTTTCCGTATACATGAAAACCCAGCTTAAACCGTTTAAGTCGTGAAGCAGAAAGAAAGTTGGCATATGTATGGAAACGCCAAAAACCGTACATATGGAAACATTCTTTCTTTTTACTACTTGTTTTTTTTTTTGCCGTTTCAGTTTCAGTTTCCGCACTCATGTGAAAACACGGCCTAACTGTTTTGACTATCTGCTCTACTGGAACGTCGCCACTTGTGATACGACTGGACAGGCCAATGCGAAAGTGACAGTCTCTACAGCAATGGTCGCATAAAATAAGAATGGTCAAAACATCTGTCAGGGTTATGCGGCTTTTAGTAGTTTTTTCCTGCCAGACCGAATGTCTTCCCCCTTCATTCGTCATTTCCCGTTATCCTGTGGTGTGAGAAATCGAAGAGATGACTTAACCTTAGTAGCCTCCGATTGGGTCACACCCACCTCACATACCGTTGTTGTTGTTTTTTTAACACAATGGGGAAGAAATCTATCGTTTCTAGTATCTCTGTTTTCAAGGCGATCATTATTATGAGTTGGCAAGTGTCTGAGATCTCATTGAAACTAAAGCTTGTGATGTCACAACACAATTAGTTGGCCGAATAAAAAGCCGATGCACGCACAGGCTTAACATAACCAAAATACTTGCAATGTGAGAATTCTATTATAGCAGCTGAGGGTAGTCGGAGACACAGAATACCGGGACGAGCCATTCCTTCTTTCACTATAATTTTTAATATATTTCAGTAACTTGCAACCTTTGGCATGACTAACTGACCAAACTATACACTCTTCAGGCCTTAAATTTGGCAGGAAGGTGGCAATGGAGATAAGGAAGATGATGGCTATAATTAAAAGTTGTTTGCTTCATGCATGTATTTTTAAAAAATAACAATGTTAATTGCTATGTAACATCTGTATTTTTGCATGTTTGTTTCGTAATATATAGTACCGTGCATGTCATAAAAAGTAATCGTATCAAGCGCTGAGTTTGGTGCGTAATGTTCTGGTGCGAATGGGTTCTGAAGCAAGACTGTAGTTTATTACTTTTATCATACTAGAGAGAGAGAGAGGGGGGGGGGGAGGGAGATCACATGATTGTTTATTCTGGGCAATGCCCGGTAGGTCATCTAGTTTTTAATATGTCCGCAAACTGTGCGTGTATAAATACGCGGAGAACTACACTTTTTCGTTCAATTATGTTGGGGTTAGGTGCGAATTGTTGGATTGTTGACATCGATGATACGCTTTCAAGTCGATATACTGAATAAGGCATATTCATTCGTCTCGATACCCTTGTGTCTCGAAGGGATTATCAAACGTACTCCTCTTGTCCACAGCATCCGCTCCGCTATTTTTACGGACAGTTTTTGCCTCTATAGCGGTGACGAGCGGAAAGGAACGGATGCTGTGGACATGTATACAGAGGCAAAAAAGTGTTTTACGTCATGGTACGTAAAAATAGCGGAGCGGCTGCAATGGGCAAGAGCAGAAGGCCCAGAACGTTACTGCCAGTAGCTGCCAGCAAAATGTACACCAAGGAAATAATGACAGAAGCTGCCTGTGTCTGACCGTGCTTAGTATGATTGGGGTTTTCCCGGGGTCACTAACAAGATACAGGAAATTATGTTGTGCACTTCTTGTCTGTCAGCAGCTAACTGTGGTGTTCAATGCAGAGTAATATGTAAAGTCAAAATTGGGCAAAAAGAAAAGGTTGCATGTTGCAAAACCCCGCGTGAGAAATAAAACCCAAACAATACAAAGCAAACTAAAGAGAAGACAGAAAATATTTTATTTCTCACGCGGGGTTTTGCAACATACAACCTTTTCTTTTTGCCCAATTTTGACTTTGCTTATAGCCCTGCTGTTTTTATGATAGAGTAATATGTACCCCGCCCCGAAAAAAGAAGAAAATGGACCCGTCATGCAGCCGCTCTATTTTTGTACTTAAAATCGCCATGGCATGTTCAATAAAAACTTTAATAGAGTATATCTGTGAATAAATGTCAATTTACCAAAACCAAAGTGACCGCACACCAACCAACAAAAGCAGGAATGAACTGTCTCCTACATGATCAGCATAGATCCATGTCACGAGTGGAGTGAGCGGGATTCAAGGATTACGGGGGCATGGAAGTGTAGGATTGACTCACGGGATAGTGAGGCTGCTCACCTATATTGACTTCTGTTAGTTAACGTTGAAGCGTGCATGTTGTGAGTGGAGTTGAGGTGTAGTAGAGGCAAAATCTGAATAGTCAGATCACTGCAAGTTAAGAGGTCCCAGGGGACAGACTTGAGATCAGAGCAGTCGGGAGATTGTTGTGTGTTTTCCAGTGATGACTGGTAGGTTGAACTGTGATTGATAATTATGATGATCGATGTATTATATTCGCCTATGACCATGATGTAAATAAGTATATGTGAGGAATGTGGAAGCCATTGATTACTGTGTATAGAAATGTGCGCCATGAGCGATAGATGTAAGTTAGGTTCATGGATTCGTAGCGAGAGTGAGTGCTGTGTGGTACGGTGGAGGTGTGTTACCGTAAGATGTGTGGTGAGTGAAAGGTGGACTATTGTGTGTACGCTCATGGTTTGTAATGAGGGGTGAAGTGGTTAGAAATGGTATGGTATTATACCAATGTAATGTTCTTCTTGTAGGTGCCGGGGTCGGGCAGAGACGCCACCCGCGGTGAGCACAGGGGATAGGCCAGCATAGGGCCGAAGGCTACGCATAGGCCAGTGGAGTGAAGCTGTCGAGCAGGACAGGAGGGGCGCATGAGTCGTGGCAGTCTGGCCACAGACAGGGATGTGTATATAATTGTTAATGTGCTCTTAAGATATACTACATGTGATAGTGATATACGACTGTGCTATTGTGATATTAATGTGAATTGAACTATTAACGTGCTATTGCCATGTTGAGGAGCTCTTGGAATGCTCAAGTGTTATTGCCATAGGGAGGTGCTATTGAGAGACTGCGGTGCGAAAGAAATACTGTGTTATTAAGACATTAAGTGGAGAGGCTGAAGCCGAAGTGTCTTTAAAAGTAACTACCGGGTTGTGGACCCGAGGGAGAGTGCTTGAGGGAAGAAGGCCGTTGGACGGCAGTTGAATAGAGTAATATAATAATAGTTCGTCCATCAGGTATGATGATGACCTTAACAACACCAGAGGAATAAAGAACAGAAATTGTTGAGAATTTCAACACATGGACAATAAAGAGAACTAAAGGACACGGAGGACAGAATGGAAAGACTGTTCTTTCATGACTTATGGCTTCTCATGTGACTGATAAGTCCTATTTTTGCCCTGCAGACCCTTCCGCATAAATGACAAGAGTGCTCCGTTGGTTCAGTACCACTGGGCCTTTTCTTGCGCCGTTCTCTTTTTTTTGATAGCCTGCTGGACTCTGTCAGCTTCCCATGCTTTGCTGCCTCTGGTAAGGGCCGCCCTCCAATTTGCACGATCAAGCGAGAGCTTTTCCCACTCACTCACATCAATGGCAAAGGCCTTCAGTGATTGCTTGAGAGTGTCTTTGTAACGTCTCTTTGGGGCCCCAACATTCCTCGTTCCATTGGAGAGCTCAGAGAAGAAGATTTGCTTAGGGAGTCTGGAGTCGGGCATTCTGACAACATGTCCTGCCCAACGTAGCTGAATTTTTTTCAGGTGGCAGAAGATGCTCAATTCCTTGGCACGATTGAGGACCTCAGTGTCTGGAATTTTATCCTGCCATTTGATCCTTAGGATCTTTCTAAGGCAGGCCAGATGAAAGTGATTTAGCTTTCTGGCATGCGATTGGTACACTGTCCAGGTTTCAGCCCCATAAAGTAGGGTGGGAAGGACCACAGCATTGTACACTTTCAGCTTAGTGTCTGTGCGAATGCCGGCGACATCCCATACTCTCTTTCGAAGCCTGCCAAATGCAGAGCTGGCTTTGCTGATTCTTGAGAGAATTTCAGTATCAACACGAGCCGCGGAAGACAGTGTACTGTCAGTCTCTACAGCAATGGTCGCATAAAATAAGAATGGTCAAAACATCTGTCAGGGTTATGCGGCTTTTAGGCGCCCAGCTTTTGTTATTTAATAGTGCTGTACATTTTATGAACATAGAATTAGTTAGAGAGTAGGCTATAGAATGTTCAGTTAGGTGTGTTTCTGAATAGCATTTGAAAATAGTGCTTGTTATTGTAGTGGCATAGTTTCAGGTCTGTCAGTGCACTGTTATCTTTATCTTTATGTTTAATAAATGTGTGAGTCTGATGGGTTGTTCTGAGAGACAATGTGTGTGCCAGCCTGAGAAGTCAAGCGGCCAGAGCTCCGATTAAGGGGAGGACTTAAACTCATAAAGCTGAAAGTTAAGTGAAAACTGAAATTTTGTGCCCTGGATTGAGGGCTGTCTTTTCATCTGTCTTTTTCCCTGTTTTTGCTGTTTTTGTTGTAATTGATTGTACGGGCGGTGGCGCGGGTTTGCTGTGGTGAACTTGGTTTATCCTCTTCGGGAGGTGGGCTAAACTTGGAACCACGTTCATCACAGTGAACAGTTCTTTAGGGCTTTGTTATTGTTTAGTTGTAGCGTCGATATCTTCTCTGTTTCTGCAGGAAGACGTATTCTCTTGTCCCCTCTCTTACCTATCTGTAGATACGTTATTTTTTTCAGGCTCTGTTCTTGTTCGTACCTTGTAGTGTAATCGGCGTATGTTACGAATCTGGACTGGGTGATAGTGCCCTCCAGTGTTAGGGTTCTGGACTAAAGTCCCCTCTAGGTGTTATGAAGAGGGTCTTCTCAATGATGGTATTATGACTGCATTTAAATCGAGAGGTATTTAGTATTCAATCTTTCGTACCATGCCACACACTAAGAACAATCTGAATAAGTTTCATAAACAGACCTGCAGGGCCACAAATTTAATTACATTAATTACCCTAACAATTTTGTCTAGATCTATTACATAGTGAATACAACATCAGCAGCATCAAATCTAAATTCAATAATATGTCACTCGAAGTCTTCTCTAGATTCCTATAATATTATGATAATTCTGACTCACTAACAATTTAAGTACAAATTATATATCTCTCAGATCTGGTCTGCCTACTATATATCAATCAATATACTAATATGGGCTCTGGCGACGATGTCACCTCAGCTATTTGTGCCTACCGCTTATAATGGATCGAGCTCGTCAATATAAACTGACGTAGCTAAGTCTAGATATCTACTCTAGGATGGGCTGGCAATTCCCAGCCTCATCCAGACAAATCAATCCCAATTCACAGATGCGTATGCCATACATTCATACTAATTGCAAGTCAATATAAATCTTTGTCTTGCAGTCTTGGGTAGCATTCCTAATATATGCGGCAATCCTGTCCTAGTGGATAACTTATGTTCAGCTCCTCGTTCATTGTTGAGTCATCAATGGACAAACACTTACGCTTGGTCCCTGGTGTTAGAAAACCAGGGAGCGATGGACAATAGCAGTGGACATATCTCATTCAAGCATATGGCTTCATCTCAAATGTCTATAGTGGACTAGACATGACATCGAACAGACTTAGGATTCTTCAGGCAGAATCGTGCCGACGCCTGCACAGATTGGAGTTTTCTGTATGGAGTAATGGACATAGGTATGGCTACACTTTTATACTGTGCAGCCACCTGCAAACTACCGTCCAAATCCCTAGATTTGATTGGTGCATCCATGCGAGCTCATCTCGCAGTATTAATATATTCTACGTGGGAGTTGGTCACGGCCTTGTACTAAAAACAGACAAGGTCAAATTAAAATGTCAAAACAATTACTGAAATCTTTAAACCCTCGTGCTTTCTACATTTTATGTACGAAATTCTGAACGCGACTAAGCGTCTTAAACTATCTATCCTTATTCACCCCTTCTCTTCCCTTCTAAGTGTTCATCAAAATCACGGGGTCGAGAATTGCACTGTCACTCCTAACTTATACATTTATTCTATCTCGCCCCACTTTCTTTCCATCTCTAAGAAAAAGTGTTTCAAAACACAAAATGTTCACGAGAACAGTTCAAGGACAAATTACGCTGGTTATAATCAACGAGACCGTGAAAAATCAACTCCTTGCAAGTCGTGACCCAGCACGGCATTTATAGCACTTAAACCCTGACAGCGTAGTTAGGTTGCATTTTTTGTTCCCATTATATTTTTTTTAGAAGTCTTTGTCCTAGTCTGGTTCGTTGTCCTTGATGTCCTTGTGGTCCTTCTACTGAATTTCCTCATTCTTGTCTTTTCTATTCTCCTTTGTTATTTAATAGTGCTGTACATTTTATGAACATAGAATTAGTTAGAGAGTAGGCTATAGAATGTTCAGTTAGGTGTGTTTCTGAATAGCATTTGAAAATAGTGCTTGTTATTGTAGTGGCATAGTTTCAGGTCTCGGGATACGTCGGTTATAATAAGCTTATAGTAAGTACATAGACAGTTATTGTATTTCAAATTGTATCATAATAAATCCGTGAAATGGCGGATCTCCGTGAGCTCATGAAAGTGGGTACGGAACTTGGCCTTGAAGGAGTAGAGCTACGCGGCTGGATTAAAGAGCAGCAAGCGGAATTGCGCGAGGAGCATGCTAAAGATAGAGAGCGAGAAAAAGAGGCTCAAGAGCGGCAGCAGGAAAGACAAGCTAAAGATACAGAGCGGCAGCAGGAAAGAGAGGCTAAGGATAAGGAGCAGGAAAGGGAGTTAAAGTTAAGGGAGATAGAAGCTCAAGAACGGGAGATAGAGGCGCGAGTAAGAATCGCAGAATTAGAATTCAAGAAGAATGCGCCAACGGAAACAGTTGAGCGGCAGGGGCAAAACAAAAGTGGTGTTCGGATTAAGCTGCCGACGTTCGACGACCGGAAGGACGATACAGACGCCTTCCTTTACAGGTTCGAACTAAATGCACAACTGCAATGGGGGGAGAATAAGCAATTATGGTCCACGTACCTGGCGTCCTTATTGCAGGGGCGAGCGTTAACTTACTTTAAAGAGTTACAGCGCGAAGACGTGCATGATTACGATAAGCTGAAGGCTTTGCTGCTTCGCCGATTTGCGCGTACGGAGGAATATTTCCGGGAGCAGTTTAGGCGAGCACGTGCGGATACCAGGGAGGACTTTGCTGCCTTCGTCGCGAGATTGACAGAATATTTCACGAACTGGTTGGACTTGTCACATGTTGGCGCAGATTTTGCTAAATTGAAAGACCTAATGATCCGTGACCAGCTATACGCGTCGTGCCATAAAGATTTGGTGGCTTTTCTAAAAGAAAACGAACCCGCGACGGTACAGGAGGCGTCAAAGTTGGCGGAAGCATACCGTACGGCACATCCGTCCAAACCGGTCGCGAGGGCGTACGTACAGGATGCTGGTTACGTCGCCGTAGTTGAGGGGTCGCCGACAGGACATAGAGACAGGTCGCGTCAGCGTGGTGCCTATAATGGGCAAGCCCAGGGGCAACGTAGGGGGTATTATCAATCACCTGCCGGTAAGTTTGACCGAGCAGGAGGGCTAGGTCGCGGTGATAGCCGAGGGCGGTTTGTAACCTTTGCCGATGATCGACGGCATAGGGATTTTAGTTCCGGTCGCGAGGGGTCACGGGGACCCAGGTCTAGCGGAGCACAGGGAGCGGAATGTTGGACTTGCGGACGCGTAGGTCATTTTTCACGGGATTGTAGGGCCGCGAAGTGTTGGAACTGCGGAAGAGCAGATCACATCAGCGTGAATTGTCCTGCAGGTAGGATAGCGGCGAACGTGGATGGCAATCACGGTAGCTCCACTCCATGTTTCCCTAATAAATTTCATCATGCGGCCGCGTGTGTTACATCGGACAACGGAGGCGGACAGTTGTGAGAAATTGTTATCTTCCGGTGTTTTACCTTGTGGGAGAAAGATTCCCGTTATCAATTCATGTCATACAGGGGGTGGTCTTAGGGTTTATCCGGGGTTTGTTGGGGACGAGCCGGTCTCGGTTTTACGGGATACAGGATCTACCGTTGTGGGGGTGCATAGAGACTGCATTCGGGATTCGCAGCTTACAGGTGAAACTGTCCCGTGCATTCAATTTTCAGGGGCCATTGAGAAATTACCATTGGCAAAGATAGTGATTGATACGCCTTTCCTTAGCGGGGAAGTCGAAGCAGTCGTTGGTTTTTTTCCAGGCGCCCAGCTCATCATTGGTAATGTGTCTCGGGTAGTTTCCCCTTCCGAAGAGAATGTGCAGGCATGGTCACAATCAAAAGGTATTGACTTTTGTGCCGCAGTCGAGACACGTCGACAGGTAGGTGATAGGAGTAAAGTTAGACCTTTGGCAACGCCAGCGGTCAACCTGGATATCACACCAGAGCGCTTGGCGAGATTACAGAAGGAGGATCCATCATTGAGTCCATGTTTTGGGGAAGCGCGAACAGAGAAAACGAGGAAATATAAGAACAGTTCATCTTCCTTTGTTATCCAGGCGGGCATTCTGTTCCGAAAGTATGTCACGGTGGGGTCCATTTTAAAGCAGGTCGTTGTGCCAGCGTTGCTAATTGCAACGGTATTGCATTTGGCCCACGATGTCCCATTAGCGGGTCATATGGGGATAGCTAGAACCAAAGAAAGGGTTCTTAAGAATTTTTATTGGCCATCCATCCACAGAGATGTACGATTGTATTGTAAGACGTGCAGTGCGTGCCAAAAGACGACGCATAAGGGTCGTACACCCCAGGCTCCTCTTCAAAAGATCCCCACGGTTTCGGAGCCGTTTAAAAAGGTTTCGATAGACCTTGTTGGCCTCATTCACCCAGCTACCGATAGGGGGAATCGATTTTTCTTAACAGTCATATGTAATGCTACGAGATGGCCAGAGGCGGTTCCTCTTCGGACCATAACGTCTGAGGCAGTCGCGGAAGCGTTGTTTGGAATTTTCGCTAGGGTGGGAATACCGGAACAAATTTTGTCTGATAGGGGTGCGATATTTACTTCGGAAATGATGAAGGAATTGTTTCGCTTATTTAGCATACAACCCATCACTACCACCCCATATCATCCGCAGGCTAATGGCATGTGCGAAAGATTGAACTCGACGCTAAAGTCGATGCTGCGCAAGGTAGCTGCTGATCGCCCTAAAGATTGGGATAGATATATCCCTGCAGTATTATTCGCGTATAGGGAGGTACGGCAGGAGTCAACGGGATTCTCTCCGTTTGAAATGTTGTATGGTCGTAGTCCTAGGGGTCCAACCGATGTTCTTCGGGACATGATGACGTCGCCATCATCAGGAGACAAGGAGCAAATTTCAGTGTTTCAGTACCTTGTTGATTTAAGAGAAAGATTATCTTCAGCGCGCACTATGGCAGAAGAAGCTTCTAGTACCGCTTCAAAAAGAGCGAAAAACTATAAAGATAGAGGATCCAAACTGAGAATTTTTAAGCCAGGAGACAAGGTTCTATTGTTATTGCCTACGGATAATAATAAGTTATTGATGACATGGAAAGGTCCTTATGCTATTGATCGAGTTGTTTCAAAGGTAGATTACGCTATCCAGATTGATGGATCAATTAAGGTATTCCATGTTAATATGCTACAGAGATTTTATGAGAGACCAGAGTATCTGTGTGCACAGACGAAACCAGAGGAGAGTATCTTCTCTATTGCTTGTACGGGGGTCGTAGACCAGTTAGACAGTGACGTAAGCGACACCGAGGCGTAGGAAGAGGTACAAATTCAATTGCCGGAGTTAACTCCGACACAAGGTTACAGGGACGTAAAATTTAATCCTGACCTTACGAGCTCAATGAGTAGGGAGCTTAAGACCCTGTTGTCGTCATTCCCAGATGTTATTACAGATTTGCCGGGTCGCACTACGGTGATCCAGCACCAAATAAAGTTGACTTCGGATAAGCCAGTATCTCTTAGACCTTATCCGCTGCCTTTTTCTTCCAGAGATAGAGTTATAAAAGAAGTTGAGTCAATGTTGAAGTTAGATGTGATAGAACCATCAACATCGCCGTATTCATCACCCATCGTCCTCGTGAAAAAACTTGATGGATCGGTGCGGTTCTGTATTGATTTTCGAAAATTGAACACTATTACGGTAGGCGATAGGGAGCCTATTCCATTTCAAGAGGAACTAATAGCTTCGTTGGCTGGTTCCACGTGGTTTTCCAAGATAGATTTAACGAAAGGTTATTGGGAAATTCCTCTTGCTGAGGAGTCTAAACAATACACGGCTTTCCAAACGCCCATTGGATTATTCTAATTTAAGGTCATGCCATTTGGTTTGGTAAACGCACCAGCGACATTTGCGAGATTAATGAGACTGGTATTAAAGGACATACCTAATGTCGTGTCATGGTCTGATCATATTCAGACACTAACAATAATTTTTCAACGATTGCGTCATTTTGGGTTAACTGCTAAACCCGCAAAGATGTATTTGGCATGTCCAGAGATAGTATTCTTAGGACATATCGTGGGTAGAGGTGTTCAGAGACCTGAAGTAGCAAAAATTGAGAAATTAGTAGGGTTGCAAATCCCTAAAACAAAGAAACAAGTTAGAAGCTTAGTGGGAATTTTAAATTATTACAGGAAGTTGATTCCAAATTTTTCCTCCTTGTCATCTTCTCTTACTGACCTTAATAAGAAGGGACAAGCCGATAAGGTCCAGTGGACGTCTGAGTGTCAGACAGCATTTGATAAATTGGTGACAGTATTATCATCGTCACCCATTCTGACATTACCCGATTTTCGATCTAAATTTATCCTCAGAACAGATGCGTCGGACTCTGGTGTCGGCGCTTGTCTTCTACAGGAGAAGAACGAATGTTTCCATCCTGTATGTTATGTCAGTAGGAAGTTATTGCAGAGAGAAAGAAAGTATTCTGTGATGGAGAGGGAGTGTCTTGCCATTGTGTGGTCCGTCCAAAAATTAGGACGTTATCTGATGGGACGAGAATTCTACATCCAGACAGACCACAAGCCACTAACGTTTTTATCAAAGAATCGTTCGTCCAGCCCACGCTTGTCTAGATGGGCATGGCTTCACAGCCGTATACGTTCGTTATACAACCAATTCCAGGAACCAGCAATCATATCGCCGACTACCTTAGTCGAGCCTAGGGGAAGAGTTCAGGAGCTTATACATCGGAGGACAGGAACAGTGACAGGATCTGTGTGAACGAGTCGTCGACTTTAAAATATTGACATTATAAATATTATATGAAGAATGGTTGATAGGTTGATTGGTTTTGATTCTGTATTAAGTATTGTGTTTAGTTAGCTATTGATGATGTGATATATATATGCATAGTGCAGGGCAAATTGATCGCCAGGTTTTCCTCTGATTTAGGTATCATATATCATTGTGCTAGGGGCATGAGTAGGTCATTTTTACGTAGATATCGGTCACGCTCACTCGTTGACATTTATCTTGATGCGATTTGGAAATTAATTGCATTAATTTTTTTGGGGTGGGGGATGATGTCACGAGTGGAGTGAGCGGGATTCAAGGATTACGGGGGCATGGAGGTGTAGGATTGACTCACGGGATAGTGAGGCTGCTCACCTATATTGACTTCTGTTAGTTAACGTTGAAGCGTGCATGTTGTGAGTGGAGTTGAGGTGTAGTAGAGGCAAAATCTGAATAGTCAGATCACTGCAAGTTAAGAGGTCCCAGGGGACAGACTTGAGATCAGAGCAGTCGGGAGATTGTTGTGTGTTTTCCAGTGATGACTGGTAGGTTGAACTGTGATTGATAATTATGATGATCGATGTATTATATTCGCCTATGACCATGATGTAAATAAGTATATGTGAGGAATGTGGAAGCCATTGATTACTGTGTATAGAAATGTGCGCCATGAGCGATAGATGTAAGTTAGGTTCATGGATTCGTAGCGAGAGTGAGTGCTGTGTGGTACGGTGGAGGTGTGTTACCGTAAGATGTGTGGTGAGTGAAAGGTGGACTATTGTGTGTACGCTCATGGTTTGTAATGAGGGGTGAAGTGGTTAGAAATGGTATGGTATTATACCAATGTAATGTTCTTCTTGTAGGTGCCGGGGTCGGGCAGAGACGCCACCCGCGGTGAGCACAGGGGATAGGCCAGCATAGGGCCGAAGGCTACGCATAGGCCAGTGGAGTGAAGCTGTCGAGCAGGACAGGACAGGAGGGGCCACAGACAGGGATGTGTATATAATTGTTAATGTGCTCTTAAGATATACTACATGTGATAGTGATATACGACTGTGCTATTGTGATATTAATGTGAATTGAACTATTAACGTGCTATTGCCATGTTGAGGAGCTCTTGGAATGCTCAAGTGTTATTGCCATAGGGAGGTGCTATTGAGAGACTGCGGTGCGAAAGAAATACTGTGTTATTAAGACATTGAGTGGAGAGGCTGAAGCCGAAGTGTCTTTAAAAGTAACTACCGGGTTGTGGACCCGAGGGAGAGTGCTTGAGGGAAGAAGGCCGTTGGACGGCAGTTGAATAGAATAATATACTGTATGTCATTGCACTGTTATCTTTATCTTTATGTTTAATAAATGTGTGAGTCTGATGGGTTGTTCTGTTAAGTGTTATACGTGTTCGTTCGTGATTGTTGTCTTGTTATAATTTATTACATCTCCCAGTCTGGGATTTGTGACACTGGGGGCTCGTCCGTTGTGACACTCTTCCGTTTAGTTTACCTGTAGTCATTTTGACATTGTGTATTCGTCATATCTAGTTGTTTTTCTGTTGTGCTAGGAATTCGTGCTGTTGTCTTTTGTTCGTGGGATGAATGGAAATTTCATGATGGTATAATTTATGTATATTTATGAATATGTATTGATGCATGTATTTGATGCATGTATTGTCATGAATAGTTACTAATGTGTAATTAAATTTTCAGAGAGACCGTGTCTGTGCCAGCCTGAGAAGTCAAGCGGCCAGAGCTCCGATTAAGGGGAGGACTTAAACTCATAAAGCTGAAAGTTAAGTGAAAACTGAAATTTTGTGCCCTTGATTGAGGGCTGTCTTTTCATCTGTCTTTTTCCCTGTTTTTGCTGTTTTTGTTGTAATTGATTATACGGGCGGTGGCGCGGGTTTGCTGTGGTGAACTTGGTTTATCCTCTTCGGGAGGTGGGCTAAACTTGGAACCACGTTCATCACAGTGAACAGTTCTTTAGGGCTTTGTTATTGTTTAGTTGTAGCGTCGATATCTTCTCTGTTTCTGCAGGAAGACGTATTCTCTTGTCCCCTCTCTTACCTATCTGTAGATACGTTCTTTTTTTCATGCTCTGTTCTTGTTCGTACCTTGTAGTGTAATCGGCGTAGTTAGGTTGCATTTTTTGTTCCCATTATATTTTTTTTAGAAGTCTTTGTCCTAGTCTGGTTCGTTGTCCTTGATGTCCTTGTGGTCCTTCTACTGAATTTCCTCATTCTTGTCTTTTCTATTCTCTTTTGTTATTTAATAGTGCTGTACATTTTATGAACATAGAATTAGTTAGAGAGTAGGCTATAGAATGTTCAGTTAGGTGTGTTTCTGAATAGCATTTGAAAATAGTGCTTGTTATTGTAGTGGCATAGTTTCAGGTCTCGGGATACGTCGGTTATAATAAGCTTATAGTAAGTACATAGACAGTTATTGTATTTCAAATTGTATCATAATAAATCCGTGAAATGGCGGATCTCCGTGAGCTCATGAAAGTGGGTACGGAACTTGGCCTTGAAGGAGTAGAGCTACGCGGCTGGATTAAAGAGCAGCAAGCGGAATTGCGCGAGGAGCGTGCTAAAGATAGAGAGCGAGAAAAAGAGGCTCAAGAGCGGCAGCAGGAAAGACAAGTTAAAGATACAGAGCGGCAGCAGGAAAGAGAGGCTAAGGATAAGGAGCAGGAAAGGGAGTTAAAGTTAAGGGAGATAGAAGCTCAAGAACGGGAGATAGAGGCGCGAGTAAGAATCGCAGAATTAGAACTCAAGAAGAATGCGCCAACGGAAACAGTTGAGCGGCAGGGGCAAAACAAAAGTAGTGTTCGGATTAAGCTGCCGACGTTCGACGACCGGAAGGACGATATAGGCGCCTTCCTTTACAGGTTCGAACTAAATGCACAACTGCAATGGGGGAGAATAAGCAATTATGGTCCACGTACCTGGCGTCCTTATTGCAGGGGCGAGCGTTAACTTACTTTAAAGAGTTACAGCGCGAAGATGTGCATGATTACGATAAGCTGAAGGCTTTGCTGCTTCGCCGATTTGCGCGTACGGAGGAATATTTCCGGGAGCAGTTTAGGCGAGCACGTGCGGATACCAGGGAGGACTTTGCTGCCTTCGTCGCGAGATTGACAGAATATTTCACGAACTGGTTGGACTTGTCACATGTTGGCGCAGATTTTGCTAAATTGAAAGACCTAATGATCCGTGACCAGCTATACGCGTCGTGCCATAAAGATTTGGTGGCTTTTCTAAAAGAAAACGAACCCGCGACGGTACAGGAGGCGTCAAAGTTGGCGGAAGCATACCGTACGGCACATCCGTCCAAACCGGTCGCGAGGGCGTACGTACAGGATGCTGGTTACGTCGCCGTAGTTGAGGGGTCGCCGACAGGACATAGAGACAGGTCGCGTCAGCGTGGTGCCTATAATGGGCAAGCCCAGGGGCAACGTAGGGGGTATTATCAATCACCTGCCGGTAAGTTTGACCGAGCAGGAGGGCTAGGTCGCGGTGATAGCCGAGGGCGGTTTGTAACCTTTGCCGATGATCGACGGCATAGGGATTTTAGTTCCGGTCGCGAGGGGTCACGGGGACCCAGGTCTAGCGGAGCACAGGGAGCGGAATGTTGGACTTGCGGACGCGTAGGTCATTTTTCACGGGATTGTAGGGCCGCGAAGTGTTGGAACTGCGGAAGAGCAGATCACATCAGCGTGAATTGTCCTGCAGGTAGGATAGCGGCGAACGTGGATGGCAATCACGGTAGCTCCACTCCATGTTTCCCTAATAAATTTCATCATGCGGCCGCGTGTGTTACATCGGACAACGGAGGCGGACAGTTGTGAGAAATTGTTATCTTCCGGTGTTTTACCTTGTGGGAGAAAGATTCCCGTTATCAATTCATGTCATACAGGGGGTGGTCTTAGGGTTTATCCGGGGTTTGTTGGGGACGAGCCGGTCTCGGTTTTACGGGATACAGGATCTACCGTTGTGGGGGTGCATAGAGACTGCATTCGGGATTCGCAGCTTACAGGTGAAACTGTCCCGTGCATTCAATTTTCAGGGGCCATTGAGAAATTACCATTGGCAAAGATAGTGATTGATACGCCTTTCCTTAGCGGGGAAGTCGAAGCAGTCGTTGGTTTTTTTCCAGGCGCCCAGCTCATCATTGGTAATGTGTCTCGGGTAGTTTCCCCTTCCGAAGAGAATGTGCAGGCATGGTCACAATCAAAAGGTATTGACTTTTGTGCCGCAGTCGAGACACGTCGACAGGTAGGTGATAGGAGTAAAATTAGACCTTTGGCAACGCCAGCGGTCAACCTGGATATCACACCAGAGCGCTTGGCGAGATTACAGAAGGAGGATCCATCATTGAGTCCATGTTTTGGGGAAGCGCGAACAGAGAAAACGAGGAAATATAAGAACGGTTCATCTTCCTTTGTTATCCAGGCGGGCATTCTGTTCCGAAAGTATGTCACGGTGGGGTCCATTTTAAAGCAGGTCGTTGTGCCAGCGTTGCTAATTGCAACGGTATTGCATTTGGCCCACGATGTCCCATTAGCGGGTCATATGGGGATAGCTAGAACCAAAGAAAGGGTTCTTAAGAATTTTTATTGGCCATCCATCCACAGAGATGTACGATTGTATTGTAAGACGTGCAGTGCGTGCCAAAAGACGATGCATAAGGGTCGTACACCCCAGGCTCCTCTTCAAAAGATCCCCACGGTTTCGGAGCCGTTTAAAAAGGTTTCGATAGACCTTGTTGGCCCCATTCACCCAGCTACCGATAGGGGGAATCGATTTTTCTTAACAGTCATATGTAATGCTACGAGATGGCCAGAGGCGGTTCCTCTTCGGACCATAACGTCTGAGGCAGTCGCGGAAGCGTTGTTTGGAATTTTCGCTAGGGTGGGAATACCGGAACAAATTTTGTCTGATAGGGGTGCGCAATTTACTTCGGAAATGATGAAGGAATTGTTTCGCTTATTTAGCATACAACCCATCACTACCACCCCATATCATCCGCAGGCTAATGGCATGTGCGAAAGATTGAACTCGACGCTAAAGTCGATGCTGCGTAAGGTAGCTGCTGATCGCCCTAAAGATTGGGATAGATATATCCCTGCAGTATTATTCGCGTATAGGGAGGTACGGCAGGAGTCAACGGGATTCTCTCCGTTTGAAATGTTGTATGGTCGTAGTCCTAGGGGTCCAACCGATGTTCTTCGGGACATGATGACGTCGCCATCATCAGGAGACAAGGAGCAAATTTCAGTGTTTCAGTACCTTGTTGATTTAAGAGAAAGATTATCTTCAGCGCGCACTATGGCAGAAGAAGCTTCTAGTACCGCTTCAAAAAGAGCGAAAAACTATAAAGATAGAGGATCCAAACTGAGAATTTTTAAGCCAGGAGACAAGGTTCTATTGTTATTGCCTACGGATAATAATAAGTTATTGATGACATGGAAAGGTCCTTATGCTATTGATCGAGTTGTTTCAAAGGTAGATTACGCTATCCAGATTGATGGATCAATTAAGGTATTCCATGTTAATATGCTACAGAGATTTTATGAGAGACCAGAGTATCTGTGTGCACAGACGAAACCAGAGGAGAGTATCTTCTCTATTGCTTGTACGGGGGTCGTAGACCAGTTAGACAGTGACGTAAGCGACACCGAGGCGTAGGAAGAGGTACAAATTCAATTGCCGGAGTTAACTCCGACACAAGGTTACAGGGACGTAAAATTTAACCCTGACCTTACGAGCTCAATGAATAGGGAGCTTAAGACCCTGTTGTCGTCATTCCCAGATGTTATTACAGATTGGCCGGGTCGCACTACGGTGATCCAGTACCAAATAAAGTTGACTTCGGATAAGCCAGTATCTCTTAGACCTTATCCGCTGCCTTTTTCTTCCAGAGATAGAGTTATAAAAGAAGTTGAGTCAATGTTGAAGTTAGATGTGATAGAACCATCAACATCGCCGTATTCATCACCCATCGTCCTCGTGAAAAAACTTGATGGATCGGTGCGGTTCTGTATTGATTTTCGAAAATTGAACACTATTACGGTAGGCGATAGGGAGCCTATTCCATTTCAAGAGGAACTAATAGCTTCGTTGGCTGGTTCCACGTGGTTTTCCAAGATAGATTTAACGAATGGTTATTGGGAAATTCCTCTTGCTGAGGAGTCTAAACAATACACGGCTTTCCAAACGCCCATTGGATTATTCCAATTTAAGGTCATGCCATTTGGGTTGGTAAACGCGCCAGCGACATTTGCGAGATTAATGAGACTGGTATTAAAGGACATACCTAATGTCGTGTCATGGTCTGATCATATTCAGACACTAACAGTAATTTTTCAACGATTGCGTCATTTTGGGTTAACTGCTAAACCCGCCAAGATGTATTTGGCATGTCCAGAGATAGTATTCTTAGGACATATCGTGGGTAGAGGTGTTCAGAGACCTGAAGTAGCAAAAATTGAGAAATTAGTAGGGTTGCAAATCCCTAAAACAAAGAAACAAGTTAGAAGCTTAGTGGGAATTTTAAATTATTACAGGAAGTTGATTCCAAATTTTTCCTCCTTGTCATCTTCTCTTACTGACCTTACTAAGAAGGGACAAGCCGATAAGGTCCAGTGGACGTCTGAGTGTCAGACAGCATTTGATAAATTGGTGACAGCATTATCATCGTGACCCATTCTGATATTACCCGATTTTCGATCTAAATTTATCCTCAGAACAGATGCGTCGGACTCTGGTGTCGGCGCTTGTCTTCTACAGGAGAAGAACGAATGTTTCCATCCTGTATGTTATGTCAGTAGGAAGTTATTGCAGAGAGAAAGAAAGTATTCTGTGATGGAGAGGGAGTGTCTTGCCATTATGTGGTCCGTCCAAAAATTAGGACGTTATCTGATGGGACGAGAATTCTACATCCAGACAGACCACAAGCCACTAACGTTTTTATCAAAGAATCGTTCGTCCAGCCCACGCTTGTCTAGATGGGCATGGCTTTACAGCCGTATACGTTCGTTATACAACCAATTCCAGGAACCAGCAATCATATCGCCGACTACCTTAGTCGAGCCTAGGGGAAGAGTTCAGGAGCTTATACATCGGAGGACAGGAACAGTGACAGGATCTGTGTGAACGAGTCGTCGACTTTAAAATATTGACATTATAAATATTATATGAAGAATGGTTGATAGGTTGATTGGTTTTGATTCTGTATTAAGTATTGTGTTTAGTTAGCTATTGATGATGTGATATATATATGCATAGTGCAGGGCAAATTGATCGCCAGGTTTTCCTCTGATTTAGGTATCATATATCATATGTGCTAGGGGCATGAGTAGGTCATTTTTACGTAGATATCGGTCACGCTCACTCGTTGACATTTATCTTGATGCGATTTGGAAATTAATTGCATTAATTTTTTTGGGGTGGGGGATGATGTCACGAGTGGAGTGAGCGGGATTCAAGGATTACGGGGGCATGGAAGTGTAGGATTGACTCACGGGATAGTGAGGCTGCTGACCTATATTGACTTCTGTTAGTTAACGTTGAAGCGTGCATGTTGTGAGTGGAGTTGAGGTGTAGTAGAGGCAAAATCTGAATAGTCAGATCACTGCAAGTTAAGAGGTCCCAGGGGACAGACGTGAGATCAGAGCAGTCGGGAGATTGTTGTGTGTTTTCCAGTGATGACTGGTAGGCTGAACTGTGATTGATAATTATGATGATCGATGTATTATATTCGCCTATGACCATGATGTAAATAAGTATATGTGAGGAATGTGGAAGCCATTGATTACTGTGTATAGAAATGTGCGGCATGAGCGATAGATGTAAGTTAGGTTCATGGATTCGTAGCGAGAGTGAGTGCTGTGTGGTACGGTGGAGGTGTGTTACCGTAAGATGTGTGGTGAGTGAAAGGTGGACTATTGTGTGTACGCTCATGGTTTGTAATGAGGGGTGAAGTGGTTAGAAATGGTATGGTATTATACCAATGTAATGTTCTTCTTGTAGGTGCCGGGGTCGGGCAGAGACGCCACCCGCGGTGAGCACAGAGGACAGGCCAGCATAGGGCCGAAGGCTACGCATAGGCCATTGGAGTGAAGCTGTCGAGCAGGACAGGAGGGGCGCATGAGTCGTGGCAGTCTGGCCACAGACAGGGATGTGTATATAATTGTTAATGTGCTCTTAAGATATACTACATGTGATAGTGATATACGACTGTGCTATTGTGATATTAATGTGAATTGAACTATTAACGTGCTATTGCCATGTTGAGGAGCTCTTGGAATGCTCAGGCGTTATTGCCATAGGGAGGTGCTATTGAGAGACTGCGGTGCGAAAGAAATACTGTGTTATTAAGACATTGAGTGGAGAGGCTGAAGCCGAAGTGTCTTTAAAAGTAACTACCGGGTTGTGGACCCGAGGGAGAGTGCTTGAGGGAAGAAGGCCGTTGGACGGCAGTTGAATAGAATAATATACTGTATGTCATTGCACTGTTATCTTTATCTTTATGTTTAATAAATGTGTGAGTCTGATGGGTTGTTCTGTTAAGTGTTATACGTGTTCGTTCGTGATTGTTGTCTTGTTATAATTTATTACATCTCCCAGTCTGGGATTTGTGACAATCCACACACACACACACACACACACACACACACACACACACACACACACACAAACACACACACACACACACACAAACACAAAGCTTTTGACTTGAAAGTTTAAACGAATGCAAGGCAAACTTCACCGTTCTTTGAAAAAGGCTGATATACTTGACGTATAAACAATACGTGTCCCTGTTTGTCTGACAAACACTTGTTAATTAATCACAGATACGTTTATGATGACATTGCACTGGCCCTACTCAACTCAACTGTATTCAGATTTGGAATGGATTACATGAAATCTAATCGAACGGTAGCGTTCACGTGTCCATATTTGCCTAACAAACACTTGTTAATTAATCACAGACACGTTAATGGTGTCATTGCACCAGTTGAGCAGCCTATTGAAGAGAATGATTTGTACTTGCCCAACTTAAATGTATTCAGACTTGGAATAGATTACCTCAAATTTAATCGAACGATAGCAAAATTTTGCAAAATTTTTGTTCTTGTTTCTGCATGTTTTGTGATAAGGATATATTTTTTTTTTAGAATCTTGCCCGGGCGGCGGCGTTGTTCGGCCAGCTCTTCTCGACATTTAACTGCCAAAGTATCTTTAACAGGCTCAAAGTGGACACAGATCCTCCGAGTTTTTCGTCTTTATCCGAGTAGACTATGTGCTCAATCCTACCCACCATAGGATCAGGGACAAAATAAAAGCCAGCAGGCCTGCCCCAACTGGGGATCGAACAAGGTACCTTCGGCATGAGGGGCGGGCACCTTGCCTCTAGGCCACCGGCTTAAAGAGAAACCAGCTGATGGCTTGTCAAACAAAAAGTCGAGATCTAGATCTAAACAAAAGAGAGATTACCAAATGTGAATTGATTATATAGATTATCGCTGAACATATCATGAAACCAGGCAAGTGTATTTGCACAAATGCTACTGATAAGCTGTTTTGCCAAATGTTCCATGACCTCCTTGAAGGAATTTAATAATAAGATAAGATAAGAAAAGATAAGATAAGATCACTTTATTAACCCATAAGGCAAATTCTCTTTCGCAGATCGTTTAAACACCATACACATGGCACACATATTTTACGCATCATTACATGAACAAACATTTCCTTTTCTCTCTGTGTTGAATCAAGAGAAGTATAGTATTTCCAATATATATAAAACAATATTCAAGATAATCAATACATTGTCGTTCGAAGTAAAACATTTTTTTCCCCTTCCTGCAAAATGTGGTCCTTTGCACTATGTGGTTTCATGATAGGGGCAGAGATGTATAAATATCCCCCCCCCCCTCCCCTTCCCCCACCCCAAACTTGCACAAAACGACACTTTCACGAGAGTTTCAATGTTTTAATCCAGCACATAAGGGAGAGTATATCTGTACAACATGTTGTATGGATATGGACAGTGCATATCTGTACAACATGTTTACCAAAAAGCGCGGCTGGTGAAGGTTTGCTGAAACAAAACTTGGTATGGTGTTCACAAACTTAAAGTGACAAACACATGGAATAGTTAGATGGACCAGGGGGCGTGAGGGTCTAGTCAGTTTGTATCAATGGGCGGTAGTCAGATTGACTAATCAGGCGAAAAGGGGTTAGGGTAGCCATTGGTAATCGACGTACACTCAAGTAGATCTATATTATTAGCGCAGATCACGCAATCTCTGAGCAGAAGTCGGATTGTTTTGCTACTAAGCCGATTCGTATTTTTAAAAACTATGCAAATTAACAAGGTCAGTAATATACTATTCCGGCGTGTGTTCTACGTCATCGAATTGTGTGCGTTGTACGGATATGCATTGCTTTTTACCATCATTCTACGTCCTGCAGTCTAAATGTTACATTTATCATTATTATTTTGTCATGCTTTGGCAAAAAATATCAATCATGGCTTACTTTCACGTCCTGAATCCCTCTTCTTTTGGCTCGACAAAGATTAGGAATCGACTGATTTGTACAGTGTAAATCGTGCCCTAATGGGGGAACGATGCTGATTAAAAAGCTTTTAGTTTTGTCAACAAGCAAAACCGGGCATTAGTACGCACAAGCTTTCACAAAGAGTAAGAAACATCGATTATAATGTATCCAAGTAACTCGGGCTGTAAATTGGTGCCGCATTTGTATTGCACACGTACATGGGAGATGTAGTTTCTGATACTTCTACAATGTGGCGTTGCTTCATCGTTGCAGGTAAATATAATAATATAGATGAATAATCTGTTTCGTTGTTGTTGTTATCGTTGTCGATATTATAGTTGTAGCGACCAGATCAATCGTGCTGATAATGACATAATAATGATGTCGAGAACTGTAATGTATTAGTAGACAACGTTTGACACGTCTTGGTTTGTTACTTAACAAATGTCTTTCATTTGACTTACATTTGCACAACAACAACGTCTATCGATCTATCTATTTATCTATCTATCAATCTATCTATTTATCTGTCTGTCTGTCGGTCTGTTTGTCTGACATTCTGTCGTTAGTCCGTCCGTCTGTCTACCTGTCCGTCCGTCGGTGTGTTTGCATGTGGGTAGTTGTCTGTTTGTAAATTTATTTCCTTGTCTGCATGTCTGTCTATGTGTCTGTCTGCCTGTCTGCATCTATCTATCTATCTATCTATCTATCTATCTATCTATCTATCTATCTATCTATCTATCTATCTATCTATCTATCTATCTATCTATCTATCTATCTATCTATCTATCTATCTATCTATCTATCTATCTATCTATCTATCTATCTATCTATCTATCTATCTATCTATCTATATATATATCTATCTATCTATCTATCTATCTATCTATCTATCTATCTATCTATCTATCTATCTATCTATCTATATATCTATCTATCTATCTATCTATCTACTGACCTCCTTCCTCCCCCCCCCTTCCACCCATTGTCTCCCCCAGGAACACTCTGTGCAGTGACGACATCCACGTTCAAGAGTCGGACATTTGAACACAGGCTGGGACTTACCTATGGATCATCCCGACTGGCTCCTGGATGGGAGACTGACTCACTCATCTCCTGCATTTCCACCTGTATGACAAGGTAGAAACCTGTTTGTAGATCTGCAGTCAAAATATGGCAAAAAGAGTTGTATGTTGCACCATGCAAGGCCTCATGTAAGAAATAATTAAAAAACGATACTATAAAAAGTAAAAGGTAAAGTTTTCAATCGAGAGGATCCTTATCAGGACAAAAAAATGTAACGGCTAAAATGAAAAACAAACAAATTTTAATGTGCAGTCGCCCGACAAAATATGGCACTTTGTGCATTTTTATGGTATGGAGATACTGGTATCACCAAATAGGTTATTCAAAGTCCTTTCATTTGATAAAAAAAAATATTGCTGTAATTTAATTAGCAGAGAAGATATGACCTCTCATAGATAGGAAGTCACACAACTCCAGCTTTGAGAAAAACTTTTAATCAAAATTATTGATAATGACTCAATTCAAAGGTCAGTTTTGAGGCATTTGCCCTTCTCAAAGAGGACTATCATTTGGAAAAGGAATAGTGAAGGTGTTAAACTTTTCAAAAGTACTGAAAGGAAAAATCGATCAAATTATTGGCCCTCTGATGCCTTTTAACGATGGGGTAGTGCCGAAATGTGCCTCATTTTGGCGGGCGACTACACAAATAGTCCAATCTTTTCTCAGAAAAGTTCTTTTCATTTTCTTTTATATTGTTACTGTTACTGTTCACGCTATTTCCCGATGAAGGTCTGTTGACCTGAAACTTGATTGGTCCTTCCTTTCCCATTACATGTTATGGCATCGTTTTCGAATTATTTCTCGCGTCAAGCTTTGCTACATTTCTTCATGGTGCTGACCTTTTGACCTAAGTCATTTATTGCACTTCTGAGAAAATCGCAAAAAACTTATTTGTTCTTTTGCAATGCAGCCAGACTTAGGCCAAAATGACTCTCGGTAAAAGTGGCCACCATCCACGTTGACCTGAAACACCCCCAGAAACAAAATGGCCCACGTCTATGAATGAGTTAGGCCATTACAGAAAGTTTTATTTTCAGGATAATGGCTTGGCACTTTTGAATGATTTTTACATTAATAGATGCACCATGGATAGGGCAATGGCGTAACAGGTATATTCTGTTTTGGCCTAAGTCTGACTTACGCCAAAAGGTGAGCACCATGACGATATGCCACTTTCTTTTTTTGCAATATTTTTACTTTGACTTTTTTTCAAGCCGTGCTTCGGGGAGGGGGAGGATCAGGGATAGGGTGAGCAGGCAGCGTGATTTTTTTCGTACGAGCTTTAGCAAATTCAGGAGCGGGGCAGCAACAGACCCCGGAACACAGGTCATCAGCTAAGGGATTTCTCGTCCTATCGGACATTGCCATGGGTGCTGCAATCTCTGGGCTATGCCTGATATGAATCTGAACGTCACCGAAAATCTCTGGGACGTGTTCGAGGGGGAAAAAAATCACGTGAGTAGGCAACACCAGAAGCCTCAGTTAGTTGCTGATAATTAGAGTACAATAATTCTACATTTTCGGTCCTTAAGGGCAAAACGCCTGGTAATTTAATATATAATTCACAGTCTCGACCTTTGAACGCAAAAGGCTTTTTTGTTAGGCCATCTAAAGTAACCAAATTTTGCATCACGTACATTTTAAATGCCATGGAGGGTGCAGGGAACTTTTTATTACTTTGATTAGTTTTGTTTTGGATTTATAGAAAATGCATCGTTTCATGGTGCTGTCAACAGTTTTAATTTCCATTCTCCATCTAGGCTGGCTCCATTCTTTTATAGCAAAGATAATAGAAACGATAAGATGAGCATGAGACACTGTCTTTGCACCACTAAAAAAACCGTGCACACAATTTGCGCCCTGATCGGGGCGGGGCCCATGGCGCACTGTATGAAAAGAATGCTTGATATAATGGTAAATTTATGAGGCAAAATTGTGACAGTGCTACTGTGACTATTTAGCTGTGTAAAATACGGCACTTTTCATGACTTCAGAGCGTTTGCCACTAGATGGCGAGGCAAAATCTGTGCATGCTTAAAGCACCAGCTGTCTTATATTATCAATTCTAGTATCTTTGGTTATGGTACCCTGCATGTCATAAAATGTAACCATATCAAGCGTTCAGTTTGGTGCGTAGTGTCCTGGCGGGCCTGAGTTCTGAAGCAAGACTGTAGATTATTACTTTTGTTGTATATGAGAGAGAGAGGGGACGGAGAGGGGGGAAGAGAGAGAGGGAGGGGGAGGGAGAGGGGGGAGAGACAGTGGGAGAGGGAGGGAGAGAGAGAGGGAGGGAGAGAGAGAGAGAGAACACATGTTTATTCCGTCATCTACTCTAATAATTCGAAAAATTCTCGACCTTTGAACGCAAAAGGTTTTTTTTATTAGGCCACCTACAGTCACCAAACTTTACATATGCATTTCAAATACCGTGGAGGGTGCACCGAAGTTTCATTTTTTTTAAGTGCTTTTTTTTTTAGTTTGCTTTGTGTCGCTGACTGCTTGCTTCCGGTCCCTTTTCTTCACGAGCACATGACTAGTGGTGTGAACACCTCCTGTTGTATGTAGATTACTGCTTACATCGTGCTTGCGGCTTAAATCGAAACACAGGAATACCATATAGAAAGGGGAGAAAGGGACGTCTTCTTATCATTATGAGTTTACTGACTTTGGTCACTTTTAAACACGAGCTGAAGAGACATCTTTTCCACACTCTGAATGTCCATACACGTTGTGTTTTTTTTTTGCTGTTGGTTTTTTTTTTTTTTTGCAGTGTGTGTGTGTGTATGTGTGTGTGTGTGTGTGTGTGTGTGTGTGTATGTTTTAGTTAAGGTATGATCATTGTTTTTGCGCTAGTGGAATTATACCAGCCGCCACGAGCTTTAGGATCAGTAGGCGTGAAACTTCTTGAGACACCACAGTCAGATTGTCTCTTGGTGAAAAGGCTTTTTGTATTGATGGGGCCCACAGACTAAGACTAATAAATTAACCAGACTGGAAGCACGAGCTTCGGGCTGTGTCGTTTTTTAAGGAATTTCCCGAGCGGCGACTGTATAACCAACATGGCCGCCGCTCGGGAAATTCCGATTCTACTTTTATCTGCAGTAGAAATTTCTTTTTATTTGTCAAGATTGGTTCTACATGTATTAATTTCTTGGTGCGGAACCAAACTTCCGCGTTCAGTAGGCGCGTCAAAATGGTATCATTCAAAATTGTAGCTATGCTGAAGCGTCGGTCGCTACCTTAAACCTAAAATGGCGGATGGTTCATGACCTTTCGCTGTTTTGTGACATCACTCAATGGGATCATCCAGTCTGGGTATTTTATTAGTCTGTGATGAGCCTAAATTGTGGAACAACATCAGCGTTGACGCCAGGAAAAGCGAAAACATCGTTGAGTTTGAAGATAGCTTCAAACTGAATTGTTTCGGGCAGTTTACATTGACAATAGCTGATGTCACTTTTTGATCTTTTTTTAGGATGAGAGTAGATCAAGTGTTTGTTAATGTGTGTGAGTGGGAGCATGATGAATTGATCTTATGTTAATCCTTTAAAAAAAAAAAATTCGTTCAGCGCCTTAGTGCACGTTAGTTTTGTGGATTTGAGCTTTATACACATCATTTTATTACATCGTAAATGTTGCACAAGGGGGCGCAGGGCTAATTAAACTCTACGCCATATTATTGTTATTTATTTTTAATTTTGTTTCATAGGTTCCCTGACTGTTGGAGTGTCTTGCACAACCCCACAACACACGTTTGTACGCCTGGTAAATGGCTGGACACTACAGAACGACCAGCTACCACTGCTGAGGGACACCTGTACGCCAGCAACGAGTGCGAGGGGGTATTTAAGTTATATACAGTCAACAATTCGTCCGTCTGTATCGCTTACATTGCACAGAATACAACATACCTGAATGCAGACAAGTATTGCAAATCTTTGGGTGCCAGATTCTTTGTTGCTAATGACGTTGCCAAATTAGATTTGATCAAAGGCTTCATTAGTTTCACTACCTGGATCGGCTTGGATGATATTGATCAGGAAAATCAGTTTGTATGGAGAGGGGACGGAAGCCGCATGGCACCTTCGCAGAGTGCGACGATCTTCCATACCGGAGAACCCAACGGCGGTGTTAACGAAAACTGTGTTTTTATATATGCAGATGGAAGCAGATTATACCAGGGCCATGACATCCGGTGTGACACGCAACATCATTTTATATGCGAGAAACCTGTGGTTTGACAGACGATTACGCAACTGGGAGTTTGAGTTTGGATTTAGCTGTGGTCGACACGATAATGTCCACTTTCACCTTTCCGTGGTTTTTTTTTTTCCTTTTATTTGGGGGGGGGGGGGGTTACTGTAGTTTGATTCTCAGAGCTTGTTTGATTAAAACTTTACAAATAAAAGCAAGTGGGAAAAGGGTCACATGAAATCGTTGGTAGACAGAACTTATTTTGTGCAAGAGCAGCAAATGCATAGACAAAGCAAGTCACAAAATTCCAAAATAATTTCCTTTAATGAAACTACCCTTTATTGTGAAGAAATCAAAAGTGCGTGTGGCATAAACATATTAACCTTACCTGAAAGGAGGAATTAACCCTTTTCTTATTGGGTCATAATTTCTGATATTTGGAGATCCACGACTTAAAACCTCAGTTGAAGCAAGAAGTGTAGAAGTCTGTACAGAGTTTAATTCAAATGTCTCAATGCCTCTTTCCCTCAAAGTCTGTTAAAACATATCAAATAATGGTGAGCTTAATGTCTTTAGAAACGGCGCCATCTCTTTCCCCGTGAAAAAAGGACACTTTTTTAGCTGTTTTTTGTTGTTGTTGTTGTTTTATTTATTTTAAATTCATTAGTAACATGACCTGTAATAACAGTGTGTTAAATCATATCATGTTATAAAAGAAGTAAGGCCCCCAAAGTAATTATGAAAGAGTTTTTAACAGCCGAGCCCTAAATTCTGCAAAATATCATTATTACATATAGAAAGACGTAATACTGTGCTTGAGCATATTTTCAGAAGTCTTGGAGTTCGCTATATTTTTAATATTTCCATTGATTTTGAGCCACAACTAAGTTGAACAGATGAACGTGTTCCGATATTCTCAGCAGGAAGAAAAAAAAGACACATTTTCTTCGAATAGAATTAAAAAGTATGACAGGAAATTTCGTTTTGTACCTCAATTTACACATTGGTGATCGAAATTCAAATTTAAAAACCACATCTGTGTATTCTCTGAGTCAGCGGGCCAACTTGTATTCATAAAATAGTTTTTGGGGCTCACGATTTCTGAATACCAAACTGAGAATTAAATTCGGCATTTGTCTGAAGCTATTGTTAGTGTTGGCGCCATTATTATTGTTATATTATTGCATCCATTATCTTTGCCATTATTACTGTTTGTATTGAGTCAGTGTCATCATTAAAATTATCCTTTCATCATAGAAATTAATCATCTTTGCATGGGACAAATTAATTAACACAATTATGAGCTTCTAAGTTGTTAACCCTTTAGGTTCCACCCCCTTTTCTGCTCGTGGGTGAATTTTGGATTTTGTGAGACTTTATTCTCAGGGGCATAATCAAGGCGTATTTGGGATTATTTGGTTGATTAAGTGTATACACATTGTAGAAGTTACCGAAAAAATAACTTTCATTGCCTTGAGTTCTTGTGGGAACTGTAGACGACTGATAAATTTCTGTGTATCACTGGTATGGTGATACTGTAAGAGACCTAGAGGATGGAAAACAATGGAGCCATTGTAGGTTATAATTTTATTATGATGAGGAGTTAGAAGTAAATTGGAGCTGTGAAGCCGCTCGATAAGTACCACAAAGCATATTAAACAAGAGTCAAAATGTGCATTTCTTACAGCTTTCGTATTAAAGAAATACATTCCTTAACTAAATCTACAGAAAGTTCCTTAAAACTTCGGCTTCAGGTCGGGAGTTAAAACAACGCATAATATTAAATTCACTGAAACTCACACTCTTTAACACTTTGTGTGCCAATCACCGATATATCGGTTCTTCCGCTGGTCATGCGTGTGCCAATCACCGATGTATTGGTGCAGAGTGCTAGGCTATTTTGTTTCGGAAAGAAAGACGACTTTTTATTAATAGACCTTGCTGTAGCTAGTCTTCATTCATATCCCCCACTTTTCTTCCTGTATCGGTTAAACGTGGAACAATTCATGCCGCACAGAGAGTTAAAACTGGTTCATTTATTACTAAGAAAATCCTCGTTCAAAACGAAAATCCTACAACTTTCCTAGAACAATGAGCGGGTGACGGTATTTTTTGGGGGGGGGGGCTGGAGGGGGGGTGGGTGGTGGTATTTACAAAGAGATGAGAATGCTGTTAGGGGCGTGTAGCCTAATTACAAAGCCAAACAGAGAAAATAATAATATTGAGCATCGTTGACTAATCAGTAAGGCTTATGGTGTAAAATGCTAGGCGCCCCTAACATCAGTCACGAGATGATCAAGCTTTTTCCAGTCCTGTACTGCCAGAGCCAATGAAATCATCCTTTCAGAAAGGCATACTTTATATAAATATTTTGTTGATTTCTTCAGCTCAATCCAAGCTTTAAATACCAAAAATGAAAAAAGATTGCCACTCCCAACTCAAAAAAAACAACTAAACAAAACATGAAAGAGCGCACTAATACCGCCCGTGGCAGTGATAGGGTTAATTGCAAGATTAAAACTGTTGTTAGGGAATTGGCGCAATTTGCATTATAAGCTATAGATGAATAGTGAACACGGTATTTCCTATAGACCCTTTCAACTTCCGCGTTACGTTTGTTTGCGGGGAGCCGCACGGCTCCGAAAAGCACCGTGTAGGGCAAAAACCTCAACTTGCCTTGATGATGGCATCTGAATATGTGCACAGTCTAAGCAAAGATGCATTTTTATGCCAGAACCAGCACGTAACGGGTTTGTACAGTTGGGTGCCCAACAAGAGAATGGCACCGTTCGACCGTTGTCCACCGCTCCCGCCCTACAAGTGGGGCACGCCGCCATTTTGTTTGCAAATCACGTGATATGGAGGACGGTAAAATAAAAGGGTCTATAAACTGATGCCAGAGACGATAGAAAGACTTGGTAAGAAATTTGCAATGTGATCACAATGGTTCTTTTGTAGTTTATCAGGTTAGATCCTTTGACGAAGGCTGTTGTCAGGGGCATCGCAGTGTTTTACATTATAAGCCACAGAACGGTGAACACAACTTAGTATTAATCTATTATATATTTCAGTAACTCGCAACCTTTGGCATGACTAACTGACCAAACTATACACTCTTCAGGCCTTAAATTTGGCAGGAGATTGAGATAAGGAAGATGATGGCTATCATTAAAAGTTGTTTACTTCAAGCATGTATTTTTAAAAAATAAGCAATGTTTATTGCTATGTAACATCTGTATTTTTGCATATTTGTTTCGTAATATATAGTACCGTGCATGTCATAAAAAAATAACCGTATCAAGCGTTCAGTTTGCTGCGTAGTGTTCTGGTGCGCATGAGTTCTGAAGCAAGACTGTAGTTTATTTCTTTTATTATATGAGAGAGAGAGAGAGAGGGAGAGACAGAGAGAGACAGAGAGAGACAGACAGAGAGAGAGGGGGCGGGGAGCACATGATTGTTTATTCCGGGCAATGCCCGATATGTCATCTAGTTTTTCTCTATTTGGCTTTGTAATTACACTACTCTCCCCATAACAACAGACACATGAAGAGTCAAAAACCAAATTAACAATAACAGAAAAAGTTCAGCCTTAGCGATGCTAAAGGAAATAAACCAATACTGGATTTAATCAACTAATTTCAAGGTTAGATGTGATCGATATCTCTGTGGGGGGTCAGTAAATCCAACAAGTCACGGGGATAAACAGGACCGAAAAAAAAAATATGGTCGTTGCAAACCAGATCTATGTGTTTAGGTCTTTATTGTAGGCGGTTCGCCGCCACTGCCATTAACACTTCACTTTTCCTTTTCTTGTTTCTGTGTGTTTTGTGGTAGGGATTAGTTTTTTTTAGAATTTTGCCCAGGGTAGCGGCGTTGTTCAGCCTGGTCTTCTCGACTTTTAAGTGCCAAGGCATCTTTAACTTGCCCAACGTGCACACGGGTCTTCCGACTGTTTCGTCCTTTACCGAGAAGACTAGATGCTCGATTCTACCTACCATAAGCACAAAGGGCTTTAAAGTACGTACCTCCAGCGCAAACAAAACTTCGGGGACGTATGTACTTGTAAAAACATTCTTCGCAGACAAGACATCCATTATTATTCAACATTGTCAAAATGGGTGGTATATTATTATATTCACTGTAATTTCACTGACTCTTGTTGCTGACTCCAGAGCCAGAGAGCTCCTCCCGAAATACTCCTAACAACAGTCTTAATTATTCTTTCAGATTTTCTTTTAGATCTAGTTTTTCTCCTTTTTTTGGTTGAAAGGGTTAAGGGCAGGATTAAGGATTCGATAAGATTTAGAGTTAAGGATAGGGACGGGGTTGGGGATAGGTATGTGTACGTAACCGCCCCTAGCTAAAAACGCTTGCTTTGCGTACGTAGAACTAGAGGTAACAACTTCTGTGTGTCAAAAGTGCTTTCTTAGTATGGGATTGTTGCAGTTTATTGTTAAATATTTTCCACACGTTCTTTTTGCGAGGAGCTCACAATAGAGTAATCCTTTCTTTCTACCCCACAGTTCGATCATAAACATTAACTTAAATTTAAAAAACCAATCAATAAATCATAAACATTTTTCGAAAGAAAAGTTCGCACAACTTAGATTTAGAAAACTTCAGGAATGCTTTGCATGTGCTCTGGTCTTCTCCGTATCCTTTCGTAATGGCGTAGTACACAAATGTGCAATAATGCTAAAGAATCAGATTTTTGTAAACAGTTTACTCTCCGATGTATGAGAAAAGATATCTGACCAAAAAAAAAAAAGACAATTAACTGGATTCATCTTATCTCCCAAGGCTTGACTTTTTTTCTAAATAACTTTACTCAAAATGGGCATAAAACAATGCATTTGTGACGAACGTGAAATACACTAACAGAAAAATCCAATGTGATGAAAAAATTCGTCACAGTGATATTGTTATCAATATTCCAGCATCAGAGGTAGGCCACATCTGCGATTCAAAGACACTTGCAAGGTCACGATGAAAGCATTCAACATCGACCCCAATGAATGGGAGAACCTTGCAAATGATCGAAGCAGATGGAGACAAAAATTGCGCAGAGGCACGCTCGCAATAGACTTCAAGGCAAAAGAAACGTACCTGACAAAACGACAGAGGCGGAATGAAAACACTCGCCAAAGTGAACCCAAAAGACTGACCTGCAATCACTGCCATCGCACTCTCGGGTCAAACATTGGTAGAATAAGCCACGAGAGAAGCTGTCAGTCAAAGTGAAAGTGAATATTCTAGCTGCTAAGACCGTCTGTAAAGACGCTAAAGGCCATATATATATTCCAGCATGCTGAAGAAAATTAATCCAGACTTTCTTTGTATGTTACTTGTAATACCTGAAATCTATTCTCACGGTTAGTTTCTTTCAAGGCTGAGCCTGATACAATAATTATATAGAAAGACAGTTAGATGGACAAGCAGGCAGGCAGACAGACAGACAGGCAGGTACATAGGCAGACGGACAGGCAGACAGACTGATAGAGTGATGGATGGGTGGATGGGTGGGTGGATGGATGTATAGACGGATGGATGGATGGGTGGATGGATGGATAGATGGATGGAAAGTTAGATCGATCAATATAATATAATAGATAGATAGATAGATAGATAGATAGATAGATAGATAGATAGATGGAGAGAGAGAGAGAGAGAGAGAGAGAGAGAGAGAGAGAGAGATAGAGAGAGAGAGAGAGAGAGAGATAGACAGAGAGAGAGAGAGAGATAGATAGATAGATAGATAGATAGATAGATAGATAGATAGATAGATAGATAGATAGATAGATAGAGAGAGAGAGAGAGAGATAGACAGACAGACAGACAGACAGACAGACAGACAGACAGACAGACAGACAGACAGACTGACAGACTGACAGACAGACAGACAGACAGACAGACAGATCGATCGATCGATCTGCCATCGCCAGACTGAACAAATTACCGAACATCCCTTGCGTAGCGTTAGGAACCTCTGCATTTTTATTTTCAGACAACGACATAATTATGTAATGAAAAAACTGGCCTGAAGTATTCAGTTGGCTTTTCCAAATCAGATAAAGCTATGCCTGTTTCATCTCAAGGTCTTGGTCAAAATTAAATCCAAGTGAATAAGATATCATGGACAACCAATTGAGTTGATGCACCAGTCTGAGTCAACACGGGCGGCGTAATTTTTTTCTGTACGAGCTTTAGCAATTTCAGGAGCGGGGCAGCAACTCACCCCCAAACACAGGACAGCTCCAACACATTCCAGGGATTTTCGGTGACGTTCAGAGTCATATCAGGCACAGTCCAGAGATTGCAGCACCCATGGCAGTGTTCGATAGGACGAGAGATTCCTTAGCCGATGACCTGTGTTTGTGGGGGGGGGGGGGGCGTCTGTTGCTGCACCGCTCCTGAATTTGCTAAAGCTCGTACGGATAAAATCACGCTGCTGGGCGTTACATACATAGATTAGTGTGCTGCAGAGTACGTTTGTCATATCAGCATGATCAACAGTTCATCACGACACCGCCCCCGTTGGCCTTACCACTGACGTCAGTAAACTGAAGAGGTGGGTGGCAATAGTAATAGCATTAGAATTCAGATTTGCTTCAGTCATTTCAGCTGTGTGGTCGCCGGTAAGTGATTAGCTTTGTCTTTCTGTACCCAAGTCATCTGATTTACATTATACAATAACGATCAAATTTAATACTTAGTGGTCATGTCCACAGCATTGGCTCCGTTATTTTTAAGGAAAATGACGAAGGAAAAAACTCTCTTTGCCGCTTTAGCGGTGAGGAGCGGAATGGGAAGGATGCTGTAGACGGGTATACGGGGCCGAGAGTGGTTTACTTTTCCGAATGTTATTTTCCGTAAAAATAGTGGAGCGGAGCCGATGCTGTGGACAAGATCACTTAGTCTAAGAATCTCAAATTCTATGTGACTCGATAAGTTAGGTTTACCTGAGTTTTAAGACACAACGTCCAAAATGCTTTGTTCCGTAAGAATTGTATTAAGTTAGAATTGTGTACGGCTTTTTCTCAGCGAGTATTGAAAAGGGTACTGCAGTGTCATGAACCTTTTCTTTCGTTAATTGAGATTTATACGTTCCCATTGTAACTACAGCAAATCTTTACGCATTATTGGGAAGTGGATTCAGTGTATTTGCATTTTAAATGTCAAATAAAAGGAAGTGAAATGGGTGATAAGCAAATTAATGTTAATTTTACCGGTAGAACTCGGGTGATAATTAAGAAAAACTTCATTATGTAAATAATTGTTTGAAAATTCTGATTATTATTATTATTTTTTTTATTTTCTACAGGGCTTTTACGGTCGATACTTTCTTTTTCAAGATTATTGCCATTGTCTTTCTCAGGTGTTATTTGAACATGTTCCTTCCTATCTATGAATTAATCGTTCACTCTGACACTGTGACCCACAGGGTTATAATACACAAAAGGCGATGTAGCCTTGATCACAGATAAGAGACCACTTAATATGTGCTTAGAGCTGCAAGATAACTGATAAACCAGTGTCGAAAAGCGACAGTGATACTTATGAATTGTGTCCTGCGTGTCAGGTCAATGTGTTTTAGTGTGGGAAGCATATTGTGTGCACTGTTAATTTTGTTTATTTATTAGTGTGTGTGTATATATGTGTGTGTACGTGCGAAATATCATACTTTCTGTTTCTGTAAGTAACTGTATTGTTATGTATTCAATGATCAAAACAAATTTCCTTGTACAAGGACGAATAAAATTTATCTTATCTTATCTTATCTTATCTTATGATATGATTTAAGTCATAGAGTATTCAAATCGTATAATCCAAATATCACAAATCATATCGCAAGTTGTTATAAATTCAGATACAGTTCAACTTCCTTGATCAAGAAATCTATCGCCGTAGGGAGCAGTACCAAAGGAGAATCGCATTTTAAATATATAGGAAATTATGGTGCTGTCATGCACTGTGTGAAATTCAATTTATTAATATTCTTCCCATGCTCAGGAATCTCCGTGTGGATAGATCTGCAAAGCTAGGAACAACAAGAGGAATATGGCACCTCATCCAAAACAGATCAGGTTGATAAAGCAGAGGCTGGAGAATTTGGAACAGGAGAAAGAACAATTCTTCGGCGCCGTCACAAAACATGTGGAACCGGTAAGTCATAGTTTTCTGGAAAACTTCATTTTAGCCACACATGATGGCTTTTCATTTTGCCTTTGATTATAGTGTAGTTGTAGAAGGAAAAAAATGCGGGTATTGAGGCCCAGTGATTAGGGAGGAAATTCAAAGGTCCCAGTTTCAAATCCCCCTCAGTAGACTTCATGCATATCCGGAGAAGGCACTATGCCTACAGATCTGTGAAAGAATTATTATCTGACATGGACCAGCAAGGCATCCTGTTCTGTTTGAGAGATGCTAATATAACTACAACTTGATTAAAAAACATTTATACTCATTTACCAATCCTTTTCCAGGTCCATACAAAATATGTTCTGAGAATTTTATCAAAGTGATATAAAATTATATGGATGTATTTAATTCTATTGTTAAACTTAAAAGCTCTGAATACGAAACAGAGAGAGAGAGAGTGTGTGTAAACAAAATAGACCGTGAAGTGCGCAAAGTGGCCGCTATCGTGCCGATGCGCCGTAAAACCCAAACTCAAACTCAGCCCTCAAGGGCAGCATGTTAACTTTATCAACCACTAATAGTATAAGCGGCCTCTTGGATGTAAAGGATTTTTTTTCTGGAGTAGCCAAACCATGCTGAAAAGGAAATGTGAGGGGGAGGGGGGGGGGGTCGGATAGATTTGGAAACATTATATCCTGTTTTTAGACTTTGATGGAAATTCTTGAATTAGGCTTCACTTAAAGTGGAAATTAACCGGAAAAAGCAGATAAAAAAAAGGCAACATCCAAATTAATTCAGTGGTATAAGAGCAATGGTGCTTCATAAGGATTCAGTCTTGTCTTTATATCAAAACTTGAATTAAATAGAATAGAATGTATATTCTCTGATAACAATACTGGCTGGATATAATTAAAAATTGTCTATAAGCTTAGTGCTGTTTCTTGTATTCTGGTACATGCCATGTTAGCGAATCAGTATGTAACATTCTGAAGAGCAGCTGTCTTAAATTAGTAGTTCATTTCATAATATGGAAGGGCATTTGCCAAACTGTTGTATGCGAGATTTCGCCGATTTTGAGGTTTGGTCATAGATGTGGTTCTCTCACTCCTAATTTCATTATGTATAAGACTCCTCCCAATGGGTTAAAAAAATATTCCAGATAATTATAAGTTTCACATGTGACGTAATGTATTATACGTTTTAGCTCTTTTGCCGTCCAAGCTTCAATTATCATTTTCTAGAAAAGGCAAAAATGCTGATACAACAAAATGGCAAATATCGGGGGATACTGTAAACTCTTCTGGTTACATCGAAAAGATGCTTGTTGATGAAATGAAGAACAACTTTGAAACTGTTTCTATAAGCATCTGCTAGACATCATACTACTTAAATGTAAATTCCAAACGCAGCCATATCTCCAGAGAAGACAAGAAGATGATGTGCAGATTCTGTCATATTACTCATATCCGACAGGGAAATTAATCTTTTTTTTTTTTTAAAACAGGTGATTTCATTGGCCAAAACTTGGATTGAGAAACAAGAAGCCACAGGGGCGTCGTTTCAACAGGTCCGTGATGCCATAGAGAGAGCAATCGATTACTTTTTTGTTGGTAGTATCGCTCCTGAAGAAGGTGGTGGTGAGTTGTTGTTTTTTCTTGTTTTTTTTTTCAGTGCACAGACGTGAACCGCTCTTTGTAATGTTCCCTGTAAAACCGTCAGCAAGTATGCTTCATTATTTCATATTCACACTAATAAACTTAAAATACTTCTCTAATCATGTCTAAAAGTTACCAGGAATATGAAAATAATAACTGCATTGGCACATTAAGGGTTAACATTTCTATTGCAAGAAATATCTACATTTACTATTATATCACAAAACTGGGTGGAGACACTTACAGCAGAGCCAACCGTGACTGAACCATGACATCGTGACACCCACCTGGCCAGTTAGCTTAAAAAAAATAATTCACTTATTCATAAAGCCAGATGGTCTCTCAGCGTATTCTTAGTTGACAGGTTTTCTTACAAAAAATAATGCCGGTCCTGAAATGCACTGAGATGATTTCAGGATGAATTGCAGATGCAAGTGGTTTTATTAACATTTTATGATTGCATGCAACTTAACAGGCGAGACGGAAGAGGAGAAGTCTACCTCAGCAGTGGCAGAAGATACTCCAGGCTTATCACTTCCATCATTTCCAGTTATGTCATCTATGGACACCTCACTGACAGCATCCCCACAAATGTCATCTGCATCTTTAGGTTTGGACTTGTTCATTGTCCATGTGAACTGTAGAGTGTATTTACCGTACACTTGACAGAGTATCACAAGCCCATTTATAAACCCAGAAGCACTGACAAAATTTAGGGGACACGATAAAGATCATTAGTTTTAGGGACGAATTATCAAACAAGAGCTGACTTCAATTCTTTAAGAAAAAATATGTATAAAAAATTATTTTTTTTCATCTACACTTGGTTGGTCTAGAGACAGTATGCTCGCCTCTCATGCCGATGGTACCGGGTTCGATTCCCAGTCGGTGGCGGCATGTTGGAAATTTGGGGGAAAATTCCTGTCCCTTATCCTACGATAGGTAGGGTCGAGAGCCTAGTCTGCTCGGATAAGGACGAAAAACTGGGATGGCCCGTGTGCATGTTGTAGTTCAAGATACCTTGGCAGTTAGAAATCGAGTAGAACAAGCCTAGCAATTTGGCGGCTTTGTCCGGCCAAAAAAAAAACAAAAAACACCAACTAATCCCTACCACTAAAAAACACAGAAACATTACCAATAAAAATAAAAACAAGGAACGTGAGACGTAAAGGCCAAGAGAAGCGAATCTCTATACATGTAATAAAGACCTAAAAATCAATACTAACAAGTTCCTTATTGGACGAAGAACAGATGAAGCACAAAATATCATTCTTGGACATGAACTACTTCATTTTTTTTTTTTTTTTTACAAGATCAGACACCCGGCACTACCCGGGATAAATGAGTCTCCTCCTCCCCCCCCCCCCCGCCCCCACACCGATCAAATGTTGTCATGAGAGCCAACATCTCCCACCACCTACATCCCATTCTGCATGCCCCCTCCCTTTTCTCTAGTCAACTTTCTACTATATTAGCTGAGGAAAGAAATTACACGTAGGCTTAACAGTCCACAATTGTGTGTACGAAGATAATGTCCACTCGGTTTAGGCCTCTCCCCCTTAAACAAAAAAGCAACCGCGTGTGATGTTAGTATCAGACGTCTCTTTGAAACAAAAGGGGATCGGGTGTGAGCAATCAGTGACACAGCAAAATTAAAAAAAAAAAAAATCATTTTCCACCACATCAAATCTCTAAATCTGCAAAAAGATCTTCTAGAGGTAGAAAGGAAGACATCTTCTAAATTTCAGGCAAATCCGAGAGGAATGGGACTCAGTAGGTCTTGTTAAAAACGTGCGCGTTTTTAATTATTATGATATAGATTAAAAAAAAACTGGTGTATTTCAATTCTGAAAAGAATATTCTAATCTTTACCGTGCATTCAGTAAACATTAAGAATAGAAAGAAGATTAATGTACACTTGCAATTTATTTAATTTGTATACTTATTTAAGCCCATTTGGGAAATTTGCCGCAGTGTCACTGCAAACCAGTTACAACTAGAGCAGATACGTCGCCGCCTGTGCAGCGCTGATCGGCATTTTTTTTTTATTAAGGGAAGTGGGTGGGGGTTTGGTACCTTCGACATGAGATGATCTGGTCACTGGTCACTGATCCCATAACCCGCCGGGGTCGTAGTGGCACTGCAGTGATGAACGCTGCACCAGCTGGCTCCATTTGTGGCGGTGGTGGGCGAGTGTCTGGATTGCAGGAAAGCTCATCTTGGTCCATTCCGCAATGTTATCTGCCCATTTCTTCCTCGGTCTGCCTCGTCTTCTCTTGCTCTGCACTGCTCCTTGTAGTATGGTCTTAGAGAGCCCATCTGATCTTGTCACATGCCCATACCATCTGAGCTTCCTTTTCTTGATGATCTAAGTGTATATTATCCAAGTATTTCAAGTGTCAAAAAGTACTTAGTAGTAGTACATTAATTAGATCCATCTGGGGGCTAAGATTCCTTTGCTTGATCCTATCTCTTTCTTCATCAGATAAACTGATTGCCAGTTTTCAAGACAGAATGGACACGCTAGAAAACATCGGCAACAAGACGAGCCACGAGGCCCACAGTACTGCAGCTGATGTCAAGGAAGTCACCCAGATAGTCCACAGGCTGGAGGAGAGAATTTGTCAACTGGAGACAGAGAAAGAAGTTGTGGAGGGCATAGTGAAAATTCTGGAGGAAAAGCTTCAGAAAGCACCAGCGGGTCCTCAAAAGACAGAGAAATTTGAGGGGAGACTGGAACGTTTGGAAACTGGACTGATCCGTGTTAAGAAACTAGAAGACAGACTTCGACAAAATGATGAACAAAGGAACACAGACTTGAAGAATGCAAGTACTTTTATGTTGTTGTTGTTGTTTTTCAATCTGCTTGTACCCTCGATGGCGTTGCAGGAAGAAAGAGTTTTCGGTCTGCATCCAGCCGGGAAGTCTGTCTTGGTGTAATGCCGCGTTTCGTCAGAGCTTCTTCGACGCCATGGTCCAGGTCTTCGTTGGTCTGCCTTTGGCCTTGGATCCAGAGAATCGCATGTTATAATTATGTACGTTGGGCTGTTATGAATATGTCATAATTATACCATGGCTTCCTTTTTTGTGTGTGGCATTAAACAATCACCCAGGACACACGCATAAGCAAATGCGCGCACGTGTGTGCGCGCACACACACACGTATATAAGAGACACAGCGAAGACATTTAATTTAGCAAGATTGTCAGAATCACTCACGAGTTCATTGGAGCTCGCTTTTCTTTTGTTGGAAGAAATTCATCTTTTGTGGCTTCTTTTATCTTACATTTTCCGTTGAGCTTAGTGTATTGTTTCTTACGCAAGTCTTTGCTTTTGTCCACATTTTGACTCACACTCACCGAACAATGTCCTCAAAAAGTGTTGATAACAGGTACTTCATTGAATGTTAACAGCCTATGGAGATTGTTTGGCAATGTATTAAGTCTTAATAACGAGTCCTCTATCTATTATTTTTCCAAGCTCTTTCACATGCCAACTATTTCTAAAGCTACAGGATGTATTTGGAAACGAGAGATCTTGTATAAAAGCTGAACAGTTGAACTGAGGGAAGTGGATCTAAAACCAGAGTTTACCTTCTTTATTTAAAGTTTAATTTGCTATAATTGTCGAACATTCATTCATACTTTGTATTGCGGACAAACCAGAATTTTGGACAAAAGGCAAACTTTTTTTCTAGTTCAATTTCAAGAGATTGAATAGCTTGACAGTTTAATAGTTGTTATGTCATGTAGTTGTTATATCACACTGGCAGTCTAAAATGCAAACCTGGCGCTCGTTGAGATCTCTCCAGAAAATGTACACGCTTTCTAGTATAACATACACAAGTTAATTTTCTTGAAGGTTCAGTACAGAGTGTAACAACTTGGAATGCAGAACATGTTTTAATGTTATAGATAGAACGTACTTGCCCTTCGTAAAATGAAGAGCTGCATAATAATATAAATGGTTGCATTTCACGTACAAAAGGTAGCACAGAGTGTTCATGGCGATGATACGAACTCCACGTAATATGTATCACAGTGGTCTTCGTTTCTAATTCCACTTCATATTTTTTTTTCCATTCGACAGATTGGTGATTTGACATCGAAGGTGGCAACGTACACTGCTAAAATAGACACAGGTGGATAACAAATCTGTTGTATGCGAAATTTTGTCACTCCTAATTTTATTATTCATAAGAGTCGTATGGGTGTATTTTTCATGTTCATTTTTATGCAAGTTTCGACTTTGAAGGGTATTTCACAAAACCTGATTTTACACAACTGTTAAAACTTTCATTTTCTCGGAGACGCGAAAGTGCACATACAACAATATGGAAAATACCCAACGAAATGTACTATGAAACTGGGGATACAAAATATTAAGTTTTCTCTTCAGTGCGCAGTACCATAAAATATAGTTCTATCTTTCCACTCCCACATATTTGTATCAGAACTGTCTGTTGACATCTAATCAATCTGTGTGTCACAAATAATGAATTTTCCGGCAATTAGTTCTTCGTGTAGCTTTTTGCTGGTAACCTCCTGAGAGTTGTATCAGAGGACAACCAGATGGAGGACGGGGTATTCAAAAGTGAATAGTATGTAAAGTAAGGAGATTAACATTTTCTAATAAATTAGACATTTGCCAAAAAGGTGCCATAACTGACTGTCGTGACTGATGGCTGGTTATCATACTTATTTCTACAAACTGCATATTGATTAATACATGAAATGCTATGAAGAAGCTGTCAGCCCTTGCAGAGAAAACTACGGCAACAAAGACTAATGTCTTTGGACTTGATATAATCTATGAAGTGTTATTTTATAACAGCTCAGAAGTTCCAAGTTGATATCATGTTTTACTAGTGCGGTCAGTTGGAAAATATAGGCATCTCATGGTATATCTAGGTTTTGTATGTAATAATGTATATTATGTAAGAATTTTTGAAAGTCAAATGTAATAGTAAGCTGGTTTTGGAAATATTCAAATCTACTCTTATATTTAATGTTAGCTTTAGGGAAGTCATAGAAATTCTGGCTCATATTTAGTACATTTCTGGGGGGTTAACAATAGTATTTGCAGCATGAAAGTAATTCTCAGTCTCAGGATGCAACAACCGCAACACCTTCTCGCCCCTCTCAGATACAAACTTTCACCCCAAGACAACCCATGAAACACTGTGGCAATAAGGAGTGATTACTACACACAAAGACTTTTACAGGGTGGCAAAGGATGTAACACCAGTTTCAATCACTTGGGGAAAAGAGTGGGCTTTACTTACACAACACCACTAGGTTCAAATTCCTGAATATGGCACTGTGTGTAGTACCCCTTGGCGCCTATAGCCTAGTATTTCATTGATGTATAATAATCATGTAATCTGAATTAGATTTCCTCACTCGCTTAGTACAGTATGGGAATTTAATCAACTCACGTGATGCACTATTGTTATAATGCATATTTTAATTAACTCGCTGGTCCCCATTTAAGAAAATTATGATTTTGAGAGTTCTTACTTTTCTTATATGCGTTTTTGAGAGGTACAGATATCCTATAGGGAACACTATTACTTAAAAAAAACAACAAACAATAACATAAGCTGTAAATGTAAAACAACACTTAGCAAGCTTTAGCATCGTGTTCTTGTCATTAAATTTGTCTTTCAGTTGAAAAACGACAACGTCCTGCTGTGGGCTTTGTTGTGCGTAGTGAAGGCGGCTGCGCATTCCAAGGAAATGTTCAAATAATGGGGTGGCCTCAAGTTCTTTCCAACCCTGGGAAATACTACGATGAGCATAAAGGGATATTCACAACTCCTGTGGACGGATTGTATCACGTCAAGTTGGAAGAAGTAATCTCCATTCCGCAAGTTAATCAACATGGTGGGAAGTATGCCTCCGGATCTTTACAAGTTATCCAATTGCCAGTGGAAGCAGAAGGCAAGGCAGAGAAAGAATGGATAGTGGCAGGAGTTTCTACAGTCTTCAGAAGCCCAGGGACACAATCTGATAGTATTGAGGTAAACCTAGGTATGCGGGCTGGTGATCAACTTTACGTGAAAACCTCTCAAACTTGGAGCGGGCAAACTCATGGCATTAGTTGTTTGACTGCATGCACTTTCTATTGTTTTTTGGTTGACTGAAGATCTATAACATAATTTTTATTATTGTCGCTTTCTATGATATTACGAATGATCTGTTTTATTTTTCAAATTAAGTATTTCATTCATCTTTGGATCTTTTTTTGGAGGCTATTGTTTTCGGCATTTGACCAGCAATTAAGACCTCTTTTTTTTTTCATATATTTATGTGACATATCTGATCAAAAGGGTAATCAAGCTAGATTTAGTCATAGAATGTCATGTTTTTTTTAAAATCCCATTAACCATTTCATTGATGAAAAAACAGTTTGTACAGACATAGAAGACACTGAACAAAATGAAAATAAAAAACACAATTTAGTGTTCATAATGAGGGTGTGCATGGTTGGTATGTGTATCAGGAAAAGTGGGAAGGGTGAAGGGGGAGGGGGAAGTGTACTGAAAGGTTAAGAGTTATGTCTGTGACTATTTTATATAGTGAACATAGGCTTTGTTCATTGACCTTTGTGTTATTATCAGTGCGGCCTATGTCAGCGGTAAAAGGATTGTAATAAAACTAAGATTTTTCACAATAAGTATAATGACATTCTAATGAATGTGTTACGAAGTGACACTTTATTTATTGACAATGACATTTTTTATGAGAGGTCCTAGAGATATCATTCATATTTGTGTATTACTATGTCACTATTGAGTTCATCATTAGAAAATCAATGTTTGTGTTAGTCACATGATGGTTACGTAAAAGGAATTACATCAATTTTGTATTTCTTGTAATACGCTGACTATCTTGTTTACATGTTGCCTTATAGCATACTTGTGTACAATGTCATTATATAAGAAGATGAATCGTTAGCACGAGTACTAGGAAAGCCTTGTTGAAGTTTTCTATAATCTAATCTAATTTAATCTAATCTAAACTTATGTAATCTAATCTAATCTGATCTATTTTAATCCAATAGCAGTCTCGTGAACAGGTCAGAAAAGAAACGTGTGCAAGATATTTGCCAATAAAAGGCCATAATCCCATACTGTAATGATGTGACAAAATTCAAAACGTGTACGGAGAAATGAAATAATAGTCTAGATCTATTCAGAACAGCTCAACTTGACATACCGTGGATAAAATAGGGGAAAGTGTACGGAACTCCGATTTAAATGAAGAATGAGTTGTATTTTTTTTGTAAATTGTTAGGACACTAAGTTTAGTGCCATGCTTAGCTAAGAGTTGCCTGTAGCAGAGATTTTTACCCCATCATGAAAATGTTTATCTGATGGAAATAAAGTCATGGCGACAGAAGCCTACAGCCAATGTAAAACCTCTGTCTGTGGCTTGAAGCTTTGTGTGCTTGATTGAAGGGTCGCAAATCTAATGGTGAATACGTGAAGGATTATTAATGTTGGGGTTTATTTATTCATTTATTTTTTTAAAGGGAAATAATGACTTAAATGCGTGGGAACTTAGGAGAGACGCAGTTGTTTCCCATGGAAACAAGCATTGTTTTTCCTCTGCTTTTCTTTTACGTCCGCCTCATTTCTTGCACACTTCCATGGTGTCTGAAATTACAAGGCTGGACCCAACATTACTTGCAGCTATTACGGTGGAGCACAGAGAAGGAAGGAAGAAGGGAACTCAAGAAGAGACAGCTTAAAGCCTCAGGCCGAACCCTCGAGAAGCAAAGATCTTCATCCCACGTGGAATATAATAATTAAAAGCCGTTATAGGGTGGGATCCATGGACCCAGTCAAGTGTTTCCCCCTTATATGTTTGCCATTATCGGAATACCTGGTCATTTCAACACTTTCACTAGCCCCTGATCACACATCGTCGTCATTCTGTGCCGCATCAAGATATCTTTCGATCTTTCCCTTCTGCACCTAAGATGGTAAAAGGCTGCCAACTGGCACCAACATTCTGGCCAAAGGTAATCAGCCCTATCAGTAAACTACATGAGATACTACAGTAAATTTCGTGTGAACTTAGGTTGAAAACTCAGCAAATCTCCTAAAAGTGATGCATTTAAGCAGTCAAAATTAAGAACTTGAAGTGATTCCCGCTATCTCCATAAAGATTAAGGTTTATGCTGGACTTTCCAGCGTATTCTAGTAGTTCCAGTTCTTGGACCTGTGCAAACTGTTAACTTAACAGGTTGATACCACAATGTATTATCAAGTCGAAAGAAATATTCATTGATAGCTTACACAAAAATTAAGTTTAAAAAAAAATATTACTTTTCAGTAAAAGATCCAGAGTTGCGTTGAGGCTTTTCCATGCTTGTTATTTATATAAAAATAATTTACAATTGAGCACGTAGCAGTTTGGATTATTGTTGGTCCCGTTTCACCAATGTACAACATGTGACACCTGGCACAGCGGATAGCATACACCAGATTACGACTATGGCAAGTGAAGCTCTCCTTAATTCTGAACGTCGCCAATGGACACTCGATGGAAGACGATTGAAGGACATGTGTGCATGTCTTACAACGAGAATTGCCACACTGTTTGGTGCCGCAACGATCAGTGTGAACAAGCCTGCCCCGGACCAAAATGTCTTTTAAGTTTTTGGATCGTCTATTCACAGTGACCCAGATTCTATAGCGAAATCTTCGACTATTTTTCTATTTAACTTCACTTTACCGCCGACTATCAGTGTATTGTTTACCGCGCTTCCTAGCAGGCATGTCAGATTGCACCATAATCGCTGGACGTTAGAGCTGAAATGAACAGGGAGCGCCCGAAGTAAAGTTTCATGTTATTTCCACATTCTTTGACCCACGGTTCATGACCAGGGACATTGCTGGTGGAGGATCTCTGGCAACTGAGTTTGTTATTGTATTCCAGTGGTAAAAACAACAACAACAAAAAACCTCTCCATTGCTCAGCAAACATGGTGTAACGCACTAAACAGATAGTAAAATCTGCAAGGTGTTGCTGTTGTTGTTGTTTACTGTCATTTGCTTGTTTCTCTGAATTAGAACATTAATGAAATTATGATTTAGACAAATGCAAAGGAACAAAAATTGACAATATGAATTTGAAATGTTTCAACAATCGTGCGGAGGCACTCAGTCGCCGCCTCTGCATTCACCATCTTTCAAGTTCCCCTTCGCAGTCAAGCCCTTTTTTTCTTTTATTCTTCTATAATGTAGAAGTGCTAACCCATATCCACGGAAGAGCATCTTAGGTGCAGTCTTAATATCAACATACAGGTAGCCCTACTAATCTACCGTCTCCATTTAAAAGCATTTTTACCACTTCAGTGTTTTATAAAAGGAGATAAACGGGAGATTGTGTAAGTCTATACTCAGGGCGTGAACACTGCAACAGTGCACATAAGGAGAGTTTTGTTTGGGAAAGATGATTCGTCCAGCACTCAGGATCAAGAGAATATTTAGCGTTAAAAATTTTTTTAAAAGATAAATTAATGTGAAATTATGAAGATGACCCCTCCCTCACCTACCCCCAACCATTCCCCCAATCTTCCCACGCCCCAAGGGAAATGTCTATCTTGCATAACACAAGCGCTGGAAAGCATGATTTTTATTTTTCACATTGCCCTTCAACTTCCATGCTCGACACAAAATCGAACATTTGACTCTCCATTTTCTTGCTTTATCCGTTTTAAATAGAAAACGTAATGCAGCGATTTTTACAACCACACACAAAATTTTCTTCGGTCTAATTATGAGGGTGAAATTAAGCTATGCTAGACTGTTGATATAATATGTATTATGAATGTATTTGTATGTATGTGTAATATATGTATCTTCGTTTGTATGTATGTATGTATGTATGTATGTATGTATGTATGTATGTGTGTGTGCGTGAGTGCGTGCATGTGTTTGTCTGTCTGTCTGTCTGTCTGTCTGTCTGTCTGTCTGTCTGCCTGCCTGCCTGCCTGCCTCCCTGTCGGTCTGTCTATTTGTCTGTCTGTCTGTCTATCTATCCATCTATCTGCCTGTCTCGCTTGGTGTCTTTTTATCACTCAGATGTTCACAGTGATATCATTTTCTAGCATCACTTCATTAAGCACAAAATACGAAGAAATCTCTGCACATAAGACTTAAACAAATCTAAAATGAGAAACGTCCTCTGCCACTTACAAAAACGTTAATAATATAGAAGAGTAGGGCATTTATTGTCAGTTTTTGCATTATATTTATAACCTAAGAGCTTGTTCTACGATCTGCTTTCCTTTCTTCCCTGTGAGGTTTGCCCACCTTTTTATATGTATATTATAGGTCAGGTCAGAAAAATCTGCTACTGGTAACATGTAATCCAGTACAACCTGTTTCATGAACTGGTACGCTAGCATGGTATCAGTGGGCGTGCACCTGTCGGTGCAAACGGCCAGGGCGGAGGAGGTTTCATCTAACCCAAAGGCCACATGCTAGGGCACAATGTGACCCTCAGTACTTGAGTCCTTCATATTGGCCCCCGGTAGCGGTGTGGTCATAGGCTTGTTTGCCTAAATCACAGACGAAGAATTGAGCAAACTTCCCGGACGCAGCTTCGAAGCTGGCGGCAGCAGGCCAGTGGTTGATTGATAGGGCAGATGGCAATATACCGTCACTCTGGCCTGGATATCGTGACACAGAGCATCCACCAGTATTGGTGTTCTTTGGTTTGGGTCTTTCACCCTAGTCAGTTGGGACTGCGAGGCTGTGGAGTAGCCTACAGGCAGCCGGTCAGGCAATATGACTGTCCCTCTGGCATCCTCCTGCACCTGGATACATTTCCAGTCGTCTTGACCCTGTCTTGCCACTTGGATAAGTTGTGTCCAGGCGAGAGAGTGAGTCTGATGTTTGCGCAGCTCTTTCTCACTAAAAACAAATTCTTTGCGCCAGTCTTAACACTGACCTCGTCTTCTTTCATCTTTGTCTCGTCTTCTTTCCTCTCAAAATTCCAACGGCGATGGGCGAGTGCGGTGGCAGCAGGTTTGGATAGACTGGAAGCTGTTAGCACAGACCTACACGTTGGTGGCTGTGGGCTATGGTCGCTTCATCGTCGATTGAAGTGGAGGCGTGGGGAGGCAGCACCCACAGTAGCTGAGCAGCCTTATTTAAGGATAGCACTGCTCACCTCAACTGAGGAAGGGGCTAGAAAAGGTGCCCTAAAGAAAGCCCACTTCACATCACCCTGACTGGTATACCGCGACCAGTGGGGATCCCTTTTTGCGGTCGAAACAAAAAGAAATTCAGCTTACTCAGGCTAGGAGCCTGGAATATACGCACACTACAGGACAACTCAAACAACCCGGAAAGACGCACTGCACTTATTGCCATTGAGCTCAGCAGGTACAACCTGGACATAGTGGCACTCAGTGAGACCAGACTCCCTGATAGTGGCCAACTCAAAGAGCTCAGTGGTGGATACACCTTCTTCTGGAAAGGCAAGGGTGCAGTCGAACCGAGACAGCATGGTGTTGGGTTTGCAATTAAAAATGACCTTGTCAGAAACTTGCAGTCCATGCCAATTGAAATAAATGACAGGCTAATGACACTCAGGATCCCAGTTGGGAAAAGCCAGTCAGCCACCCTCATTAGCACATATGCGCCCACCATGACAAACCCAGATGAAGCCAAAGACAAGTTCTATTCTGATCTAGAATCTGTCATATGCTCTGTCCCGGCAGCTGATAAGCTGATTCTCTTGGGGGACTTCAATGCTAGGGTTGGCTCCGAAATCTCAGCGTGGCCAAATGTTTTGGGTCCTCATGGAGTTGGTTCATGCAATAACAATGGGTTGCGCTTACTTACTTTGTGCGCTGAATTTGGCCTGTTCATTACCAACACAAATTTTAGTCTCCCCGTGAGAAACAGAACGTCATGGATGCATCCCCGCTCAAAGCATTGGCATCTCATAGACTATGTCATTGTGAGGATGACTGACAGAAAGGATGTCCTTGTAACAAAGGCGATGTGTGGTGCCGAGTGTGGAACTGACCACAGACTCATTGTTTGCAAGCTCAGACTAACATTGAGGCGCAATAGACGCCCTCAAGGGAAAGCGCCACCTAAACGCCTAAATGTTTCAAAACTCTGCTCAGCTGAGAAACAGAGCGAGCTCTCATCAGAACTCTCCTCAAAATTGGATTGCGTGACTTTTGACCCTGAGAACATTGAACAGAGCTGGACTGACCTAAATACGACTGTACACTCTTGCGCCAGCAGCACAGTTGGTTTTCCTGTCCGCAAGCACCAGGACTGGTTCAATGATAATGATGATGAAATCAAAGTGCTCATCAAAGAAAAAAATAGTCTCATCCAAGCTCACTGCAGTGACCCCTCTTCCACAGCAAAAGCTGATGCACTGCGTGCATGTAAGGGTGTACTCCAGAAGAAGCTGAGGAAAATGAAAAATGACTGGCTTGAAGAGCGAGTAAGAGAAACTCAGAAATATGCCGACACAAACAACACTAGAAAGTTCTTTGAGAGCCTCCGAGCTGTGTTTGGACCATCCCGCTCTGGCACTACGCCACTTCTTGCGTCAGATGGTTCAACACGCATTGTTGAATTGAATGCCATAATTCAGCGTTGGGCAGAACATTTCGGAGGTGTGCTAAATCGGCCATCAAATATAAATACTGAGTCCATTGACCGCCTCCCTCAGACTCCTATTAATGCAGCTCTTGCCAAGCCATTCACAGCAAATGAGACCCGAACTGCCACAAATCAGTCCTTTAACAAATCACCAGGCGTGGATTCAATTCCTGCTGAGGTGTATGCCTTCGGTGGAGAAAAGCTTATTGAAAGGTTGACCGAGTTGTTCAATCATATGTTGAAAGCAGGGAAGCTGCCACAGGACTTCAAAGATGCTTCAATCATCCATCTGTACAAAAACAAAGGGGACAGCCAAGTCTGTGACAACCATCGGGGAATCTCTCTACTTTCAATTGCTGGCAAAATATTGGCAAGAATGCTTCTGAATCGCCTTCTTGATCACCTCTCGTCAAATGACTTGCTTCCCGAGAGCCAATGTGGCTTTCGTAAAGAGAGGGGAACGGCGGATATGATTTTTGCTGCCAGACAGATTCAGGAAAAATGCATGGAACAAAATAAAGCGCTGTATATCACATTTGTTGACCTCACAAAAGCATTTGACACAGTGTGTCGTGAAGGCCTCTGGAAAATCTTGGCGAAGTTTGGGTGTCCACCCGAATTCATCACAATAGTGCGCCAGTTTCATGATGGCATGCAAGCTGCAGTCAAAAGCAACGGCAGTGTTTCAGAGCCCTTTGCTGTCACAAATGGGGTAAAACAGGGTTGTGTCTTAGCCCCAACTCTGTTCAGCATCATGTTCTCTGCAATGCTACAAGAAGCCTTTAGCTCTCCTCCTCAAGGGGTAAGCATCAAGTACCGAACTGATGGCAGTCTATTCAACCTCAGGAGACTTCAGGCAAAAACCAAAACCAAAAGTACTCAAGTCTGTGACCTACTATTTGCTGATGATTGTGCACTTCTGGCACACGATGAGGATAGCATGCAAAACTGTGTTGATTTCTCTAGTGCCTGTGACAACTTTGGCCTCACAATAAGCACAAAGAAGACGGAAGTGCTCCATCAGCCTACTCCAGACGACAAGTATCCTGTGACCCCAAATATCAAAGTCCATGACAGCCTTCTGAAGGTGTCGGAGAACTTCACCTATCTTGGCAGTACACTGTCTTCCGCGGCTCGTGTTGATACTGAAATTCTCTCAAGAATCAGCAAAGCCAGCTCTGCATTTGGCAGGCTTCGAAAGAGAGTATGGGATGTCGCCGGCATTCGCACAGACACTAAGCTGAAAGTGTACAATGCTGTGGTCCTTCCCACCCTACTCTATGGGGCTGAAACCTGGACCGTGTACCAATCGCATGCCAGAAAGCTAAATCACTTTCATCTGGCCTGCCTTAGAAAGATCCTAAGGATCAAATGGCAGGATAAAATTCCAGACACTGAGGTCCTCAATCGTGCCAAGGAATTGAGCATCTTCTGCCACCTGAAAAAAATTCAGCTACGTTCGGCAGGACATGTTGTCAGAATGCCCGACTCCAGACTCCCTAAGCAAATCTTCTTCTCTGAGCTCTCCAATGGAACGAGGAATGTTGGGGCCCCAAAGAGACGTTACAAAGACACTCTCAAGCAATCACTGAAGGCCTTTGCCATTGATGTGAGTGCGTGGGAAAAGCTCTCGCTTGATCGTGCAAATTGGAGGGCGGCCCTTACCAGAGGCAGCAAAGCATGGGAAGCTGACAGAGTCCAGCAGGCTATCAAAAAAAGAGAACGGCGCAAGAAAAGGCCCAGTGGTACTGAACCAACGGAGCACTCTTGTCATTTATGCGGAAGGGTCTGCACGGCAAAAATAGGACTTATCAGTCACATGAGAAGCCATAAGTCATGAAAGAACAGTCTTTCCATTCTGTCCTCTGTGTCCTTTAGTTCTCTTTATTGACCATGTGTTGAAATTCTCAACAATTTCTGTTCTTTATTCCTCTGGTGTTGTTAAGGTCATCATCATACCTGATGGACGAACTATTATTATTATTATTATTATATATATTTATTGTTGTTGTTTGTTACTTCGTGTCTTGTTTCTTGGCTTGGCTTTCTTGTTCTTCCTTCTCGGGCTGGGCGGCACTAGCATCTTTTCAGTGTCGCGAATCCCTACTCCGACATCATGATTCTCATTGGAGCCGACACCGACTCCGAACCCAATGACGTCACAGGTCTGTCTCTACTGAAAGGTTCCCACACTGGTGTCAACAATGTCCTCGAGGAAGTGACGTCACGACTCCATCACTTCCCTGGTGTGGACTCCGAGACCCGACTCCAGCAATGACCCTGTGTATTTGCATGATGCAAATGTGAACAGTCAAACTTTGCTGTCTCCTGTCTGGCGCGGGGCACTGGTAGGTGCTGTTGTGTTGGTGGGGACTACGCAGAACTAATTCTCTAAATGTTTAAAATCTGTGTAATATAACATTCAGACGTATCATTACTATTAAATGTAAATTAAGCAGTGATAATAAGGAGGAAAACTAGAGAGCCGCTGCAGTGTCGGCACTAGTGGCGGTACCGGTACCAGATTGTAGTGTCAGGTTCCCAAGCTGAAGGTGAGTAGGCTACCAAAGAATTCGACATTGATGTCGGAACCGTCCCCAGCAATACTTTCTTCTTCTTTACTCCTGGGAAAGGCTGGTTGTCACCCTGAAAAGGGCGTATCCCATGATTCTCCTACTATCTTCTGTTTCAGTTTCTTAATTACCGCTATGAAGCCGGTCGTCCTTTTATATTAAAGTTAACTGTTCTTCCGAGTAGCGGTATGTTATCAGTAGATCGTATTCGGCCCCAGGGGTCAGGGTGCATCCAATGGATCCGGGCCATTTGCTCCAGCCATTGAAATTTGTCAATATTCCTTTCTCGATAAGGCTTCGATCTAAAATAAATCTAGGTCAACAAGATCGTAGTCCACCATTTTGTTCCTGACTCAAAATTTTGTTGGTCGCAGGTACGGTAAGTGGTTAGGTTTATCTTTGTGTGCATTTATCATCCACTTTATATAATATGTAATAATAAATCGATCGATCGCTGCTTTTTTAAACAATCGTAGATGTCATGTGATTTGAAAAATTAGATTCTCCTTCAGAATTTTGTTGTCATGTTACAGAGGCGATAAAACAGATAAATAGCTGGCATGCAGTCATGATAATTATTGAACCCGCGAAAAGAGGCCGCGATGACGTTAACCCGCCCTGCCTGCCTCATTTACCTCACTTACATCTTATATAATTATTTCAAAATATTAAACACTCATGTCCCCAAGAGAAGGCCTATCTGACTAAAGTTACCCACTTATAGCATACGTTTTTGTCAAATATAATACTCTTTGCCATTAAATCATTATAGTCTGTATCAGTCGTAATTAGAAAATAACAATAATGTTAATGAGAAGTCTTTAGGCTTTGTAATATTTAGATGAATTTTATAACACAACCTTCAGAAGGATATTTTCAGTATGAAGTGTCTAAAACTAGAAGCTGATATAGATGATACAGTTGTTCATCTATTAATACAGAGTAGGGAAAAGCAGACTGCAAAAAGTGCAATGTAGTGAAATTTCTCTTTCCAGCTGCTTAATAGCTTTCCATTACAGCACATCACTAGACATTAATGGGGAGTGGAGCCAATGTGCTTGCGAGTTAGAATAATAAATCAAACCACAACTGAAAGGCGGTAAACAATATGACTGTGGTATGTGTTATGAACGAGTATTAGGTATTGTCTATGAAATGTCCTAGAAGAACAATCCATGCCCCAATCACTGTGTGCCACCCCGAGACTGTGGGAGGATCGACACGTCCCGAGAAAACAGCAGAAAGCCCCGGTGTAACAGGCCAAAATATACTCCCCGCCCAGAATATACCCGGAGTTAAACTGGCCTAGCCCAGAATATGCCCCGGGGTATATTCTGGGCTAGGCCAGTTTATACCCCGGGGTTACTTTGGGCTAGGCCAAACTATACCCCCCCCCAGTCCAGATTATACCCCTGCTTTTTCTTTAAAAACAAGTCAAGACCACAGTTTATTTCAGCCTGTTCTTCATCACTGTCATCAGATATCATATTAAGACATACATGAACACATTCTTGACACCAACAAATCATAATGCAATTTAGAGAAAATAATAATAACAGTTTATTTCAGCCTTAGTTTACTTTGGTGTACATACATAGGCCTACTTTCTCGACTCCTGTAAATCATGATACATTTTAGAAGGAACAAACATGCCTTAAAATGCATTGATATACAAAAGAGTTGAGTATCCATTCAAACTGACATGATTAGACTTCAGCATTAATTTCACTCGTGAGTGTTGATGATATTATTATTATTATTATTATTTTGATAGTTAGTTGGCCATGAGTAAAGCATGCATTGTATTTTTTGTTACAATGATGTAGGGAGAAAAGGCCAGAAAAGAACACACAGAAAAAAATAATAATGATAATCCAACTGACAGATAGTGCAATTCCATCATCCAGCAGATATAAAACTAAATAGGCACTTAATGTTTGCGTCTGATGAACTCCACCTGTCCAGATCCACTTGAAACGTTACAGAATGCTAACCAGTAATAATGATAACAATAAGAACACGAAATCATGTTCTTTACTCTTGAAAATATAGAGAAATATCAATATCAGAATCATCATCATCATCTTGGAAATTGCAAAGATATGAGAGGGAGTGTAAAAATGGCAGCGTATGCCTACAAATCATTCTAGAATTTATAAGCAGCAATGTATGTGTATCAACTATATATAAAAAACGTGTTAAATCTTTTCAAATATTCAAGTAGAACTGGACAGAAAGCTTTAGTGAAATACTAAATAGCCTTGACAGTTGTGTAGGCCGACAGAGTAAGTCCACTGAGACAAAAGTAGTGCATTATAAAAGGTAATTAGATCTATAGCATGTTGAGGCAAAATTCGATGGATCATGTTACAATAACAGTATTTCTTGTTAGTGAGTATCATTCTTTGATAGGGTATTTGTAGAAAGATATACATTTCATGTACATTACGGTTTAAGACACTGGATTAGTTTGCAAGGTATTTGAAAGACTGAACTTATGTGTTATAACTTATAGTGGGTAAGGGAATGTCACTCGCGAGTGAAATGAAATAAAAATAAAAAAAGAAAAGACCTTGTCCGTCTTTACCTTCCTAAGCTTAACAAGTCCCTTGCCAAGGGATTTAACAACTGTGTATTTGTACACAAAAAAATATTTAAAATGACTTCATTTTTATGAGTCCGTTAATTATTTCATCCATTGGGATGTGTATGTCAGTGCCAAACAAACAGTACCGTGCAAATTTTACTCAATGGCAATCAACTACAAAAACAACTACAACATGCCAACGAACGTGAGTGACACTAATCCAGTGCCTTAAACCATGAGCTACATAAAATGTATACATTTCTACAAATACGCTATCAAAGAATTTACTAACAAGACATGTTCATGCAACATGAACCATCGAATTTTTGCCATAACATACTATAATTACTTTCTGCAATGCACTGTTGTCTCAGTGGATTTAATCTGTCATTTCACATGACTATCAAAGCTACTTCGCTAAAGCTTTCAGTCCAGTTCTACTTGAATAGTTGAAAAGATTTAACACATTATTTTTTACATGTACTTGCACATATATTACATATATTATTGCTGCTTATAGATTCTAGAATGATGTGTAGGTCATTTTTATATTCCCTCTTATCTTTGTATTATTCCAAGATGATGATGATTCTGATATTGATTATATTCTCTTTATTTTCAAGAGTAAATAAGATGATTTGGTTTTCTTATTGTTATTATTGTATATTACTGGTTAGCTTTCTGTAACGTTTCAAGTGGATCTGGACAGGTTAAATTCATTATGTGAAACAATTTTAGCATGTATTTAGTTTTGTGTGAAGTATTTAATGTCTGCAGTATTTAATGGAATTGCACCATCTGCCAGTTCAGCTGTTAAAATGTTGTTGTTGTTTTTTTCTCTATGTATTCTTTTCTGGCCTTTCTCTCTGCATCAGTGTAACTTTGTATATAGATCTAATTGTTCCGACATATCAAGCACATTTCTGATTTTCAAAAATTATAATAAGATTCAGATAACTTTACACTTATGAGTCTTATAATTAGTTCATACCCTGCCACTAAGTATATGTTAGTGGGGCCAAACAAAAAAATACAATACATGTTTAACTCATGGACAACTAATTATAAAAAAACCAAAACAATAATAATACCAACGGACACAAGTAAAATTAGTGTTAAAATTTAATCATATCAGTTTCAATGGATTTTCAATCCTTTTGTAAATCAATGCTTTTTAAGCATGTTTATGTCCTTTTAAATGTATCATAATTTACAAGAGTCAAAAATGTATGCTTCAATATGATATCTGATGACAGTGATAATGAATAATTCAAACTAAAGTTGAAATAAACTACGGTATTGGCTTGTTTTTAAAAAAAAGTAGGGGGTATAATCTGGACTGGGGGGGGTATAGTCTGGCCTAGCCCAAAGTAAACCCCGGGGTATAAACTGGCCTAGCCCAGAATATACCCCGGGGGATATTCTGGGCTAGGCCAGTTTAACCCCGGGTATAGTCTGGCGGGGGTATAATCTGGCCTGCTACACCGGGCCTGTCAAACACGCTTTTCCTCCATTCAACAACAGGTGTGCTGCGTTTGAATAAATGTCTCCTGTCCCATACAGTAGACATGTATTCCTCTTTTCACAAGTGCGTGCTCTCTCTTAATAATATTGTTCTCAGTAATTTAAAGATAATAATACATCATATTAAAATAGCTCTATAAACAGTATAATAAACAATAATAATTAACAAAAAATAATTTTATAAAATATATTATATTTTCAATACTAACAAACTAGAATCCTAAAGTTATGAGGCCAATATTATTGCTCTTTATAATAATCATGTCGGACACTCAAATGTGTTACCCGCCTGAGCACACCATTTGCTTCGTGCTATGGTTTATCGGTAATCAAGATATTTGTGCATATTGAATGTTGAGACGCCTTTAGATAATACTGTGCTCTCTCTGTATCTCTCTCTCTCTCCTCATCTCCCTGTCTGTCTGTCTGTCTCGCTCTCTCTCTCTTTGTCGTGCCGGAACTTGATTGTTTACGTTTAATAATTATGTTGTGTTTGCTCTCCATTTGATTTGTATGAATACCATGTGACATTATATTGCTTGTTTTGTCATCAACTGAAATATTATATTCTTTGTGACGGCTGCACCCCTTACTCCCAGTCGAGAGCTGGTGTGCTGGGACTGAATAAGTGTCTTCACAAACCATGTGAATGTCGCAGCAAAAGCAAAAAAAAAAAAAAATCACAGTCTAGCTGCAGTAACAAGCAAAACCCCGGAGTCGGCAAGCAAGTACCTTCTAATAAATCTTTACTACTTGATAAATAACATTTAGAGCCTAGAGGAGCACAGACCCAGTTGTTATGTAACCAATGTTTTTGGAGGCGATTGCCATATTATATATCACACAGCGGTCTCCCAGGCAAGCACTTGTGGAACATGCTAGGCCTGGGCAAAGATCCGGTTCGCGAACCGGTTAACCAGATATTCGGATTCAACCGATTAACCAAATTTTGGACTCGACTCACTTTTCAAATCGTTTTTCAGATTTGGTTCTATTAATTGTGTAATGCTCGTGAAATTGATATCTTTTAAACAAAGCACTAAAACGGGATGTGTGCGCGTGGGCTTTGATATTTTTTGCTACCCTGGCTTCAAAAATGCAATTATTTTTCCGATCTGACCAACTTATTACTTGTTTACTGGCCGAATTTTTCCAATCTCCCTAAGCAAACTTGAAAGGGGACACCGCCACATTCCGATGACTGTCTGCGGTGGTCGTACCAAACTGCCGCCAAAAAAAATAAAAAAATCAAGCGAGCTGAAAACCGGACTTAAGCTGGGTTCTCATGTGTACGGAAACGGAAACGGCAAAAAATCCCTCATGTAGTAAAAAGAAAGAGTGTTTCCATGTGTACGGAAACGGCGTGCGGGAAACATTCTATTTCACTACTAGAAAGGTTTTTTACGTTTTCGTTGCCGTTTCCGTTTCCGTATACACGAGAAGCCAGCTTTACTTTCGTCATTATGTTAAAAATTCGGTTCGCGAACCGGTTAACCAGTTTTTCACATTCTGATTCGCTCGGATAACCAGTTTAACCACAAAGCGATTCGCTGCCCAGCCATAGAACATGCTCTTTATATTGTGTATGACTTCAGTTTTAAAATTACGTACGCTATCTATGTAGGCCGAAGTTTTTGCCGGAGATAGTACAGTAAGCGTGTCCTGTCAGCCAGCCGGTAACAAGGTAATGCACCTGCTCTGCGGTGCTGTGCAATGTGACAGGTTCTAGCTATGGACTATTTTTTTTTATTGACTAACGTTAAGATAAATGAAATGAGATATAGAAAGGGTGGGGGGAAAAGAGTGTTGGTCCCATTACAATGAAGAGAATTAGGATTCAGTGAAATTTTGACTTACGTAGTAAAATGCAAATGTCCAGATCTCTATAGGATGATCGAATGTTCCGTTTTAGTTGTCGGAGCACGTGTTCGCAAGTTGTACAAAATCCTGCTAACGGGGTGAAGGGAATCGGATGCCCACCGCCCTCGTTAAATTCTTGATCTTTGAGCTTGAAATGGATAAATGGCTTGGCTTAGTGGAGTCTCTGTCCACGGAGAGCTTGTCCCTAATTTTATTGTGAATGGCTCAGTTGGTGAAATTATGTAGCCTGCGAATATAGACAAGAATAATAATCGTCTTTGTCTGAAAGCAGGAGTGTCCCCGGACTGCTGAAGTTTTTTTTCTTAATTATGGGATCAGATGTTTGTTCCCTGTGGAGTATACTTTTTCACACCATGAGTAGGCGGTGGTTTATATTCAGGGACTTTGGGGTGTATGTGTATGGGGTGCGGGTGGGTGGGTTTGGTACTATGGAAATCGTTGGAACACCGCGTTTCACACCACTCACGTTGTAGTTATTCTAAAACGGATTGCTCAAAGTGCTTTGAGCACACAACATTGCTACTGTGCGATGCTTCGAATGACTACGTTATTGTAAATTTAGTTATATTATTTCGTCCGAGACCAATACTTTCCATCTGATAGAGACTAGTTACAGGGGAAATCACATTTTTCGATACGAGAAAGATCATAATAAAATCTAATTTTATTTTAATTCAAATGATTCAACAGAAATCCCTGCGTGGTAGATCCCAAGAACAAACAAGGAGAATATGGCCCCTCATCCAAAACAGATCAGGTTGATAAAACAGAGGCTGGAGAATTTGGAACAGGAGAAAGAACATTTCTTCGGTGCCGTCACAAAACATGTGGAGCCGGTAAGTCATAGTTTTCTTGAGAGACTTCATTTCAGCCACGCATGATTTTTCATTTTCCCTTTGCTTATAGTGTCATGTAGTCGTCAAGAAAAGGGGGGGGGGGGGAATAAACTGGCGAAGTGGCCCGCCGTTTTGATATCCTAGATTTCACACACACACACCGCCTCCCCTCCCCCCCCCCTTAACCCACACCCCACACACACACGCACCCACTCCTTCCTCCAGGGCAAGATAACTTCTTGTGGTATTCACTGGCAGGCGACCTTTTGGAATTTTCTCTAGTACAGCCAAAATATGTTAAAATGGGACTTTTAACAACAACAACAATATGGATTTACAAATATCATAATACGTCGTTCTAATTTTAGGCTTTGGTGGAAAATCCTCCAATGGAGATTTCGAAACTGAAAGCTAACTGCACTAGATAAGGTAGAGTAGGTAATGCTCGAACTTATTCAGAAGTATAGTGGCGATTATACATCAGATGAGAGCCATCTCTTAACATTTATAGCAAAAATAATTTTTAATAAAAGATGCAGGTTTCTCTGTTAATCACTATGATGAAAGGAGATATGAGTCCAAAAATGTGAACTGTACTGTGCTGGTAATCTGGAGCAGAACACTTTCTAAGAGGCACTTGTGTTCAATTAGTTTTCCGTTTTTTTTAAAATTATTATTGTAAAATCATCCGGTTCCGCAAATAAAAAACTCATGGATGATGTACAATTTGAATTTATTTCTATAAATAGCCATTCGCTATCACACCTTCTAAATCTTTATTTGAGAATCCAGACAGAACTTTCCCTTAACCTTAGTTATGTATAGATTCGGTCATATTGTCACTCATATCCAGTAGGGAAGTCAATCTTATTTTTCACACAGGTAATTTCATTGGCCAAAACTTGGATTGAGAAACAAGAAGCCACAGGGGCGTCGTTTCAACAGGTCCGTGGTGCCATAGAGAGAGCAATCGATTACTTTTTTGTTGGTAGTATCGCTCCTGAAGAAGGTGGTGGTGAGTTCTTTTTTATTGTTTTCAAGATAAGATAATATAAGATAAGATATAACTACATTATCCTGTTTCCAGGAAATTTATTGTCATTGCATCAGTTGTGATACAACAGTAAATACAATATCTCATAACCACTGGTCTTTAACGCATAACACACACACACACACACACACACACATTGCTCACACAACATTACCAGCAAGTAAGAACATTACTCTCACACACACACACATACACTGTCAGAACAATCCATTAGGAAAACTAACAACATCAGGAAACACTACTGCTTCGAACTTCGGATGGCAAAAAAGATCATCTATAGCGCTCTCTGTTTGTTTTTAAATACAGTATTCGTCCACTTCTTTGGGATCGGACTATCTGATGGAACAAGTGGTGGCAACAATAATTTAGAATTAATTTTAGTTTCTGTTTGCATGAATGCACAAATAACTCATGAAAGTTCGCGGATTCGCTTTTAGTTAGGTAGCAAGCTCGTTTGATAATAGAGTTGTTAATTTTGTTCTTGACTTGTTTTTCTTCCTCCCCAGGCTGCAATACAAAATAGAATGATATTATTAGGCGCTCCATTCTGCTCTGTGGTTGACATGTTGCTGTAAAGCGCATAGACCATTTTAAATGGATATGTGCTATATAAATGCCATCCATTATTATTATTATTATTACTAGTAAATGCACCCGTTCTCCGAACGGTGAGTGGCAAACAAAACAAAAGAGATTGAGAGACTGCAAAGACACGTTAGACAAATGCTGAGTTTTTTAAACTATTAGCTTACCGGACAATCATGGTCGCAAAACTTCAGGGGGAAGGTCTTCCCCCCCGTCCGCGCCACTTACCAAAAAGTAAACAAACATAATTGATATGATGACCTCCCCTAACCCGCGCTTTCGTTCTTTCTTTCTTCTTTCTTTGTCCCATACAAATAATAAATCCAACCATTTGATAAGCCCCCACAAAAGTCCCCTCTTTAGTGTGTTTTCTTGAATGGCGCGGACGGGCGGAGGACCTCCCCTTCAGGGTATACACAACATTGTCTGTGTAACATTGTCAGCATCAAGCTGAGCACATGTCTTGTTTACTTTCAAGCAGGCCACGCTCAAAGGAAATGGCATATTCGATACTGTGTATCGCTTTTGCTCGCGCCCAGTAAAGAGGTTGCGGAATCGCCATCCATAACAATTATAATTTTATTATAAACATACATTACAGCATCCATGCAGCTCGACAGGATAAAAAACAATAGGCCTAGGCCTAGATATACCACAATTGTGAGTGTCTCGCTTAAAGGCCATGAAAATAAATGCTTAGACGTCATGCAAAAGTTTGCGCAAAGTGACAGCCTTCGATACTGAGCATCGATTGCTACACCGATACGCAACACTTTAACAATCATAAAAACTACACCAGGAATTTAGTCCGGGTTCAAACGCTAAGGCGTTTCACAGTTTTCAAAAAAATATAAGACGTGGTCAAACGCAAAAACTAAGACAGCCATGCAAGTCGGCAGTATCAAAAACAGTAGTATGCAAACTTTCAAGTGTCCAGCTTGAATGGCCATGAAATGCATAGGCGTCTCAGACAGTTTACCCCCTGCTCTCATTATTATAAGATTATTATTTTATTACTTCTTTTGATAGAAATACTGTTATTTATTATCATCGCATCATAATGGTGAGGGAGTGAGTTCGCATGGAAACTTGTACGTGCCTTTCAGGAATATTAATTACTGGTACTGCTATCGATCCTCACCCAGATCAGGTTCTCACATTTTGGTTGCGACGCACGGGTACGCCAAGAACCTCTGGCCTTTTATTAAGGTCATGAGTTTGCCATATAATGTCACTTGTCACAGATGGTAAACTTTATTTCCTTTTAAATGTTCAGCTTATTATCTGTTTAACTGGAACTGTTTTTTAATTAAATAGAATGCCTTCTTTTCAATGTCTTTTTTTTTCTTTTTGTCCTACAATATCAGGTAATTTCTATTGATCAGTATTTGTAGATAAAGTTTTATGTTTTGCTCATACAAGTGTTTTAGCAGTCATTAAAGACAATTTTGAAAAATTCAAGTGCTTTTAATGATATATTATGAGTGTACGGAATTTGACAGATGAGACAGAAGAAGAAAAAACATTGTCGGCAAGGGCAGAAGATGATCCAGGCTTATCATTGCCATCATTTCCAGTTATGTCTTCTACGGGTACCACACTAGCAGCATCGGCACAAGTCTCACCTGCATCTTTGGGTTAGAAAATGAATGTTTGATAATATTTGTAAACACAACCTAATGCTGAAGGCCAAGTAATAATATAAAACTCAGGAGCCCTGGGAATTGAAACAAGTTTCTGTAGTAAATCTCATCCTTGAAATAAATTTGATGCTTTTTTTTTTCTGTAATGATCTATTTTAGCCTTGACAAAAATCAAATTGTTATCGTAATTAATTTGGACTCACCATAACGTACAGTAAACATAATAAATAAAACTAGTAATGCGCATTGTGGACATGCATTTTTTAATTTTATTTTATGATTGAAGTATTTCAAGTGTTAAAAATCACTACTTATGATTAACCTATTTAGATCTAACAGACCACTCAAATTCATCTGAGATTTGAGATTCGCTTCTTTAATCCTTTAACTTCTTTCATCAAATCAACTGATTGTCAGTTTTCAAGATAGAACGGACACGCTAGAAAACATCGGCAACAAGACGAGCCATGAGGCCCACAGTACTGCAGCTGATATCAAAGAAGTCACCCAGATAGTCCACAGGCTGGAGGAGAGAATTTGTCAACTGGAGACAGAGAAAGAAGTTGTGGAGGGCAAAGTGAAAACTCTAGAGGAAAAGCTTCAGAGAGCACCAGCGGGTCCTCAAAGGGCAGAGAAATTTGAGGGGAGGCTGGAACGTTTGGAAACTGGACTGATCCGCGTTAAGAAACTAGAGGACAGACTTCGTGAAAATGATGAACAAAGGAAGACAGACTTGAAGAATGCAAGTACTTTTATGTTGTTGTTGTTGTTTTTCAGTCTGCTTGTACCCTCGATGGCGTCGCAGGAAGAAAGAGTTTTCGGTCTGCAGCCAGCTGACAAGCTTATTTTGGTGTAATGCCGTGTCTGGCCTGAGCTTCTTTGACGCCACTGGTCCAGGTCCTCGTTGGTCTGTCTCTGGTCTTGTATTCAGAGAATCGCATGTTATATGTACCGATGAGCTCTTATGAATATGTCTTAATTATGACATGGTCTTTTTTTTTGTGTGTGTGTGTGACATTCAACAATCACTGAAGACACATACATAATCTGAATAATGAGTACAAGTGCATGTATTTATTTTTTTCTCAAGCTCTTTGACGTACCAACAATTTTTAAAACTGCAGGATGTATTAGGAATGAGAGATATTGTAAAACTGTTGAACTGTGGGAAGTGATTGGGAACCAGCATTTACTTTCTTGATTTAAAGTTTAATTTGTTATAATTTTCGAACATTCTTTCATACTTTGTATGGCGGACAAACCAGAATTTTGGACAAAAGGCAAACTTTGTTCTAGTTCATTTTCAAGAGATTGAATAGCTTGACAGTTTAATAGTTATTATGTCATATAGTTGTTATATCACACCGGCAGTCTAAAATGCAAACCTGGCGCTAGTTGAGAGGATTCAATACAGAGATGTAACCATTTTGCATATATAGCATATTTTAGTGTTATAGATAGAAGGTACTTGACTCCCGTGAGTGGTTGAATTTCACCCAAACAGGTAGCACAGTATGTTCATAGCGATGGTATGATTCCCTGTAATAAGTATCGTTTCTAATTCCACTATATATAGGCCTATATATATTTTTTTCCATTCGACAGATTGGTGATTTGACTTCGAAGATGGCAGCGTTCTCTGCTAAAATAGACACAGGTGGATAACAAACCGAGGGCTATTTGCCATACTGTTGTGTGCGACATTTTGTCGATTTTGAGGTCTTGTCATGAAAGCGGTTCTGTCACTTTTAATTTTATTATGCATAGGAGACGTATGGATGTATTTTTCGTGGGCCTTTTTATTCAAGTTTCGACTTTGAAGCATGTTGAACAAAACCTTGATTTTACAAAATTGTTCAAACTTTCATTTTCTCGAAATGACAGAATTGCACATATAACAACAATATGGAAACATACCTGACGAAAAATGTACTTTGAAAGTGGGTATACAAAACAAAGTTTTCTCTTCTATACGCAATAATTCTACCTTTCCACCTCTCACGCATTTGTATCAGAGCTGTATGGTGGACATCCAATCCATCTGTGTGTCACATAAAAATGAAGTTCCCAGCAATTAGTTCTTCGTGTAGCGTTTTGCTGGTAACCTGAGAGCTGCATCAGTGGACTACGAGGTGGAGGACAGGGTATTCAAAAATGAATATTTTCTAAATTAAGGACGGTAACGTTTTCTAATAAATTAGATATTTGCCAAAACAGTGCCATAACTGACAGTCATGACTGTTGACTGTTTATCATACTTATTTCTACAATCGTGCAGATTGATTAATACATGAAATGCCATGAAGAAGTTGTTTCTCTTTGTAGAGAAAACTACGGCAACATAAGATGTCTTTGGACTTGATTTAATCTACAAAGTGTTATATTGTAACAGCTCAGAAGTTGCAAATTGATGTCATGTTTTAGTGTTGCGGTCAGTTGGGAAATATCTATCGGCATTTCACTGGTATCTGTACATGTAAATTATTTATGTATGAATTTTTCAACGTCAAAGGTAGTAGTAAGCTTGTTTCTGAGAGGTTCAAAGCTACTCTGGTATTTAATGTTAGCTATAGGGAACTCACAGAAATTCTGGCTCATATTTGGTACAATTCTGAGGGGTTAACAATAATATTTGCAGATGAAAGTAAGTACTAATATCAGGATGCAACAACCACAACACCTTCTCGCCCCTCCCAGGTACAAACTTTCACCCCAAGACAACCCAAGAAGCACTGTGGCAATAAGGAGTGATTACTGTACACATGGACTTGTACAGGGTGGCAAGGATGTAACACCAGTTTCAATCACTTGGGGAAAAGAGTGGTGGCTTTGATAGCAGGGTTTACTTATACAATACCACTAGGTTCAAATTCCTGAATATGGCACTGTTATCCTGTCATTAAATCTGTCTTTCAGTTAAAAAACGGCAACGTCCTCCTGTGGGCTTTGTTGTGCGAAGTGAAGGAAGCTACATGTTCCATCAAAACGGTCAAATAATGAGGTGGTCTCAAGTTCTTTCCAATCCTGGGAAATACTTCGATGCGTCTACAGGGATATTCACAGCTCCTGTGGATGGTTTGTATCACGTCAAGTTGGAAGAAGAAATCTCCGTTTCCCAAGTTAATCAACATGGTGGGATTTCTGCCTCCCCATCTTTACAAGTTAGACAATATTATGTGAAGTATGCCTCCGGATCTTTACAAGTTAGACAATATTATGTGAAGTATGCCTCCGGATCTTTACTAGTTACCCAGTTGCCAGTGGAAGCACCAGGCAATGCAAAGGAAGAATGGATTGTGGCAGAAGTTTCTACAGTCATCAGAAGCCCAGGGAGAGAATCTGATAGTATTGAAGTAAACCTAGGCATGCGTGCTGGTGATCAACTTTACGTTAAAAACTGTCAGTCTTCTGGAGGGCAATATCCTGGGAAAAATTGTATGAGTGTATGCACTTTCTATTGTGTTTTGGTTGATTGAAGATCTAAAACATATTATTGTCACTTTCTATGATGTCACGAATGATCTGTTTTATTTTTTAAATTAAGTATTTAATTCATCTTTACATCTTTTTTGGACACTATTTTTTTCGGTATTTGACCAGCAATTCAGACCTCCTTTTTTTTCAAGCTAGACTTAGTCAGAGAGTTTCATGTTGTTGTTTTTTTAATCCCATGAACCATTTCATTCATGAAAAAACATTTTGTACAGACATAGAAGACACTGAGGAATCACAATCAACCAAGTCCTGAGTTTTGACAGAAATCTCTTCTGGCCGATAAAATCACCATTTCTTCCACTTGATCTCATTGATTTAATTACTGTATAAGAAAATTTGCTACATAATGTGGCATTATCTCAACAGTCATGGAGATATGCAGATAATACATGATGTAAAGTTCCTTGCACACTATATCCAGATTCAGAGATATCACTTTTCTAAGAGACCTTTTTTCATTGATGTAAAAGTAACATACTTATATGCCATACAGGAATACAGCGAGAAGTTGTGATTGGAATTCCTTTGCAATGTTAAGTTGCGATGTGAAACATGAATCTGTATTATTAAAAAACTATTCATGAATGGCATTGACAAGAACAGAATTTAAAATGTAGTCTTTCAAAATGTAATGAAAACAAAAACAAACCAAATAAAGGAAACTGGCCTACATCTGCACGAGTGTTTCGTATCCTTTGAATTGGTCAGCTTACCTGTCCCATGCCATTCCTCATGTTAGCCACCCCCCATAGCTCATTCCCTGCGATATGAGTAATAAAATAATAATTATTAAAAAAAAAAAGAAAAAAAAAATTCCGTTTGGTTTTTAGAAAGAGGGTGTGCATGTGTGGTATGTGTACTAGAAGGGTGGTGGGGGGGGGGGGGTGGGGGGGTTGGGAGCATACTGAAAGGGTAAGAGTTGTAGAGTTGTATCTGTGAGTATTTTGTTTTGTGAACACAGGCTCTGTTCATTGACCTTTGTGTTATTAATGCAGCCTATGTCAGCAGTAAAAAGGATTATAATAAAACTAAGATTTTTCAGAATAAATATAATCGCATTCTGATGAGTGTGTTACGAACTGACACTTTATCTATTGACAGTGAAGGGTTCAGTGAGATATCCTAGAGATATCATTCATAATTATTTACATGTATTACTATGTCACTATTGAGTTCATCATTAAAAAATCACTGTTTGATTTCGTCACATGATGGCTATGTGAAAGAAATTACAGTCAGTTTGTATTTCTTGCAATAAGCTGACTATCTTGTTTATCCAAGTTATTTCTTGCTTAGCATTTGAGCTGTTCCGAATAGATCTAGAATATTTGAAAATCTGTGAACTTATTCCATCTATTTCATTTGTTCACACACGTTTTGGAGTTTGTCATATCGTTATGTCCACGGTGTTGGGCGCAAACCAGCCAAGTCAAGACAAGCAAATATTACAGGAGGAACAAAAAAACTGCTAATAAAACAAAGGGGAAATGGACCTAGCCCGTTTGATCAAATGTTTATTTTGAGTATTTCTATTGGATAATATCAAGAGCTATTTTTACATCTGATGCTGGGTTCCAGGCATCACTAAGTGGAACTATGAAAAGAACTACGAAATTTTCGAACTTAGCCAGCTTGCGTCATCGATATTATGGGCTTATGGCGTTTTATTGACAAATATTTTGCACACGTTCTTTTTGTGACCATTTGACGAGACTGCTTTTAGATTAGATTAGATTAGATTGTAGAAAACTTCGTTAAAGCTTTCCTTTGCTCTAGCGAATGATTCGTCTTCTTATATAATGACATTGTACACAAATATGCATCAAGACAACATGCAATATGGGGAATCATTGCACGGCAGTATTTTGGGGAAGGTATATGGAACTCCGATTTAGAGGAAGAATGAGTTGTGATTTTGTGTAATTTGTTAGGTCACCAAGTTTAGTGCCATTTTTTGCTAGGAGCTTCATTTAGCAGATATTTTTACCCCATTTTGAAATGTTTATCTGATGGAAACAAAGAGCTGGCTACAGTACATTATACAACCAATG